>JAQMRL010000006.1:14561087-14976087 GCA_035578175.1 Catonia carolina | reverse complement strand
GGGGCTATTATGTGAGCTATTACTGGTGGAGATGCGAAAAATTTACTCACTTGGTGATTTTCCTGGGAAAAATTTGTTGTGAATTTTTTTTTAAACATTTTGGTTTTCATATGTTTTCTATCTCTTTTTTGTTGGTTTTGTTTAAATTTCGAAAAATATTGGTTAATAGTTAAAAGATTTCTCAGTAAATCACCAAGCTCTTTTATTCTATTTATGTAGCTTGAAAATATTTTATTTACTAACATCAACTGTGCAAAATACTTTATAAAACCCCAGATAGTAGACGAAATTAAGATACTAAAAGTAGGAAAAATAAAGTTGTAAAATGAAATAAATAAAATTATACAAATAAGTGAACACGAAAGTCAAACAGAGTGTTTTTGTTGCTGGGGCTACTTATTCTGGCAGTTTATTGCACAACCAAAACATATTTTCTTTTGAAGTTCGCCGCATATAGGTTTGCAGCAAAAGAGACAGTATGTAGTTCTATGTCTTCTTTTTGTGTATGAACACTCACTGCAGTACTTCCTTCGAGCTTTTTGTCTTGGCACGTAACATTTATTGCCGGTTCCTTTACACCAAATACTGCTTGAATTGCAGTTCGCAAAGGTTTGAAAGGTTTGAAGGCAGTTACTGTACATATAAATAAAATGGCATTACAAACATACAAAATTATAATGCTCTATTAGCGGTTATACGTAAATTTATACGCATAACATATACAGCATCGGTGGAGATGCAAAAAATTTACGTATTAAAATTATCGTGTATAAGTGGAGATGCGAAAAAATTACTCACTAGCCTTTGTTAAAGGCACCAGTACTATAAATACACGCAGTAATTAGATACGATTTCGTTACGAGACAACGGTCAACTAACTCCTTATAGCATATCTGGAAGATAAGGGATGTGCAGCCTACTGATATGGAGGGGCAAGCGTTGTTGACGTAATATGCGTAAGATTTACTCCACTCCACCATTCTAGGGTTAAATACCGAGACTGACATAAAAAATTTTATTTATATTTTATACATAATCACTTATTGTCACCTTCAATATACACTCCTTCTCTATCCCTAAAACGCTCCATGCGGAATTTTCCGTTGTTGGAAACAGTGCTGGAAGTCATCTTTTGTCAGCTCCTTCAGGACACGTGCCGCTCAAAAATGTTTGAAATAAAACTCGAAAAAATGTTTGTACTGACACTTTGTAAGCGATTGAAAATGACCCAATTTTTTTGGAAACGATAATAACATGTGATGAAACGTGGTTTTCTACTTATGATCCGGAACAGAAGCGCCAATCCATGTACTGGAAGAGCCGAACTTCACTGAGATCCAAAAAAGCTCGAATAAGCAAGTCAAAATGTAAAGCAATGATGATTGTTTTTTTTATATATCCATGGGATTGTGTACCTTCACTGGGTTCCTGAAGGTCAAACAATCAATCAATATTACTACTTTGAGGTACTGTCTAAACTACGTCGAAGAGTAAGGAACAAAACGCCCCGAAACGCCCCGAAATGTGGAAGGACAAATCATGGGTTCTCCACCAAGACAATCCGCCAGCTCATTCCGTGTTATCTGTCAAGAGGTTCCTAGCCAAGTACAGCATCTCGGATTTAGTTTGTACCACTCTCGCATGACAAATTCCAATGCGCAGTTGAAGAGCAAAGGCGATAGTCCATCGCCTTGTCGTAGTCCTGTTTTTATTTCGAAACTTTCTGATAATTCGCTTTTAAAGATGACTTTAGATTTTGTGTTCGTTAGTGTTAATTCGACCATTTTGACCAGTTTTGGGTGTAAGCCAAAATGTCTTGCATATTTTATTATTGGGTTGTTAAAATCATCAACCGAAAGGCTGGTTTGAACCTGTAGAGGTTTTACTAAGTAAAACGAGGAGTGAGGTGGTTTACCCGTGCCTTCCTCATTGAGTGGAAAAGTATGCTGCTCAGCATGCCAGGCCCTCTGAAAAGCACATATTTTCCATTTTGCAAATGATATCTTCACTTCATTCACCAAAGGGTCTCGCTGTATAATGAAATTCATTACTTTCAGAGGAGATAACTCTGATTAGTGTCTTTTACACCTTTACCTCTTCTGTTCTTTAATGATTCAGTCATTTAATTGGCTGACCATGTGATAAGAAACAGAACTATTTATTTTAGCCCTGCCATGAACAGATTGAGTATAAATAATTTGACACTCCACCTGTCTGTTATGGGCAAATTATATTATTATTAATATAAATTACTATTTACACAAATAAATAATTATGTGTGGTACGGGGGGGGGGGTAAATCAACTTACTGAACTATTGCAAAACATGTTCTATGGTAGACTAATAAAGTTAAAATAGTTGATCGTGATTAAGTTTTACTTACGAATTTTTCAAAATTTCATTTCTCTCCGATGACAACCATAAATGCCAACGATATTTCTGTTGCGAAAATTAAGTATTTGTGTAAAGAGAAATTGCACAATAAAAGGATATCTATTTTACATCAAAGAGAATTTAATGTATTGGAATATTTTGATGAAAATTATAAAGGGCACAAATATTAGATATAAAGGTCCAACACTATTGAGATTCAATTTCCTTTAGTGTTACAAACTAAAATATTAAATGTATTTCAAATTCCAATTTTACGTTAGTTTATTAATTTTACCTATATATTGGAGATAGTATGATAAATAATTATAAACGGAATTTTATTACAAATTTTAATCGATAATTTATGATTGTTTTAATTTCGATTGAACACTAGAAAATGTGGAACAAAATACACAGTCGTTAATAGTTTTAGATATTCATAGCTATAAACTTTATGAAACTATGTGGGTAGAAATCACCAATATCAATTTCAAAATCGGTATTACCATGTATTAAAATAACCACCGTATAATCTATAATGATAAAAATTATTCATAAATGTACGTTTTCAAATTGTTTATGAATATTCACTTTGTCATGTACAGAGTGATTATAAATGAAATAGACATTTTCGACAGTTTCTTACACATCAAACTGGTGTATTTGAATATAGTAAATGATATAGGTTTGTAGGTAATTTCTTAAAGTGTATGTTGGTACAACTGTTGCTAGCATTTTGTTGTTGGCTGCTGTTACAACGACCAGTCTAGCAAAATGGCCGCTACTCAAGTGGAGAAAGCTTATTGTGTTCTTGAATTAGCCAAAACAAACTCGGTTACGGTTGTGCAATGTCATTTCAGAACAAGATACGGTAAACCACCACCAACAAAGCAATCAATCTATGACTGGTATAAATATTTTGAAAACAGTGGATGTCTGTGTAAAAGAAAGAGTACTGGAAGGCCTTCTATTACAGAAGAACAAATTGATAGTGTTCGTGACGTTTATGTACGAAGTCCAGGAAAATCAACTAGATCAGCAAGTTTAGAATTGCAAATTCCTCAGCCGACTGTGTGGAAAATTCTGCGGAAGCGTTTAAAAATGACACCTTATAAATTGCAGTTAGTATAAAGTTTAAATACCAGTGATAATGTCGTACGTAAAATTTTTTGTTTGGAGATGCAACATTGTGTTGAAAATGACGACGCATTCTTTAATAGCCTAATTTTCAGTGATGAATGTAATTTTCACATTAGTGGAAAAGTTAATAGACATCATGTTAGAATATGGGGCACAGAAAACCCAAAAATAACTTTACAGCATACACGCGATTCCCCTAAAGGAAACGTCTTTTGCGCATTATCTCATGAAAAAGGTTTACGGGCCGTTCTTCTTTCACGAAGTGTCAGTAACCAGAGTAATTTATCTGGACATGTTAAACAAATGGTTAATGCCTCAACTCCAGGAAGATCAAGATAAATTCATTTTTGTACAAGATGGAGCTCCGCCTCACTAGCACTTACAGGTCAGAAATTATCTTGATGAACGTCTTCCTGGACGATGGATCGGCCATACAAGTGAGGAAAGCATTGTGTTTACGCCATGGCCACCTCGTAGTCCAGACTTAACGCCCTGCGACTTTTTCTTATGGGGTTATGTAAAAGACAAAGTTTATGTACCACCGCTTCCTGGAGATATCGATGATCTAAAACAACGTATCGCAAATACTCTTGTCACAGTTGAACGTCATATGCTTAATCGTGTGTGGGAAGAATTCGAATACCGTGTTGATATCTGTCGTTTTACAAATGGTGCACACATTGAATATCTGAAAATATTTTCAATAAAAACTTAATGAATTCTTCTATATAATCATGCAGTAATTACCTTAATTTTTCAAAAATAAATTTTCTATAAGCTATCGAAACTGTCTATTTCATTTATAATCACCCTGTATTAATAATGCTTGGACAGATCATTAACAAACCTGGAAAATTTATAAACAATATTATTGTCACGTTACTCGGATTACAACTGCAGTCTCGTTATAATTTTCTATTATTTATTGTGTAATGCAATCCGTTTTTGTAAAGTAGCTATTCATGATTGTTTCTGACATCCAATCATTAGGTGGACCCGATTTATATATTCTATCTTCCATGTATTTTAACTATGCATCTTTATCATTTTCTTTAAAATATTTTTCTTTTAATTTAACCTTCGGCGCTGTTGCATTTTTGCAACAGATGTCATTTTTTACTTTCTCTTGCCTAAATAAATATATAAGATGGAAAGTATTGTTTTCATGTCGATTTTTTGAAAACAAGTTTTCACCGGATGTATCTACACGTTTTCAGACCCCCTGAACCTAAAATACATGTTTTTAGCGATTGGACTATGTGTGAACAGAATATCTCAAGAACGGAATATTGTACGAAGTTGAAACTTGAAACGTAAGTTAGATACCATTACAGAACCCGAAGCAAACATTTTCATCAAAATCGGTCAACCAGAAGTAGTAGTTTATTCGTGTAATTTTTCACTTTTTGCAGTTTTGAAAAATGACTTCTACGATTTTTATGCTCTACTTGATAAGGTAGGCGCGATCTTTGCTGAAATTCTTGGGGAGACTATATTCGTAAAAAAAAGAAGATTTTTAAAGGTTGCGGCCTTAATATACGTTTTAGCGCAAAAAAGTATATAATCAAAGTTGTAGACAATTTAAAAATCTACAACCTTTATATAAAACATTTGTTTATATAATTCTTAAATTAGCAGTAATTTGTGATTTTCTGTTTTCTTTCATGAAAATCTGTAAAAAATTGTTTTTTTACGATTTTGGCCTTAGTATACATTTAACAACTAAAGTGTACAATCACATTTATATCAAATTAAATGATCTATAACTTTTATTGAGAGAATTTTTCTCTACAGAGCCTAGTTTAGCGTGGAAGAATTATTTTCCGTATTAAGGCAAACTAAGGTTGGCTTTCATTTTGCATCATTCACTCATGATTAAAATTAGGTTATGTTTTTTGTTTATTTCTAATGTTTTATTACTAATGTTAGGTTATATGTTTTATTATTTACATCAGCAAGAGAAATTCGTGTGAGTGTTTCACACTAAATTTTTAGCTATATAATTAGGATCACTAATTATGCGCACTACAGAGTATTGTCTAGATTGATATAAAATGTTTTTTTGTTGATATGCTATTTCAATCCAAATTTCGTAAGATAATTAAATTTTAGTAAAAATGTTCTGCAGGAAAGTCAGCGTAGTTTACCAAAAATTTCTTGGCAGCCGGCATTTTATACAGAGTGATTCACGAAGATATGCTGAAACTTTGGAAGGCCATTGTGCATGTAAAAATAATAAAAAAAGTTTATATAAACATGGGTCCGGAAATGCTTCGTTACCGAGTTACGGCTAGCGAAAGATTTCTCCCGGATTTCAGCTCATCAGGTGAAATAAGGTCTTCCTGAAATTCTGGTAAGGTAGATTAAGGGGCGAATTCTATCGTTTCTAATGGTTTTTGACCTGATAAATTGAATAAAACTCGGTAACGAAGAGATTGCCAGATAATACCATAAAATTTAAAAAATTAATATAATAAAATACAGTAGAATCCCGTTAATTCGTCACCCGCTTATTCGTCACATTCGATAATTAGTCACCCCTCGGAAAAATTTGTGGTTTTTATTTAGAAAACAGCATTGGTACTTAATATGTTTCTAGGTAATACATTTTAAGTATATTTTTAAAATTTCGAATTTGGGAAATTTAGATCCCAAAACTGTAAGTTAAATAGTTTTTGAGAAAACCAGTATCAAACGCAAAAAAATGGAATGAAAAAAACACATTTTTTTCATATTTGTTTTTCCGGTTAATTTTACTTTGTACTATTATGAATAAAAATTTATTTAATTAAACATCTCTTCGCTTTCTATGTACTTTATTTACACCGCTTTGTTCAGAATAAAATTTTCTGCATATTTTATTCAAAAATTTTAACTGTTTCTTGGTGAAATAACAAAGTTATTCTTGCCCAAAGATGAAAAAATGTGTTTTCACTCAATTTATTGCATTTGACACTGGTTTTCTTAAAAACTACTTAACTTACAGTTCTGGGACCTGTTTTATTCAATTTATTAGACAAAAACCATTAGAAATTATTGAATTCGCCCCTTAATCTACCTTACCAGAATTTCAGGAAGAACTCATTTCACCTGGTGAGCTGAAATCCGGGCGAAACTTTCGCTAGCCGTAACTCGGTAACAAAGCATTTCCGGACCCGTGTTTATATAAATTATTTTCATTATTTGTACATGTACAATGAGCTCCTAAAGTTTCTGCATATCTTCGTGAATCACCCTGTATACTGATTTTTGCATAAAGTTTTTAAAAATAGAAATAATTAACATTATAAAATTCAACATGAAAAGAAATAAAAAGTATTGACTACTGAACTTTTATCTGTTTATTACAATTTAATTAGTAATTATATTATAAATTTTATGCCCCAGTAAACTGGTACAAATGACAGCGTATTTTAATATCTGTAATGGACTAAGTTGGTACAATAATTTGAATATGAAAAATGCATCACAAGATTGAATAATTAAATATTCAAATTAAAATGTTCATTCATTCAAAGAATAAAATTTAAAATATTAAATTTAGTAAGATATTTAATTTTCTTAATGTCCTCTTGTGTAATATTTAATATAACTAAATTATGAAATGGATTTACTCTAGAAATTGTTATTTAATTTTTATATTGCATACCAATTCGCATACAAAGACACATACACAAATGAATTTTTTGAAGATGAATTTTATAAGACTTAAATAATAAGAAAATATTTATGATAATACAAAATGAATTTTTATTAATTTACAAACAGATCTATAGTAGGCTAATTTGTTTTTCATAAAATGTCCAAATACAGTGTAACACTATAAAACTGTGCGACTGGTCTAAGTTCCCTACAAAGAGATTACCAGATAATAACATAAAATTTAAAAAAATAATATAATAAAATACAGTTGAACCTCGTTAATTTGTCACCCGCTTATTCGTCACATTCGATAGTTAGTCACCCCTCGGGAAAATTTGTGGTTTTTATTTAGAAAACAGCATTGGTACTTAATATGTTTCTAGGTAATAAATTTTAAGTATATTTTTAAAATTTCGAATTTGGGAATAGTTAGTAAAAAAAAAATTTTTGGTACGCTGGTACCGCTCATTCGGTGCACTGGCGTATCGGTGGGCCATGACAACAAGATGGACTCCCGGTCGTCAAATCCCGGCTGTTGTTTTAATCTTAAAAAAATATACAGGTATAAAAAGTGTTTTGATATACGTTTCTAGATGATAAATTTTAATAAATTATTACATTTCGTATTTGGGAATAGTTAGTAAGTAATACAACGGCTATTCGATAATTCGTCTTTTTCGTTAATTCGTCACCCCCTCGGTCCCAAAGGTAACGAATTATCGGAGTTCTACTGTATTAAAATTATTAGTCCAAAGATGTAAAATTGTAAACGGTAATTGAGATGTATAAAACTATTCATGCAATATAGGAAAAAGAAATAACTATACTTAATTTTATACCTACAATATTTTAATGACACTTAATTAAATGACAAAATATAAATACATATAAAAATAATTAAGATCTAAAGTAGCCTACAATTTACAGAAAAAAGCCTGTAATAACAGATTGGTGTCCTCTGTCCATACTCAACATATATAAGTTAATTGTTGCGACGTTACTAAACTATTTATTCCCAGAACAAACAAATATTACAGTCTTCTTCTCTCCAATGCTGCAAAATCCTTGTCGAGTAATGCGCAAAACAATGAAATAATGCAATAATGACCCCCTTTCAATTACATTTGCCCTTCATTTAAACACTTGGTACAACCCCCTATTAATGACGTTGGCCTGTTAGCAATTCAAATGAATTTAGCATAAAAACTTAACACATTGTACATGCTATGTGACACCGTAGGGATGATAAACACCAATGACCACGAATCGTTTCGTCATATTAGGAAGCCTACATTAAAAACTTGCCCATAAAAGGCAGGTGAAGTGTTAAATTATTTTCACTCGATCTGCTAGTTCCAGGGCTACGATAAGTAGTTCTGTTTCTTATCACATGGTCAGCCAAATTATGACTGAAGCATATAAAAACAAAAGAGGTAGTGGTGCAAGAGACACAAGTCACAATAATTATCTCCTCTGAGAGTAATGAATTATATTATACAGCCAGACCCTGTTGTGAATGAAGTGAAAGTGTCATTTGCAGGGTGGGAAGTAGATGATTTTCTGAGGGCCTGGCATGCTAATAAGCATACTTTCGTACTCAGTAAGGAAGGCAATTTTAAACTAACTCGTTGTTTTAATAACTAAATTTTAAACTAACTCGTTGTTAGTTAACTAACGTTGTTTTACATAGTAAAGCCTTCACCAAGACAATAAACTAGCTGATTCCGCGTTATCTGTCATGAGGTTCCTAGCCAAGTACAGCATCTCAATGTTAGAACACTTACATTATTCTCCAGATCTTGCACCATGTTACTTCTACCTGTTCCCTAAGGTGAAATATTCATTAAAAGGGACAAGGTTTGAGTCTGTGGAAGCTGTAAAAGAGATAGCGGCACGTGTCCTGAAGAAGCTGACAGAAGATGACTTCCAGCACTGTTTCCAACAATGGAAAATTCGCATAGAGCGTTGTAGGTATAGAGAAGGAGTGTATATTGAAGGTGACAATAAATGATTATGTACCTATAAAATAAACATAAATTTTTTTTACGTCAGTCTCGTTATTTAATAGCCACACCTAGTATGTTGACATTTTAGACTCGTATAATAAAATACAACGAAAAGTTCTTCCCTCCTTTACTGATTTAGAAAAGAAATAAGAAAAAGTAAGCCGCTAAAACTTCTTGCGGAATCGATAGACTTTTAAAAACTTTTATAAAAGGAAATAAAGTTTCAGAAAGGAAATATTTTGTACGAATAGAAATATCAAAGGAGAAGTTAATACTAACTTCACGGCAAGAAAATTTCAAACAGAATTTAAATTTCCTCTTGTCACTACACCAGTCGTATCTTGACCTATAGAAACACATAAGTAAATGTTTTGGAATTTGGCCACAAAAGTTTTTTAAGCCTTATACGGACTTTAATTAGAACATAATGTAGGGTACACTTCCTTTTCATTTTCTTTTTACTCTATATTAGAGTAAAGATTTATTTAATGTTCAAAAAACCGGCAGGATTATACAAGACATCATTTTCTCAAAATTTATTTTTTGTTCCGCTTTCTGCTACATTATAACCTCTTCGTTTTTATAACAATAAGGAATCGTAAGATGAACGTAACTTGTGTTGATTAATTTTATTCAGGAGATGAAGATTACATCTTCTAGATGAGGGCTACAACAAACGAAACACAAGCGTACGGTTCACAAGTGTAGGGGACGTTAACTATACTGAGAAAGTGTTTGTCAACAGACGGATATTCCGAGCAATGCGCTACCAAATTCTGTTGCTGAACGGTATCTCTTCCCGTCAGAAATCGAACGGACACCGTACAGTTTACGGAATTCCGCAAGCCCATTCATTTGAATTGTGACATCAGGCGGAACACTATAGTTGATTTCACGTTCAGAATGCAGTACGGAAAGTCCATAAGCAATGTATTTCATATGGGAGTTTGAGTGCTACTACACTAACTAAAAATATCGACTACGCGTCACAACACGTTCTCATTTACTAACTACTATTGAACAACGTAATACGAAATCACCAGTGATTTTTCAAACTCGTTTATTATATTTTTTCCCTTCCAACATATGACTTATTTTTATATAAAATTACAGATAAAAAAATTCTATATTTTATAACAAAATAATAAAACATGTATCTTATCAGTGAAAGAAAAAAGCCTTATGATGTGAAACGCGAAATATGTGACGAGATTTAAACGTCTGACTTTGTACGAGGTTATTTTATCTAAATATCAGAGTATAATAAAAAAAAAACATATATAGCGTAATAAAAAAACAATGCATTAGGCAGAAAAAATAATTTTTCAGAATATTTTGTTTACAAATGAGCTTTTTAGAGCGTGGTAAGCGAAACTCTAAATATTTTTGCCCGTGACCTTCGGATGTTACCTGTGGAGGAGGATTATTTTATTGGCTGTGCCTGATGTTTTCCGTACGCCTTATAACACAACTTGTTCTCATAAGAGCTGTACTGCATTCTGAACGTGAAGTAGAGTATAGTAGCGCGCCATCTTGTTTTGCACAAGCTATAGGCTACACCAGTTTATTATACATATTATTTCCGTGCGTAGCCCTATTTTACTTCGTGTAAGTGAAAATATTCTGTAAAAGGAAAAAATGACATCACAGTGTCTTATGCCAGTCTAAGCTGGTGGGAGTAGTCTGTAAGGAAAAGTCCATTTAATAAGGTGAGGGGGTGTGCGTGAGTAGTGCTACTTAACAATTCTGTAGTTGAGTTCTAACTTTAGTGTGTGTTGTTGTTAAGGTCAACAGCCAAAAGGCTGGTTTGAACCTCTAGAGGTTTTACTAAGTAAAAACGAGGAGTAAGGTGGTTTACCATTGCCTTCCTCACTGAGTTGAAAGAGTATGCTTATCAGCATGCCAGGCCCTCCGAAAAGCACTCACTTTCCACCCTGTAAATGACACCTTCACTTCATTCACCACAGGGTCTGGCTGCATAGTGAAATTCATTACTCTCAGAGGAGATAACTCTGACTAGTGTCTTTTACACCTCTACCTCTTCTGTTCTTAAATAGTTCAGTCATATAAGTGGCTGACTATGTGATAAGAAACAGAACTATTTTTTTTAGCCCTGAACTTTAGTGTATTGAAGTGATTAATTAGTTATTATTTATTAGTTAGTGATAAGTTAGTTATTGAAGTGAAGTGTTATTCTGCACAAATGTTATAATCTATCTTTGTTGTTCTATCTCATGAGTGAAAATAGGGGAAAAATAAAGTCAGCAAAAAAGGTCAAGTTTTGCGTATTCAAAGTCGTGAAATTATTAATAGTGTGATTACGTTTTTTGAGCGGGAAGTGAAAGAGGGACCGTATCATTGGTTTTTATTTCTTATAATAGTAGCTAATAATATCAGGCAGAGTAGTAGCCTTCAAGCTGCCGTTGTAATACGGTTCGGCTAGTATTACACGTGATGTGGAGTGGAAGGGGAATTCCTTTCTCACTTTCTTACGACTATACTGTTTTACAATTAAAGTTTAAATTAAAGTTATTAATTTTAAAGTTTAGTTTATCGATGAGTACTTATTTTAAATATTATTTAATTTATCAATTTAAAACAAAGTTAGTAGGTATTCTTAAAGAAATACCAGTCGAAAATTTTGACTAGATATTTATTGAAGTCATTATAGTGGTTAGTTAAAAATAAAAAAAAATTACGGCCGCCTCCGAAGCGTAGTGGTTAGCGCATTGGCCTGCCACGCGGAGGTCCCGGGTTCGATTCGCGGTAAGGATCTGGAAATTTTCATGTGTTAAACTCCACAGTTAATGTTACATAATCCACCATAGTCGCTTAAGACCAAGCAGTTGATGCGACTTTAAATAAATTAATTTAAAAAAATAAAGAAAATAAAATCTAAATCTATTTTATTAAAAAATAACTAAAATATTCAAATATGAAGTTAATGCTCTACTGTCAAATGTGATAAATTAATTGACTTTTATTTTCCAATTAAATAATACAGTATTAAACAATCAATAGGAACATGAGGAAATTAATTATTATGAGAAGAGAGGGTTTAAAAGACAATTTTATAGTGAACTATATTTAAGTCGTTACCCTTTTTAACAAATGCCAGATACTCGTTTATTTAATTAATTTGCAATGACAACAGGTTCTGTTCTTTAGAAAACATTTCCGTTAATGAAATTAAAGAAAATTTCAATTTAGAGTTTTTAAACTCTCTTTTATTATTTTTAATAAATAAAATGTTGTGGAAGTTAACTATGAAATTTTTCCCGCGATTGTCAGCAAACGTAATATTTAAAGCAGTTATAAAACGGTACAAAGAAAACCTGTAATAAAACTGTTTTAATTCGCAAATTAACACAGTAAAGACATTTCGGTGCCATATTTTTTAATTATTACAGTTTGGGTACCCGTTGGAGCTTTCAAAAAATTTGTGTTTCAAGGATTTTGGTTATACATTTGACAATGTCTGATTTGAAGTCGTATTGAAAGGCATATTTTGTGTACAAAAGGGGTGTTCAATAATAATTAACGAGACGAACTGGTGTACAAGAAAAATTCTATTTTGTTACCCACTTATGGGACCAATTTTTGACCTCGTGAAGTGACTATAGACATTTCTGGAAGCTCTTTTCGCAGCCCAAATTCTCAGCATTCGCTCTCTCTAGGCATTTCTCCTTTCTTCTATCCACCCGGTGAACTGTTGTTCCTCAAAACTTGAAGGCCTTCAAGTCCTTCAAGGCCTTCAAGTCCGTAATTATTCGACTCAATTTGGTTCGGTTCATTAAGTTTTCTCAGTTTATTCCGGTTTCCGTAATATCCTTCAATCCAATTCCAATCTCTGCTCCATTAATCGTGATTCTTCACGATGGAGATTTGTAACACCTGCTATAACATTTTCAAAGTAATATATAATTATGTACAGTTCATATAATAAATTAGTTTTTTTTTGTCTATAGGTTTCTTATTCCATTAACCTTTCTTCAGATTTCCGTAAATATTGGGGAAACCGACATATGAGCCACCCTGTACTAACAGGAGATTCAAATAAGAATATAGAGCACCACCCCAAACCACAATTTATTAGTCAAGAGTGATTGTACCGTAGATGTAAAGACAATTTTTACGGAATGGTGTCTAGAATAGATTTTTATTTTGAATCATTAACTGTTCTACATGTAGAGAACAACCAGAAAATGTCCAAAACATCAAGAAAGGGCGTCGATTTTATACTAAAATTAACAAGAACAGGTACGCATAAAAAAATACATTTAGCAAAGTTAAATTTGGAATCACAATGAACGAAAAATATACTAAAGTAAGGTAAAATAAAGAAATAAAAAGTCTATATTAGTAGTAATATATTGGGGTTTCTGGGCAGTTTATTGCTTTTGTAGTAATAAATTATCTTTTTATCTGACAAACTACTACGTTTTTTATGATAACGTGGGTGGGTGACGTCAATGAAGGCCTAAAGGAGGTCGGCCCAAGGTGTTCACGTTACCATACAACGTAGTAGTTTGTCAGATAAAAAGATAATTTATTACTACATAAAATTGGCCCAAGGTGTTCACGTTACCATACAACGTAGTAGTTTGTCAGATAAAAAGATAATTTATTACTACATAAAATTGGCCCAAGGTGTTCACGTTACCATACAACGTAGTAGTTTGTCAGATAAAAAGATAATTTATTACTACATAAAATTGGCCCAAGGTGTTCACGTTACCATACAACGTAGTAGTTTGTCAGATAAAAAGATAATTTATTACTACATAAAATTGGTCCAAAATGAAAATTTATTATGAGTAATAACAATAGCAATGCGATATGATAATTATTATGTGTAATAACAATAGTAATGCGATATGATAATAAATAGGTAAAAAGACAATTTATTACTACATAAAATTGGCCCAAGGCCCAAGGTTGTTTGTCGCATAATTTGCAACACCATCATAATGTGTAATAATAGTAGTAATGCGATATGATAATTTATTACTACATAAAACCTTGTAAGTACCAGCAGCAGGGATAGATAAGAAATTGTTTTATGATAAATAAATGAATCAACATTTTTGTTTTAAAAAATTTATTAGAATATTTTATATTACAATATTTTTCTCACACTGCCAGACAATGGCGTGTACTCTACAATATTATCATGTAAAATTAAACAATATGCCGTAGTGGAAGCCGGCACGTTCTCGCCGAATTCAAATTCTATTCTAATGTCAACAGAACCAACTTTGAGTGTTTCATTTTGTTTCGAGCAGTCCAAAACGATGTGTGGCATTTTCACCAAAAACGTTGACTTATCCAATAACGGTTGAGAGCTGCCGTCGTTAATAAAATAATACGATTGTTGAAAATCGGTGTACATGCGGTACATTATAGATGTATTGCCCTGTAGTTGATCGTACGGATAGTATTCTGAGTTCAGGTACAATTTTATATTGGTCAAGTTACATAAATCAAAATGCGAATTGTTTTTATGCATATAATTTTTACGATCCGTTTGAAACGCTATGATTACATATCTGGGTTTTTCCAACTGGCTGCTTGTTTTCACCGCCCACACCAAGTTGCGTGATTGTGGTAATGTGGGATACTCATAAAGCTGCCACTTTCGAAATGGGATGGTGATGGGCACATCCGATTGTACTGTTTTGAGTAGCGGTAATCTGTAGGTGTCCGATACGTTTATGAAAGGCAATCGCCAAATTAATTTATCCAATTTCACTTTAGAATGAACCGTTTGGTCGGAGACATATGTGGCGTTATTATCGTTTGACGATCGTATCAATACCAACTCCTGTTTAACGTTCAATATTATTCTCTTATAATCCTCAAAGATGCCCATGATCAATTTGAGAGGAATGCAATACGAAAAAGCCCCGTCCGCCGCAGTCTCTAGGGTGGAGGTGTCGTGTGAAATTCCCGCATTCTGCAGTGTGTGCTTTTCCGCGTAGCGGATCGATAAGAAGTTTTTCAATAGTGAAGTTATCCCTGGGTTTCGAACATGATCAACTTCGGTTCCCCCGATTTCATAACGAATCTCATCAAACAGAAAGAGCATAGCATTGTTTATCAGTTTACAAGCGGCATTTGCTTTATCATTGTTATCGGTTAATTTACCCTCGATATACAAGTAACTGTCACAGGGCAATGTGTAAATATCCTGTTGGTGAACGGGGATGCGTATTTCATCACTATGGTTTAACGTTGTTGAAGCGTATGTGGTTAACGTGTGAAATTCATGTCGTGTGATTATTTCGTCGTATACCGCTTTTTGGGCAATATCGAGAACATAACCGCCATCGCCACCCATTATGTGTTGAATCCTAACGATTTTAAAAATTGTTTGTTACGTCGTGTAAGTTGTTTCATTCGCCAATTACCGACAACTGCGCCCCCACCAGATTTAGCCTCTCTTTTTATGGTGGGCACAGATGGTACCATTGATTTAACATTTTCAATCACTAATCCCATGACGTAAATGTAACGAAATTGATATTGATTCTTTTCTGAAGTTCACCAATTTACCGTTTTGATCTTCTAATCGCACATTTATATGAGATAGGCGGTTGGTGTTCACCGGGAAATATATTATATTGCTCGGTGCTTCAGTAATTTTAAACCCCGCTCCAACCGATGGGAAAAACTCGTATAAGGTGTGACTCTCTTTACCGTCTCTATAAGATCCGTGAGCGATGTTGCATACAACTCTTATCACGTTCACAGGAAAAATGTTCACTATATTAGGAGAATGATGCCATTTATTGGCTTCTAATATACCCGTATCGAACCCCAGTATCGCGCCAATTGAATCAGATTTTGTAAAATCAACCGTTTCGCTGCAAAACAACTCGGTGTGCATTGTTGAATTATTGGCTTTTAAAATAAATTTAAAATCCTTTATTGTGTTTTGAACTGATTTCTTTACATAATCTTGAATGTCTTCAATTTCATATGTACCTTCTGGTATGATGATTTTGTTTATTTTGCCGCCAAAATAGAATTTATCGTTAAGTTCTGATTCTATATTCGGAATAGAGTTGTATGTCATTAAGGTAACCAATCCTACCTCATAAGCGCCATCTTTAAGCTCAATCGGTGGAAAAATATCATATCCGATTGACGATTCCTGAGCGTTTAAGGAGAAAAGCATTGTCTATACAGATTGTCGAGACACAAATGACCACAGTTCACCGTGTTGAAATGTTGCCGTTTCACGTAATTGTAATGGATTACATTAGCCGCCCCCCGATCACCGCTTTTAAAATATTTCTGTAGTTCCAACGGCGGCCGCAGATTACCGAAACTATCGCAATAATTGATGTTATTACCATGTTTGTAATAGCAAACCCAATGTGTACCCCCTCCATTACTTGTATCCAAATTAACAATTCCACTCTCATTTTTACGTATAGATTTCGGTAAAAAATCACGCATAAATACACCTCTGAAATATTTTATTTTTAACACATACACCGCATAATATTCCAGTTCAAAATTTGTTAACGGTCGGTTTGGAATTTTATCAATTACTACCGTTGAGTACATCTTCTTTTTCTTGATGAACGTTTTTTTTTCCTTCTATTTAACCCACTCCCACTTTTCGGCCACGGTTTTATATACAATCCGCGACCAGACTGATTAACATGATTTTGTAAAGCACGCATTAGTTTTCTTTTCACGCCGTCCCCACCTTTATTTTTACGTCTTCTTTTTTTACATTTACTCGATGACATACCTCCTCCAAATTTACTTTTTAATTTCATAATATTAGTTACCGCCCAAGCCGATGCCTTTTCCCCCAAACTAGCGTCTGGTGCTTTAACACGTTCCCAAGCTCGATCTGCCAAAACATGATCTGCGTTTGCACGACTTGTGTTATCGCTGTACGTTGAATACGCAATGTCGTGTTCCTTACATGCTGCATCTAATTTATTTATTCCAGAATCTCCTCTTGCCAATCTTTTTTTCAATTTTGTACCCGGCCCACAATATTGATAACCACCCGGTAGATGTAACTCAATTGGTAGCGCATCAATTGTTTTATTTAAAATTGTACCCGGTATTGAGGCGATTTTACTAAATATACCCGCACCTTTGTGTACACGTACCATTTTAATGACTGGTCATTTACATTATTTACATTTTCAATTTATACATCATATAATGTTGTTACATCGGATGAAGGGAAAGTGAAAAAATAGTTCAGAAATTGTTCCAGAGTGTCTTCACCACGCATATATTTTTCATGAGTGCTCTGCCACTTTTTATAGAAGATATCCCAAGTCGGAGGTTCCTGTTTATTTAATTTCACGAAATTAACATATATTGGGAACATGAATAATTTCAGCGCGGAAAAAATAGTTAATGCATCATCTACACCCACCGCCTCGGCCACATTACACACCCGTTTCTTTTTAAAATCATAATCTCCCTCATGTGTTGTCGCAATCGGATTATGTTTTCTTCTAACACTAGTTATATGCCTACCGAATTTATCCACTGTCATTATGATAGTGATTGTAAAAACGACTCACCACCCCCTTTTATTAAACCAGCTTCATGTAATTCTTCAATAATCGAATAAATTTCGTTTGTGTGCGCATTGTTACCGGCTCGCTGAGAAGCTACCAAGTATCGTAGTCGTTCAACCAGCTCATTCGGATCATCCCAATAGGTGTAATCAATTTTGTTATCGCTTAATAACATTCCCTTCCCAATCGGTGGAAATATTCGAGAAATAATAAAACGATATTTAAACCCTCTATTGCTTTTAATTGTTCCAGCAGGAAAATTTAGGTGGGCGCTTGTAGCTTTCAATATATCACGGTATTTTATTAAATCTTCTTTAGTGTAATCATCGTCATATATTACTCTCAAAAATATTAGCTTAAACAGCCCTTCGGTACCCCTGTAATTTATTCCATTAATTCTAAACGTGTCGTCTTTCATTTCAATGATGGAATTGCCCAATTTCCAATGATGACCATCAAATGTTGGTCCATATGTCGTATCAACCTCTCTTTGGCGATCTTTTATTAATTTAATAAAATATTTTTTCGCCAACTTCCCGGTAAATTGGCTTTCCATATATTTTCTTAATATTTTATCATCTTCCACTTGTTTAGAAATTGACGGTTGCTCGGACATGGATTGGTTGTCATCGGTACCGCTTTCAGGTAATGGGGTCTCTATCGCCATTTTCTCCTCTTCGGTAATAATCGGTTCTTGTTCCATAGGCAACTCGGCAACTGCTTGTTTTTTCACCACGATATCAGCTCTAGATTCCTCATCATTGTCATCCATCATTTTTCGAGCTTTGCGTTTGTTTCCTCTTGTAGCATATTTTCTTACGGTTTTCTTTTTTCTTTTTTCATAATCATCATCATCATCATCATCATCATCACCCCAACCCCGTTCTTCAGCGTCTACCGGTTTTTTGTCTGAAAAAGTGGTGGTCTCACCTTCTCTTTTAACCTCTTTTTCAATACCTCCTCGTTTTCGTTTAACCTGACTATTTAATTGTAGTTCTATGTTTTTCAATGGTTCCAAAAGCGGTTTGAATTGTTGATCGTAAAAATCTTGTTTGATTAATTTATTTTTCACCAAATGTCTATGTTTCTTTTTAATGTTATCCCGTAACGCTTTAATCGCAGCAGTCACCTTTTCGCGCTCCATCTTTATCACGCATTGAATTAAATTTATCGGTATCCTCAAATTTATAAAACCTATCAAATCCGATTCTATATCTACCGCTATCAAGTTTTCGCTCCTTATCGATAACGAAAAACCCATATGCGTCCGATTTCCAAGCGTTACCACATATATGTTTAAATTTTTCAAATGGCATATCGGTGTTTACATGATCCGAATAAACATGGTGTAAATTACGATCATCTTGTTGAAACAAAACAATGAAATTAGCATTGTCGCGTACCAACTGTTTAGGAATCGAGCTGTAGGTTTGTGTTAAATAGAATGAATCAATATCACTGTGCCGCCCCATGGTGAAATAATTTCTAATATTATTTTGACTTTCACACGATATATCATCAAAAATGAATATCGAATTCGGTTGTACATCGTTTGGATGCGGAACTTCTTCATTTTCGGTGAATGGATAGTAATTTACTTCTTCAATATTCTGTAGTACACACTCCAGTAGTTGATATTTCGGTTGTTTTAACGTTTTCGAAAACACATATACATTTTCAAATCTAAGTCCCTTCGGTTGAAACAATAGATTAAAAATAACATTCGTTTTACCAGAATTTGATGGACCGCAAATTATACAGCGAAAATTATTGGGTAACAATGAACTATGTTTAGTTTTCTTTTTCACCTCGCTTGACAAAATATTATCAAAATTAATAATAGGTATTTTTTCCCTCTGTTTAACTGTGTTCAAAGCCATTGTTAGACAATATTTGTTGATGAAATCCAAGAATCGTGTGCTTTATCAAAACCCAACCACCTGACTAAAACTTTGTCTCCTTTTCTACGCAACACTTTTTCAACCAAGTATACATCTGGATATTTAACTTTTACCATTTCTTGTTCATAGAATCCGCCTTTTATAAGTTCACCTCTATAGTCTTTCAAAATATACGTTATGGGATTAGTATGTTTGATTTTGGCCACGGTGAATATTTCATTGGAGAAATTCTGTTCATACCCCTTTGCAAATACCCCCTTATACTTACTGATTCTTACATGATCGTTTAATTTAAATTTTGGTTTACCAGTCGGTGGATAGTATTTTTTTCGAATAGCATATATTCTTTTCAATACCTTCCCCTCGTTCTGCTTGTTAACATCTTTAGGTCGCATTCCAATGATTCTATGCACACTGTTGTTATATCTATTCAATAAAGTGTCCAATTTTTCTACCCACCCGTATGTACCTTGCTCAGTGAACATCCTCCACATCATATTTTTCAACGTGCGATTAAATCGTTCTACAATGGATGCTTTCTTTTCAGAGTACGTGTAGTAATGATTTATATTATATTTCTTAAAAAGTGACTGTACGGATATATTCAACCATTCCATACCCTGATCAGTTTGAAAATGTTTAATTCGATTATTTTTCAAAACAGGTTCCAACGCTTTCACAATGTCGCCGCCAGTTTTTGTTTTCAACGGAATAGCGTACGCAAATTTTGAGAAACAATTGATCACCGTCATAATGTACCGATATTCTCTGTTGAATCGGGCAAATGGGATGACTTCTACTAAATCCGATTGGTAAAGATCATTGATTCCTTTAAGTTCAACATATCGTCTTTTGAAATTGATTCTTTTCTGTTTATGTAGTTCTTGTGCAACAACAGCACGCACACTCATGTTGAAAAACTGGACTCACACCAATAAACAACCCATTTTTATTCAGTACTGCATGGTATATATATTTTATTGAATCTTTTAATACAATCATTAGATGTTGGTTTATATGCAATCTTTATTCGAGTGATTAACAATAAAAAAGTATACAATAAATTGATTAATATTAGTATAAAATCGGTAGAAATATGATAGTGATATACTATGTTTTCATAAACATTATTTTTTCTTAACTTTAAAAACATTGATTTTGAATTTTCAATAATAGATTTTATATGATTATATAATGGAATCGTTGTTAACTCTTCATTTACCGAACACCGATTTAATTTGTACGTATCGTGAAAAAAACAAATTTCATTTGTCATGTTCAATCTTGATAGATGATACCTTATACGAAATTTTGCGGAAAAATTTTCTAGATTCGCATGATAATCCATTTGAGATAGTACACATTTTTCAATATGTAAAATTGCATCGGTGTCTGTTCGGTTTTCACCAGCCCACACCGCTAATGGTAGACTAGAATTTTCTGTCATCATTAAGCGAATTTGAACAAACACAATAATTAGACATGTTACCATATACGCCATTGCCATTGAACTAAATGTTATGGATCATAACTAAAAGTTTTTATTCAATTTCAATGGGCTAATGTTGAATTTTGAGAGTAGATCTTTAAAACTGTTCAGCAGCATAGTATTGTAACATTTTATACCGAGTGCACCGAGTACATTTTTACCTGTGGTTATTAATTTTTTACTAAATTCATTATATTCATAGTACTTATTTCCCTTAAAAAAATAAATATTACCATTAAAGTGGCGGTATGATGACTCGATTCCGGGTGGTATTGTATTTGCAAACATATCAGACATGCTACCAAAGCGTTTAGCATGGAAATAACATTCGTCGATTTCAACATAATTTACATTATCGAATATTAAATATGTTTTACCTGTGTTAGTGTTAACAACCGTGTTCACATGACTGTTGTTGAGAATATTGAAAATGGAAATCGGTTTTGGATAACCGTTTATCAATTGTAAAGTGTTAATACTGAACATATATATATAATTATTTATGATCATCACAACATCACCGTTAGGTCTTTGATAGGTTGCCGAAATATGCTTAATAGATTTTGGTATAAATGATAACCAGTCTGTGATTAAAAACGGTTTAATATTATTCGGCGAGAGATCATCATTAGTTGTTAAATCAAAATACCATACCCATTTATTATCATACAGTACATATAATCGGTTATTAATAATTGAAAAATGTTTTAAATT
This sequence comes from Catonia carolina, assembly GCA_035578175.1. Classification (NCBI taxonomy): domain Eukaryota; kingdom Metazoa; phylum Arthropoda; class Insecta; order Hemiptera; family Achilidae; genus Catonia; species Catonia carolina. The sequence goes on along the minus strand of JAQMRL010000006.1, from coordinate 14,954,261 downwards.
TTCCAATTTACACAGATTAATTGAATGAATATCTTCCGCATCCGTTGATTGGGAAGATTGCTGTACCACTGTTGCTTCTTTCTGAGTTGGTGTAGGCGAAGGTGACGGATTTCCATAAGCAAATTGAACTGCTTCAATATCGTCAGTAGCTAATACCAATTGGTTTTCAGAATATAATGCATACATAACTGAGTCTTTATTTTGTGAATGCTCAAAACCTAAGCCATGCCCGATTTCATGTAGTAAAACAGCATACAAACTGCTTTGCTCTTTGTTGCTTACATCAATTTCGATGGACCAATTCTCATCGGTATCGATATGAATTTCAACAACAGATTCGGGGGATGTGGGATAATACGCATGAGCCAATATAGATCCTTTACCATCAAAGGGAAACATACATTTATCTTTATTATAATCTTCAAATTTATGTTGTAAACGTTTGAACGAAATTAATATATTAGGATGTGTTTTATTTTGCGTAAATGTTAACCCTGAATGCATTGCCCATTGTTCGAACGCTCTCCTTGTTACACTAAGTACGTCAGCGGTGGCTAGGACAAAGTGCCAAGTTATGTTTCTATGCTGCCACACAACCGGTTTTACACTGTAATATGCAATAATATCACTAACACCACACCTGGGTTTTTTCATTAACTCTATTACATCATCAGATATGAATCCATTAGTAGTGTTTAAGTTATAAAATTCTTGGAACATGTTCAATGACGACTGGAAACTTACATCATCAACCAGATTGTCCCTGCTCATAAAACCATAGTTTTGTAGGTAATTTAATACAATCGTATGATTTGCATTAATATTATGCGCATAAAGCGCTACTAGGAAAAGATATATTGCCACGTTCATGATTTCAATTAAACTAAAAAATAAGTTAATGGAAATACATTTTTATAGGTTTAAAAAATTAAACCAAGTTTTTAACAATTATTTTATTGATAAAAATAATTACATATTACAAAATAGTTTATTTATACAAGTACATCAAATATTAACCATGGAAAAAATGGTGCATCTTTTAACATTTTTTCAATATTACAAAAACAAACAGGATTTATAAACTCAACTAAAACATTTTCATGTTGTTCACAACCATTATGGTTTATATAAAAATTTGCAGATTCATGTTGTTCGATGTAATATGCTAATTGAACACTCAATTCAAATGCCGTATTTATCTCACCGCCCGACACTAACTGTATTAACCACTGAGTGGAAGAAACATACGAACCACAATCACACTCCATGATTCCTTGTAATCAACTAAATTCAATAAATCTGTTTTAGAAATTTTTAATCCATTTTTGTAACCCCTACAGGTTTTTTATTAAACTAACAGATAAACCTCTTTATAAAAATTTTACACATGAGGTTAATGTGTGACAAAATTTAACAATGTATAAAATGGTGCCGGTTTTAACAGAATATCCATTTTACATAAACAAATCGGGTTCAAAAACTCGGCTATAACAGTCGTATGCCGTTTATTATCACTCCTACATATATGTAACTTGGAAAAATCCTCTATATTGATATATTTAAGTAATTCATCACTAAACTCGCCTGCGGGTTTACTAGTACCGCAAAAATGTTCTATTTTCCACTGAGTCGAAGACAGACGATCACCGCAATCACACTCCATGATTTCTTGTAATCAACTGATTTGAAGGGTTCAATTTTTAAAAAATATATTACCCCCACTCAATTATTAATTGAATAATGTCCATACGCGATTGTGTGTATGTTGTCATTTTGTACAACTCGTTTATCGTCGTATCTACTTAAAGCAAACTTGTTGCATTCCACGGTCGTTATAACATGCTTTTTAGATTTAAACAAATACATTTTCCTGTAATTAGCTTTATCACGTCGTTCATCCTTTATTTTATTTTTTGTAAATAAACAATTTTTATAGTCGTCGAACAAAATATTTTTATTTACTACATTTTTTTTAATACCTTTAGCTTTTTTCACCACAACTTCTTCGTCCATTAAGTAACGGAAAGAGTACAATTTTGAGCGTAATCCTATAAATTCAATTATCGGTACACCATTACATTCATCCTTAAATTTACCCATTACTTTTTTATTTTTTTCCGCATATAGAGCATGGTTTTTCGGATAGTCTGATAAATCGAAAAAAGTATTTAAATTCGGGTCATTTAAATCATTATAAAGATCGTCAGTTTTCACCTCGTAAAAAAGGCTATCGGTATCACTATACAATAAACTTAAATTGTCACCATAATACTGTTTCATAATATCATAATGAAAAAAATACATCAATTTTTTGCTAAGTTCTAACACGGTAAAACCTACATAAATTGGTTTATTTAATATCACTTTTAATTTGCTTAATTGAACTGCGCACAAGTTTTCATTGTAAATTATTCTATCTTTAAAATTAATTTTATTTATACATTTTTGCAATTTTTTCGGACAACTAATTAGTTCTAGATTTATATGTTTTCTAACATTTTCCATGGTTTTTCCAAAAACCGAATTGTTAAGAAGTTTGTAAAAATCTTTTTCAAATGCGTTACTGGCAACGGCTCTTTTCTGTGTGTTAAACAACACATAAGGTTTCATCCAATCTCGCTGGGCAAATTTTAATATTCTATGGATTTTTTTTAATTTAAGCCCGTGTGTTATGGCCTGTTTTAAATTGCTAAAATGACAAACATAGTTTGTTTTCGGCTCAAGCGTTGTAATTAATTTTTTTTGTTTTGAACCTGGAGGAAATTTATTTTCAGGGAAAAACGGTAAATCATTATCCAGGTCATGTAAACTTTCTGGATACTCTACATCAACTTCAAGTATATATCCGGTTTCTCCATCATCCGGTTTTGACATTACATCGAAATTTTTGACCGATTTCACCCATTCAAATTTTGAGTATGGTAAATGATTGCTTAATGCATATCCATACAAATTATTTGCATCGATATATGCTAAATAACTGGTTGGTTTTGTTGGATCATATGTTTCTGATACATATTTATTGTTGGCTATCGCATGGCGTTTAACGCACATTGAGATCCCACCGCGGATTCCTTTTTCAATCATCAAATGCATATCAATGTCGGTCAATAACTCTAGTTCAATTTTTGTGAAATACAACATGGCATCAAAACTGAATCCAGGAAGTGTGTAATAGTGAGCACAATCCAACTTATATGAATCTACGCACAATTTTCTAAAGGACTCGAAAATATCGGCTAATAACAAAGTGTCTATCTTTAGATATAATTTGCTATATTCCCCCAACGTTTTAATTTTAAAATGATTCCATACATTAATAGCGTGCTGATAATCATTTTCAGATATATTTTCACCCGTTAATTTACTGTAAAATTTATCTATCGGTGGGAGTTCTGTCTCGTTTAACCGCTCAATTGAGTCGGTGTATTCATATGGGTAAACACCCTTTCTAGTTACATAACTTATATCATCGGGGTAAAAATGTTTTCGAATATGGTGAAACTGATCATTTGGTAAATTCTTTGCTAAAGCATCGAGCGGATAATTAATGAATTTATAGGAATCAAGAAACCTTAACAAAATACCGTTGGCCGTTCGTTTAGTAAACGAAACGAATTTTTCAGTCGAGTTTGGGATTACGTTTATGTTTTGTATATCACAACCCAATTGTCGAATTATAAAATGTGCATCATAGTTAGCACCATTATGAAGAAATATGGGTAAAAATGTTTGATTTCTTCGTTTCAAATTACAGTTGTAACATAAAGCTGGCACGATATTTGCCTGTTAGATGACAATGATCACGTTGAGGTGTCATTGTCATCGAAAATTCTACATTACACATTTCACAAGATGTTTTTGACTCAAATGAGACTATATCTTGTTCAGTCATTTGCATTTCTATATTTAATTTACTAAATTCTCCTACTTTATTAGCAATATTTATGACATAGTTCATAAACACTTCAGCTGCGTCTACCCCTTCATATACATACGGATCTAAAGGTAACTGACATTTTAATTCTTCAGGCAACATATCGTTGACCACTAAATAACAACAAAAGCTGAACGGAATATGGAGATCTGTGTCAGTTGTATATGATAAATTGTTCTTATTCATTTTATGACAAGTATGTAACGGTGCTAATGCACATTCAAAGTCGGCATATAATACAATGGGCAGGGGAAATTGATAATGATAATTTTTGAATTTAAGAATAGGTTTTGTACCATCTAACGATAATTCAGGCATTTTTACCGCAGTTGCCTTATGCTCCCCACAATTTTTTATATGATTGTTTAATATTCTATCATTGCTGAAATGTAATAAACAACGATCACAAATTTTTAATTTTGCTTTATGTTTTGTAATCTGAGATCGAACTAGCCTCGATAAATTCTTAATGTAACAATAGTGTGTTTTGCCCTGCTCATTTTTTAATAATAACAAATTAAAATGTTGTTTCCGTTTAACTTTGCACAACCTTTTAGGGATAATATCATTGTCCAAAATACCATAAACATTAATCGAAACATTATTGTTTTTTTCAAAACGATTAATCTGATTCAATGGTGTTGGAAAATCAATACCTTCAAAATTAAACATGTTTAGACAATCATTATAATGATATGAAATTATTTCAGGATGCGCTTTAACAACCGAACAGAGAATTGACCACTTAAAACACATTTCATCATTTACATTTTTGCAATTTATTACTGCTTTCTTTTTTGCAATTTCTAGTGGCAAAGGAATATATGAAGATCCGCCCATCGGTTTATATTTATTAATTCGAATAATTAACGAATAAAGACCAACCAGATTTATGCCCCTCATAATTCGACTCCTCTTGACAAAGTTTTTTTATTTTTTTTCTAAAAACTAAATTTAAATTAGAACCAGAAAGTGCAGAAACATTTTGTGTTTTAAACATTATGTTTTGTTTTTCATTTACTACATGTTTAATATATGTACACTCTAATAAAACATTAAATTTTATTGCACCATATTGTTCAATGGTTTTTTTTAATAAAGTAATAACGCTTTTCGTTTCACCTACTAATAAATTGAAAATATCTTTATATTTAGTGTTTTTATACATATATGTTTTGATGTTACCTTTAAAGGCTGATTCTATTTCCACAAAACTGTCTTCTTCCTGTACGTTATTTAATCTAGCCTGTTTTTTCGTAGTAGTCGACGTTGATGGTAATACAGGATTAATATTTAAAATCGATGATCTTGTTGAACTTGCCGCAGATGTCGATGGTATTGATAAGAATTCTTCTGGATGAATGTTTGATGTTGTTAACTCCGATGGATGAGTTGAACTTGCCGCAGATGTCGATGGTATTGATAAGAATTCTTCTGGATGAATGTTTGATGTTGTTAACTCCGATGGATGAAATTTAATGACACTCGGTCGTAGACAATTTAAAAATGTTCTTATATATTCATTACTCATTTTTGTAAAAATATATATTTTTACAAAATGGAAAGAAAGCTGAAAAAATATTATGAGAATCTTAAAATTGAATACGTTTACGATAGAAGCGTGTTTAAAACTAAAGTAATAGTCATAAAAGAAACTTATATTAACAGATAGATAATTTTCCTACAGCTAAGGTGAAATGAAGGTTAATTTGTAAACAACAATATAATTACAATAAATTACTACGAAGCCTATTTGAAAATGATAACACGTTAATTGACAATTCTAGGAACATAATAATTATTTAATACCTGCATAGAAACAAAATGCGCACATGCATATGACGTACACAATGAAAAGGTGAAATGAAGGTTAATTTGTACATTATATCTGTAATAAATTACTACAAAACCTGCTTGAAAGTCATAAACATGCACGCTCCTAATTGATAATTATTTATTACCTACATTGAAACGTCATGTACAATCCTATTTATTAATTCTAGTATATAAATTTAATTTACTATCTTTGCTTAATACAGCCTATGTTTAGAGTATATAAAGATAATATTTTCCAATGCAAAATTATAACCATTCTCACATTACAAGTGTGTAATAGTACTACTACTGATAATATTTTACCGTCGTTATCTTAAAAACGTAAGTAAAAAAAAAAAAATATTTCATATATAATAATCTACAAAATACTCTTAAATAACTTAAATTGCCCATTATTTAGAAAATGTTTTAAAATTAAATAATAATATTAAACTATTAAATCTTTTATTTTGTTTAAAAATATTAATATAATTAAAATTAAACTCAAATCAAATCATATTATTAAACTATTAAATGTTCTGTTTAAAAATATTTAGTAATTAAAAAAAAATGTAAGTAATTAAATGTTTTATTTTGTTTAAAAATAATAATATAATTAAAATTAAACTCAAATCAAATCATATTATTAAACTATTAAATGTTCTGTTTAAATAAAAATATTATTATAATTAAAATTAAACTCAAATCAAATTATTAAACTATTAAATGTTCTGTTTAAAAATATTTAGTAATTTAAAAAAAAAGTAAGTAATTAAATGTTTTATTTTGTTTAAAAATATTAATATAATTAAAATTAAACTCAAATCAAATCATATTATTAAAATATTAAATGTTCTGTTTAAAAATATTTAGTAATTAAAAAAAAGATGTAAGTAATTAAAATTAAAATTAATTAAATTCATCTTTTTTTATAGATGGAATCTTTGAAATATTCCACCGATGATGTTATAAGAAAGCTGTTTCAAATTCAGTTAAATACAATTATATTATGGGAGACAGTGTTAAAAGAAGTGAAATGTGAACTTTTTAAAGAGAAAGAATTTAATGAGAACTTAATTTCAATTCACCGATCATTGGAACATTGTTTAATAATATTAAATAAAAACATTGAAAAACACCCCTCACAAAATTCTATTATTAATTTTAAACTAAAGATCCTAACCTACGATGATTTCAATATACTTATAAGTAATATAAATATAGGTGAAAAGTGCTTTTTTGAGGATAACGTTGTTCATTTTGTCAATTGTGTTCAAAAAATCTTAAATTTAAAATCTGGTACTAATCAAATTTCAGATGTTGATTCCGAATCTGATAATGATGATCTAGATCAATTCAATAAATTGTTTTCATCTAAAAACGAATTTCCCCAATCTTATGCACAACTTGTTAATGATGAGAGATTGACCATAACAACCCCTGGAGAAAAAGGATCAGTTATGGTCAAAATTGAAATAACAGACACAAAAGATTTAAAAAGTATCAATCAGAAACGTCACTGGACAAAGGTTGCGAAGAAAATAGTGTTGTTATGTGAACAGAAAGACTCTGATTTTTGTGCGATTAGGAGAATTTTAAAAAATCAAAAAAGAAAAATTATGAAAATAAAAAATTTAAGAAAAACACAAATTGACACTAAAAAATTTCTAACAAAAGATTAACTTGTTTAAATGTTTATGGGTTCGGTTCTACAGGTATTTAATTCAAAATTATTAAATAATATTATCTGCTACCATTTATGTAATTGTTAATATTTAATTTGTATAATTTTTAGGTCTTTATAAGATGAATAAATTAATAAAAAACCGTGTAAACACTATAAATGAAAGACATTATCATAATAGAGGTTTCGTTCGTACTACTTCTGTGTACAGATTAAATTTAAATGAAGCAAATGCCATAAACTTAATATTATTTAATGAAATATTAAAATTTCTGCAAAATTTTGGAATTAAAATAAATGTTAATTTCCCACGCAATTGTTGTCTAACTGGTGCTCAACCCTCAGATGATTTTTGTAACGATATAAATTTAATAGCACTTTTAGATAATGAAGCGCATGCATCAAATTCTAAATTTTGGTGTATAGCAGGAAATTTCGTTTCTGTTTTGTTTGGAAAATCACCCAACTATGCGTTAATTGATGTTTTCTTTTTACAAACATCGGACTCGCAAGAAAACAGACAAGATTCATATTATTGTAAACTTATTACATATAAAAGTCAATCATTTTGTTTTACATATTTAAAAGAAAATCCATTGCTTCCCAACTGTCCACACACATGTATATATGCGTTACTTAGCGCTTTTGATGTTAGCCTATTAAAAAATGCGATATATCGAATAAAAAATGATTGGTTTGCTATGAATTTAACAGACTATGGAATTCGGTGTGAAATAACAAAAAAAATTCGAGAATTTGAAAAGAAACGTCGGGTTAAAAAACCTTTTAATCCCCCTGGGTTAGGGGAACTTGCTTGTCAATATTATTTAAAAACATACATTCTTTCGGATTATTATAGAATTCTTTTAATGAAAACGTGGGAAATTAATTGAATAATATATGTTTCAAAATTTTATACTTTTAATTGTAATGTATTTTTTAGATAATAATGGAAAATAATCAAAACGAGAAAAAAATAACACTTATTCAAATTTTATTAAACATTTATCTAAGAGGAATAAATAAAATAATTACATGGGAAAAAATATCTACTGATTTGCGGACGCAGACAATTACTATAGTTGGTACAGAAGCAGAATATAATGACGAAATAACAAAATTAAAAAAAGAAATTATAAATATTGCGAATGTGTTAAACGGTGGTATAAATAAAGTAATTGAAAATAAATATCATCAAACGTTTAAACAAAAACCAATTACATTTACTTTCTTTCTAATGCTATTGGAAAAAATTAACTATAATAAAATATTCAATAAGTCGTTCAGTGATTTATCATCAGATGTAATAATTAATATTATTAAAGATATAATTAATAAAAATATTGAAGTAGAAAATGGTAGCGATGATGATGATAATAATGGTAACACTAGTAATCAGGATGATGATGAAAGCGAATGTAATGTTCCAAAATTAATATTTAAAAGTGTATTAAAAAAAGTTATTATTGATGATGCAGAAAATGAAGTAGTTACCCTAGATTTTGAGTGTGAAAAACAGGCAGGTCATAGTAGAAATTTAAAAAAAGATATGGAGTTTTTAGTAAAAGTATCGATGGAAAGGGTTCCTAATAAAAAAAGGAAAATAAATTAATTTTTCTATATTTTACTGCTTGAGTTGTGTGTAATACACTTTTTTTAAAAATAATACTAAACTTTTTTATCTTCATGATTTGTATCTAATGTATAATTAAAATTGTTTTTTAAAAAAATGAACTTTGAAACTGGTCAAAATATTTGCACTAAATGTGATGAAAACTTTTGCCATCGATGTGCAAAACAATTTCCATGCGCATATTTATTTAATAGGCATCTCATAAAAGACCAGTGTCAAATTCACGAATCTTTCAAAAATAAGTGGGACTATGGAACCACCCACAGACCAGAGTTTTGTGGACGCTATGCCACTACAAACCCATGTATGCGATGCCTAGGCATAATGTGCAGACGTTTAAGAAACTGCAATGAATTGAAATGCAGATTCTGTAGAGCGCAAGTTATATTTGATAGTTAAATTTTTAAAATAAAAAACAAGTATTAATTTGTAACTTCATTTTTTTCTGATTATTATTATATTTTCACTGTATTTATGATTGTTGTGTAAATCGCAAAGAACTGTAACCGATAAGTTTGAATTAAAATGGGTTTAAATGTAACTTAATTAATTTTTATGCGTGGTTATTAATTTAACTTGCATTTTTTCAATGTCATGAATTTTGTATTCACCTATAAACAACTGCGTAATAAAGTTGCTGAAAACTGTCGCCGCTTTTGCCGTGACGGAATTGAGCAATTTTATTTGCAGTAAGTCGGTTAATGCAATTTTCATTAACGATTTTTATCGTATTTTATTGTAACTTAATTAATTTTTATGCGTGGTTATTAATTTAACTTGCATTTTTTCAATGTCATGAATTTTGTATTCACCTATAATTTTCTGCGTAATAAAGTTGCTGAAAACTGTCGTTGCTTTTGCCGTGACGGAATTGAGCAATTTTATTTGCAGTAAGTCGGTTAATGCAATTTTCATTAACGATTTTTATCGTATTTTATTGTAAAATTATAATATAAGCACTTTATTATATATATATATATATGTAACTTGAATTAATTGTAATTAAATTATTGTTAACGTTTTTAATAGTAATAAATAATCATATTACTTATAATTCGATTGTCAAAAAATGTTTTACCTGTGTTTAAAACCTAAAAACTGTGGTTTGGATAAAGTTTCTAAACTTAATATTTAGAAATATGTTTAACACGCCTGCACTATTACATGGTTTATAGAAGAATGAGAATAGTAAGTAATAAACTAGGCCGTCGCTTGCACATCATAAATTCTTGTCAAGTGTAAACATAAATTCTCAGGTAATTATTACACGTGTACATAAATTCTCATAATCGCTACACGCGCGTGTACATGTAATAGCTTTTTTAATTTTACTGTCACATAATTCTTATTTAAATTAATAGCTTTTTTAATTTGAACTGTCATATAATTCTTATTTTAAATTAATAACAAGGCATAAAAGATATGTGTCAATGTTATAATACTAGTACTACTACTAGTACTACTACTACTATAATCTATTTGAAATCAACGTGCGGGTGAAGGTCATGCCACCTCCTCACCTCGCCTACCCCACCAGTCGTCTGAATGATGCAGCGCGGAGTATGTGTGTGCACTTGTGCCTACGCCTTCATCAGGTTTACATTATTTCACTTCGTGAAGTACCATACGCTTAAAACATCTGACGAGACCAACACATAAATGTGTTATTTAAATCAACTTAAACTTAAACTCATTCGAGAAGTTTAATTACAAACAAAAGGAAAACTGCAATGGAAAAAATCTAAATCCAGTTTTTCTTTTGTTTGTAATTAAAAAAACTTCTCAAATGAGTTTAATTTTCATAGACGTTATATCATTTTTTAGAATAAAATTCTCTACAATTTTCATTTAAATGTTTCGTGTTTTTATTCGCAATTTAACAGAGTTATTTTACGCTAAACTTAAAAAGTATATTTTCTAAGCCTTTTCTTAAATGTATTTACGTAGTTTTCTTAAAAACTAAAAGCGATACAGTTCTGGGACTCATTTTTTTAAGTTTCCCAGGTTAAATAAAAACCATAAGAAACCACTAAACATTTTCCTAAATTTACCTTTTCAAAATTTCAGTATTGCTTCATTTCACTCATTGCCCAGGAATCAAGGCAAAATCTTTCGCCAGGCATAACTCGCCAACGAAGCATTTCCGGACGTATATTTAGACAAACATTTTGTTACATGTAATAACAATAGTATATACGTGGTTAAATTTGTATTATATTATTGTTATAACTGTTATTAATATTGTTTTATGGTTATTATAGATATTATATGTACGCACTATTACAACGTAATATGGAATAATAGAAAAGTCACTGAAATAGAAACACGGTCATTATACTATGCGTCAGCAATGACTCTGTGATATTTTATGACTTTATGAAGCTTACATGTAATGTTTTAAGTAAACAAACCTGTTACAGCACCTTTGTCACCACACACAGGCCTATTTATTTGATTTTTTGTACTCTTTCGACCAGTTCAGATTAAAGTTTTGTATCATACAGATGTGCAGTTTCTTTGGCGGGCTTGTGTAAGTTTAGTTAATTCAATTGTTTAAGCGTGAAAGTTGAGATGGCTGCAAACAGTCCTAATCTTTGCAGACAATCCAAACAAATAATTTATAGGGTATATAATTATTTAAAAAAACTTGCGTGAAATTAATTCTTTGCGAACGGCGCTCAAGATTACATAAAAGGTAATTGACAGTTTATTTCTCAGTCGTATACAAATTTGTAACAATCCAGTTTCTGTATGCATGCTTTAAAACATAAAAGATAAATAATCATCTTTTTCGTTTAGGTAAAAAGGTTGGCGATGTTTTTATTAAGGTGCAGTTTGTATAAAGAAATATTAGGATAGAACTGTTCCAACGATCCGAAAGTTAAGCACAAAAATTAGGAAAATATATTGTGTAGAATAAAAAGGTTTCACATATCATAGTAGGCCTAATGTCTTATGTGTATCAGAGTAACCATTAAATTACTTGTCGTTGATAGACAAAACTTTAGTCCGTAAAGAGAAAAGAAGTAGTTCAATTCAGTAATGTAGAAGTAGTGAAAGGGGTATGAGGAGAAATCTTGCGGAAGGGAAGGGGAAGAAGCGCGTGACCTTCACCCGCACGAAGAAATCAAATGGACTCTAGTACTACTACTACTAGTACTACTACTAGTACTATAGTACTACAGGGTGTTTAAAAAATAAAGACAACATTTATTAGTATGATGAAAATCATATTATTTAAATGATAAAACTTCAATATCTGGATCCCTAAAGGACCTAGCCCAAAACTGATTGAAGTTTTGGAACCCCAAAATTTTTGCCCCTTCAAAATGTAGGGTATGCAAAATGGAATACATATATGTATGACTGGTTGCGTTTGCAGTTTTTGAAGGGGCACTTTTTTAAAACTGTAATAACTTTTGAACGGTTTATCCGATTTTCAAAATGAAAACGGATATCTTCTCAGCTCGACGAAAGGAAACTTTTGCCATATAGTAAAACAATAGTTTTAACAAAAATACATTATTTATTTTAATGTCTCGTGCAATATCATATCAGTATTATTAAAAACTGGTTGGTTGCATCATGTCTGACATATACACATATCCCGATATTACACATTTCAATATTGCGCCGGCTTTACAGACAAAACCTAAATCAAATCTGTGTACAAAATATTTTAGTGGTAAACAAACGTTTTGTGGGAATTATTGCAGTCCAAAACGGAACCGAAGGTGGTAAGTATTATAGAAGATGTGTCAGTTGTGATAATTATCATGATAATTTCGGAAATGACATGAAACAATATTACAGGAAACTAATAGAATCTCACCCCACCACAATAAAATCAGGAATGACTGTTACCCTAGAGGATGTTAAGGCAGCAGTATTGATTATAAATAGTGTGATTTTAATACGAAAAAAATCATTTGGTTTATAGATATCATGGAGTACTTTAGCGATGCGCAAGGCTTCCTGGGTAACAATAAAAAATTTATATTCAAAGAGCTGGCGATTATTTCCTGCGATCATGGAAAAACGTTAAATGTTCATTACCTGTTCAAAAACCCGTTTCCGTTTTCTGGTTTATCAACCAAAATGCAGAAAATGGCGACGTGGTTACGTAATGTGCATCATGGGTTAGATTGGAACTGTGGTATTCATGATATAAATGAAGTATCTAAAATATTTGAAAAAATTTCTGCGGGAACAATCTATGTAAAGGGTCAACAAAAAATTGGGTGGATAAAACCGTTTGTAAAATCGGAAGATGTGACGATTATCGACATAGAATCAACTGGGTGTCCACAATTAGGACAACTCAGAGCGTCATATCGTTTAGATGGAATAAAAAAGTGTGGTTTTCTCCACGCAATTGGAGCAGTTTGCGCATATGAAAACGTAAGAATGTTATTTCATTGGTGGCGTGACAATAAATCAGATTGCAACAAAACTATTTGGTTAAATGTGAACATAGTGAAAAGTGAAAAAGGTACAGACCAACAACGCTGTCAGGAACATTTTTGGTGGCGTGAAGAATCTGATTATGGTGACGATTTTGATGGACCTAATCCGTTGAAGAAAAACTGCTCGTTATGTAACGATATGTTCTAAAAAATTGTAATAATATTTAAGCAATAAATGTATCTTTACAAAATAGCATCTTTTCATTTCAAAAAACAATTCCTTATCTAACCCTCCCTGCTTCTGGTACTTACAAGGTTTTATGTACTAATAAATTATCATATCGCATTACTACTATTATTACACATTAAGATGGTGTTGCAAATTATGCGACAAATAACCTTGGGCCTTGGGACAAACAACCTTGGGCCTTGGGCCAATTTTATGTAGTAATAAATTGTCTTTTTACCTATTTATTATCATATCGCATTACTATTGTTATTACACATAATAATTATCATATCGCATTGCTATTGTTATTACTCATAATAAATTTTCATTCTGGACCAATTTTATGTAGTAATAAATTATCTTTTTATCTGACAAACTACTACGTTGTATGGTAACGTGAACACCTTGGGCCAATTTTATGTAGTAATAAATTATCTTTTTATCTGACAAACTACTACGTTGTATGGTAACGTGAACACCTTGGGCCAATTTTATGTAGTAATAAATTATCTTTTTATCTGACAAACTACTACGTTGTATGGTAACGTGAACACCTTGGGCCGACCTCCTTTAGGCCTTCATTGACGTCACCCACCCACGTTATCATAAAAAACGTAGTAGTTTGTCAGATAAATAGATAATTTATTACTACAAAAGCAATAAACTGCCCAGAAACCCCAATATATTACTACTTATATTGTTAAAGATAAGTTATTACCAATAGTAATAAAGCATGTTAACAAAAAAAATCTGGTGTCAAACACTCACACAACTTTATCTTGCCGATGCTAATAATAAACAAAATAATCTAACATTAGTAATAAAACATAAGAACCAAACAAAAAACTGACCTCAATAAACATAATCTAATTTTAATCATGAGTGAAAGACGAAAAATGAAAATCAACCTCAGTTTGGCTTAAAAATATGGCAAATCACTCTTTCACGCTAAACTAGGCTCTGTAGAGAAACATCCTTAAATAAAAGATGTAAATAGATCTTTTAATTTCCTATAAATTTGATTGAATACACTTTTGTCGTAAAATGCATACTACGGCTGAAATCGTAAAAAAATCGATTTTTAACACGTTTTCGTGAGAGAAAACAGAAAGTGGCTAATTACCGCTAAACTAAGCGTTATAAAAAGAATGTTTGAAGTAAAATTTGTGAAATTTCAAATTTTCTACAACTTTTTTTTATTATTATTTATTGAGTGATGATGCCTACATAAGCCTTGGGCTTGTGCGTAGGTAATGGTATGAGGTGATTTACAGATGAAAAAAATGCCAGACCTGACCGGGAATCGAACCCGG
Source organism: Catonia carolina (assembly GCA_035578175.1). Taxonomy (NCBI): domain Eukaryota; kingdom Metazoa; phylum Arthropoda; class Insecta; order Hemiptera; family Achilidae; genus Catonia; species Catonia carolina. The sequence goes on along the minus strand of JAQMRL010000006.1, from coordinate 14,939,244 downwards.
GACCCCGGCTTAGTGGCCAGTTGCGCTGACCACTACACCACTACACTTTTATTAACATTTTTACGCTAAAATGCATATCAAAGCCACAATTGTAAAAAAACAATTGTTTCACGTGAAGACAGCCATCCCAAAAATTTCAGCGGACATAACGCCTACCCATCTTGTAACGCATAAAACGTTTAGTAAATGAGGCGATTTAAAAAAAATCGTACCAGCCGTTTTTGAGAAAACCGCAAAAAAGTAAAAAGTTACATGAATAAACTACTACTTTCGGTTGACCGATTTTGATGAAAAGGTTCGTGTCGGATCCGCTAGTGATATCTAACTTGATTTTTAAGTTTCAAGTTCGTACAATGTTCTGTTCTTGAAATAATCTGTTCACACACACACACACACACACGCGCACGCGTTCACGCGTTCGCGCGCGCACACCCACGCACACAGACAGACAGACCTATCGCTAAAAACATGGTTTTCGGTTCAGGGAGTCTGCAAACGTGTAGATCGGTTGAAAACTCGATTTCGAAAAATCAACATGAAAACAATACTTTCCTTCCTATATTCAGATTGGCAAGAGAAAGTAAAAAGTCCATATTGTTAAAGAAAAGTCATTACTAATAGTAATAAAGCACATTAACAAAAGAAAATACATCTATACTAATATTCCACATTTAGCTTTTTCAATGAGGTGCACAAAAACAGATACAGAGAATTAAAGAAAATCTCTGCTCTTTTTTTTTTTTATTTTAATCTTCTAATGAGTCTTGGTGTATTTACCCGTCACTAATCAGCGGATTTTTACGAATTTGAAATTTTGAATAGAATTGAAAATAATTATTTTTGATGATGTCGCAAATGAATGGTGTTTTTAAATCGGTGTGTAGTGTATAATATAAACTAGAATTGTAACGTACTAATTTTTCTCAAAATTTAATATTAGAAAACTTGCTTAATTTAATCCAATAGGTTTGCCAATTAATTCATGAGGAAACTTCTCAGAACCGGGGTTATTAAATGAAACAAAATCTGGTAATTCAATTTGTAAAATTTCCCTCATTTATCTAACAGGAACGTTATGAACGAAATAAACCGATATCGTAGATTTGATTTTGTAATTATGTTTTTTATGCATAGGATGCCTTACGTAGTCCCTAACAGCAATTGATTATGCGGCCTAAAATTAGAGACGTTTTTTCGTTAATGAAAATACACACGCTGAATAAATTTTTAATTGATTTTCCCATACAATGATCGTTTACTTGGTCTGAAATTATATTGGGATGAAATTAGTACAATCATGGTATTCTACTACATGTGTACTGAAATTTGAATTATTCCATTTTTAATTTGATTACGTTTCCGTATGGGAAATAATTCACGTTATCTGATTGTATTCACTGTACAGTATTTAAGCGCTCTCTAGATCCTACTTTATTAAGAGATATTCCAATTACATTCACTTTAAATAAAAACAAAAAATCTCGTGTGAAACACTCACACAACTTTCTCTTTCCAATGTAAATAATGAACAATACAGGGTGATTCACGAAGATATGCAGAAACTTTAGGAGCTCACTGTACATGTAAAAATAATGAAAAAAGTTTATATAAACATGGGTCTGGAAATGCTTTCTTACAGAGTTACGGCTAGAGAAAGTTTCGCCCGGGTTTCAGCTCACCAGGTAAAATGAGGTCTTTCTGAAATTCTTGTAAGGTAGATTAAGAGGCGAATTCAATCATTTCTTATGGTTTTTGATCTGATAAATTGAATAAAACAGGTCCCAGAACTGTAAGTTAAATAGTTTTTGAGAAAACCAAAGTCAAATGCAAAAAATGGAGTTAAAAACACGTTATTTCATCTTTGGGCAAGAATAACTTTGTTATTTCACCAAGAAACAGTTAAATTTTTTGAAAAAAACATGTTGAAAATTTTATTCGGAACAAACCGTTGTAAATATAGTACACAGAAAGAGAATAGATGTTTGATTAAATGAATTTTTATTCATAACAGTACAAAGTAAAATTAACCAGAAAACAAAGATGAAAAATTGTGTTTTTTCATGCCATTTTGTTGCATTTGACACTGGTTTTCTTAAAAACTATTTAACTTACAGTTCTGGGACCTGTTTTATTGAATTAATCAGGTCAAAAACCACTAGAAACGATTGAATTTGCCCTTTAATCTACCTTACCAGAATTTCAGAAAGACCTCATTTCACCTGGTGAGCTGAAATCCGGGCGAAATTTTTCGCTAGCCGTAACTCGGAAACGAAGCATTTCCGGACCCATGTTTATAATAAACTTTTTTCATTATTTTTACATGTACAATGGGCTCCCAAAGTTTCTGCATATCTTCGTGAATCACTCTGTATAACCTAACATTAGTAAAAAAACATTAGAAAAAAACAAAAAAATCTGGTGTGAATGACTCACGCAACTTTCTCATGCCAATGAAAATAATTAATTACAACCTAACATTACTAAGAAAACATTAGAAATAAACAAAAAACTATCCTCAATATACATTATACCTAATTTTAATCATGAGTGAAAGACGCAAAATGAAAATAAACTATTTGGCTTAAAAATACGGAAAATCACTCTTTCACACTAAACTAGGCTCTGTAGAGAAAAATGCTCAATATAAAAGTTGTAGATCTTTTAATTTTCTATAAATTCGTTTATATACCTACACTTTTGTCGTAAAATGCATACTAAGGCGGAAATCTTAAAAAATCGATTTTTACACATTTTAGTGAGATCAAAACAGAAAATCGCTGATTACCGCTAAACTAAGCGTTATACAATAAATATTCGTAATAAAAGTTGTAGGACTTTAAATTGTCTACAGCTTTTAATATAGATTTCTGCGCTAAAATACATAGGCTATTAAAGTCACAATCTTCGAAAACAATATTTTTACGAGAAAACAACATCTCCAAGAATTTCAGCAGACATGGCGCCACCCTATATTCTAGAACATAAAAAATTTAGTAAATGAGGCGATTTTTAAAAAAATCGTAGGAGCTGTTTTCGAGAAAACCGCAAAAATGTGAAAATGGCACGAATAAACTACTACTTTCAGAGGACCGATTTTGATGAAAATGTTCCGGTTAAGTTCTTTAGTGGTATCTAACTTAATTTTCAAGTTTTAAATTCGTACAATGTTCCGTTCTTGAGATATTCTTTTCACACGCACGCGCACGCGTGCGATATTCTATTGGATATAGAATATCCAATATCATTATAATATGTTGTATTCACTGATCCAACGTCATAACCTCCTGTATTCACAACAAACATTACTAACTATCGTTAATAATTACTTAATTTACTCCGCACTTTCCCGTAAAACACATTATTTATGTTCATGTAGTCCAATATGACTGTTTTATAATACAAATACATTTTATATTAAATATACAATATTAAGGGGGTAGTCAACCCAGAAAATGAAAATTCAAACTTCTGGCTATAATTCATCATTATTTATTTTAAATGAAAGAGTAATTTACCAGTAATGATCTACCATTTGAACCAAGCCAAAAAGTTAATTACAGCCCCTAATATAAGGGTAAGGTTGGAAAAGCGTGCTTTTACGGGGAATCAAATATTTCAGGGACCAAGAAAGATATCAACAAGATTCCTTTGCTACAAAATACAGAAAATTGCTGTCTTTTATCTGTTGTATGAGCTTGTATGTATTTTTTCTTACAAGGTATTTATTGAAAAAAACTAAATTTTCAAAAAGATTTTTTTTTTCATTAGGACCACTAGGGATCACGATACAACTTCAAATCATTTCTCTGTGTTCTTCCTCCGTTCAGCCCAAATTGCCTTCATTCCCTCGCTGAATCTCTTCTTCCTCTCCTGAGACCATGCTTTTCCAGTCCTCGGAGGTCTGTGTCCACCCTGGAACTCTTTGATGCTTCGTATTTGGCTTCTGTATTTGTTTCTATCTAAGATGTCTCGTGTTGTAATGCGGTTCAGTTGTAGGTCTTTTGCTATTTCTCGGAACCATGCCTGTGTTGTTTTCCTGTTATGGCAGAAATCAAATACTTTCTTAGTGAGTCTGTTGGGATTCATTCTGTGCAGGTGTCCAAAAAAGAGCAGTCTTCTTTTCTTCATTTTTGCCAATATTGTCTTAGTATATTGATATATTTCTTTGTTGCTCTTCAATCTCCACCCATCCTCCGTGCGGTTTGGGCCCAGTATTCTTCTAAGAATTCTCCTTTCCAAGATTTCCAACCTATCTGTGTTGCGGTTGAGAATTAGACGTTCGCTGGCATATAGACATTCAGGCAGGATAACGGTCTGATAGTGTCTGATTTTGGCATTTCTGGAAATAAATTTCCTGGCGTATATGTTCCTCGTGATTCCGTACGCCCTTTCCAACTTATTGAGTCTTTCTTCGATGCCTGTTTATCAAGACCTGTTGGGAGGATGTATTCCCCAAGATATTTGAATTTTGCGACTCGTTCTATTCTCCCAATATCTGTCTGTATAAATTGCGGTGGGTTCTTTATTTTATGTATTTACAAATTATTTTTTAACTAAATCCCTATTAAGGTTTTTATAATAATCATTCCACAGATAATAGAGTAAGAAATAATGAACATTTGAAAAAAACATCATCCGAATATCTCCAATACAAACCAAAATATTTAATTCCCAAGAGTGTACAATCATGCAAAAACCACATTTCCAAAAAACTTAAAAGTTGAAGGAATACCTAATTTCACTCGCCTAGCTAGCGAGCTTTATTTTAAACAGAAGTTTTTATAATTTTTGTCAACGTACAAACAAAGTAATCAAGTGTTGTCATTCAGAAAATTTTAAACTTCAAATAAATGCAAAAAACAATCAAAATTTTAAAATAAATCATCTTTTTGAGTTGACTACCCCCTTAACGGTTAAATTTACATAAAATCTCAGAGCGAAAACAAGCGAACTCCGTTCTAACAGTTCGGTAGCAACCCGGAAAAGATGGCCGCTGTTCTTTTGTTTAGGTGAATTTATGAAAATATTAGGTGTAAAATTATGAAAATGCCGAATCTTTAATTATTTATTTATTAAAATGCGTGTATTCTAAACATATGTAACAACATAATTTGAAAGTTTTTAAGTGTGTAATAATTCTCATTAATTATCTATTGTATTTTTAATCCATGATGGTTGCTGATTTGACTTCATTTGATGACTAATTTACTAATTGCTGAGAATTTGAATAAGAGTATTTTTAAAAGAATAATTAAATAATATTTAATAATTAGAATTGGTCAGTTTTTTATAATAATTCAACTAAATTTTTAAAAACCTATTTGCCAGGATAATGTCAAAAAATATTTCGCTAATTTTTTAAACTATATACCACAAAAAATATGGTAAGTAAGCTCACCGTAAACTTAGTGTTTTTTTAGCATCACTTCCATGTTGTCCCTTCCGACATTAATATCATCTATTTCTGTATTTCATTCTGTTCAGTTAAATGTTTAGGTAGAATTTAAATGAAAAAAAAAATGGAACTTAATTGGTTCTTTTACAACTGCATTATTATTTTTAGTACTGCATTCTGTCTAATAAATCACGTTGAATTAAATTATTCTAGATATTATGTTTATGTACATACTTTTTAGGCCAGCCCAGTCCAGCTGTTGGAAGAATCGTTATTAATTAAATTTACAATAACATCGGTAGGGCAAATAACTTTGTGAGTTGACAGTTGTTATTCACCCATAAGCAATACATAGCCTACTGTTCAAATTCCTGGATAATACACGTTGAAAATACAGCCAAAAGCAGCGATCAATAAGTTGATAAATTTCAATAATGTATAATATGGTTCCTGCTAAAAATAAATTATGTAGGCCTACCGGGAAACCCGATTAGTTTAGTATATATACTTAGTTATTTGAACGGTTTATCATGGTATTTTGGGTAATTAGCAATAAATTCTGGAATCATATCAGGACTACAGTATTATGAATAGCTAAAAAATTCAATCCTACCTTGTTATTGAGTATCCATGTTATGTCGAAGGACAAAAACACAATGAACGAATCAAGATCACTAACAATGAATGTATCTTATTTAAAACACGAAACACCATTTTATTAACACCAGATACTAAATTTTATACTTTTAAACAAACACTGTAAACAAATTATAAAAATACAAAGCTTATATATTATCACCACGAAGTCGAAAACTCACGATATTACTAAAACCGACACCAATAAAAGCATGAAACAAACCGTAACGAGCATAACTTTAAAAGGTGCTGCCAACACAATTTTTTAATGTTTAGAATATAGTAGATGATTAATAATAATACAAACATAATTCAATTGTATGCAATAAATAAATTTACTGTATTACAAAAAATCAATTGCGGAAGATAATATGGAAACTGAAAACTAAAAGAAATATAGAATGACATGGGTAGATGAAAAATATCTTACAAAAAACTAAAAATTAAACTCGAAAGAATAACAAATTTAAAAATTAAATGATACATAATTATTTATTTCAAAGAATTAATTTAAAAAAACCTGAATATTTACAAAGTAAATTACTTTACCAAGATAACTATACAAAATCTTCATCTTTCAAATATTAGGTCTCGATCTATTTCGGTAGCCATATTCTGTGAGGCCGTTCAAAATTTGGCGATTCATATTATATTTACTGTATACATAATCACAAATAGTCGTTTTGTAAAATATGAAACATCGAATTTTTGCGTCAATATTACCGAAGTGAGAATCATATCACCAATGTTTAACTTATAAAACAGGCAACTATTGGTAAAATAACTAATTAAATTACATATTCCTTTTTTACATATATCCGTAAGACAGCTACTAAAGAGACTGAACAATCTAACTATGCTGTAGGTTTAAGAATAGAGTTAATGCATAATTTTTTACCGTACAACCGAAACAACGGTGGATGGAACATCTGGAAAGGATGAATGATGAAAGAATTCCCAAAAAAGTTTGGCATTATAAGCCAGTTGGTCGAAGAGATGTTGGAAGACCCAGGAAGCGATGGTCATGTAACAACATTTAACAAATAAACCCTTTGAGATCGGAACAGGCGTTTCGCCTATGCCCTGAAGGAAGAAGAAGACAACCGAAAAGAGTAAAATTGGAAGGGAGAACTAAACAAGAAAATACTTGTTCATAAAAGTCGGTGATATAGCTCATGTTGCAGCTGTCAATTGAAATCCAGTCATAACATTACTCCTTCGTAGACATAATTTGTTTTTACTTTACTATCCCTCTTCTGAAGAGTAAATGATTCAGATTTTTTTGTTAACCTACACTTTGTTCAGTCTACGAATTTTATTGTTTTTATACTTTATTTTTACTTTTGTTTTTAATTTTATCTGTACTGTAGAGTAATTTTTTTAAACTTATAGCAAAAATAACTACTCTGAAAGGTTAGTAACTTAAAAATTAATGTTTTAAATGTAATGTGCAAGTAGTACGAAAAATAAGTGTACTTTACTCCAATACAAAACTTAAGGGGGGAGTCTACCTTTATTTTACACCAAAAAATTCAGAATTTAATATCTCCTTTTTTCACAAAGGTGGTATAATATGTTTTATTATCGGTAGTTGCTAAGTAACATTATAAAAATAAATATAAATGGGTGTCATAGTGGTGAGAAAAAACTTAGTAATTTTGTTTTATAGTTTTTCGCAAAATTATTTTCTTTGCGTGTAGCTTAAATGCTAAAATGAACATAGCTTTTGATCTAAAGAAGCCGTAGCTGTATTTTTTTTTAAACTGCTCACATTTTCACATTCTGTGATCTGATAGAGCCTTTTCAACTGTAATCTTTGAATTTTTAAAATTAGCTCAATTAAGTACATAAAAATGAAGTAAATTTTTGTGACTAATTAAAAAAATTATTTTGTTCCTTACAAACGATATCTTACAAAAATAGCTTCTTACAGATTATAGAGCAGAATTTTCTCTTTAATTTGACATAACTTAATTTTAATTAATAAATTTGTTTCAATAATTAAAAAGATATGTTCGTTCTAAGATTGTGCTAAAATCCACCTTTTTGGTTTATTGTAGGAGTGGGGGTAAATATTTTTTATATTTAGAATACTTTTTTTTAATGCTATTACACACACTATTTCATTGTACTAAAACGTTTATTGCTCCTGATTATCAGTAAAAATTAAAAATTAAGGTAGACTGCCCCCTTAAACAAAAAAGCCACTCACCACAAAATAACACACATTTATTATTGTTATTATTGTTGTAATGCATTCTGAACATGAAATAGAGAATAGGTGTGACGACTGACGAAGAAAAATGACAGATGACAATTTTAAAAAATTGCCACCAAAACAACATGAAACAAAAAATTTTTTCCCTAATTTGTGTAAGTTACGTTGATCTGTTCAATTTAGAACAGTAAGCAACCCCATGACCCAATGAGATGAGGATGATGTGTATGACGTGTAAATGAGATGTTAGTCTTGTACAGACCCAGGCCGACCATTCCTGAGATAGTAGGGCCTATGGTTAATTAAACCCCAACCATCAAAGTACACCGGTTACCACTGTCTAGTATTCAAATCCGTATAAAAGTAACTACCTTTACTAGGATTTGAACCAGGAACCTTCGTCTCCGAAAATCAGCTGATTTTGGCGACGACTTTACCTCTAGACCAACCCGGTGGGTTAATCAAAAATTAAGGTAAATAAAATGAAATCTAATATTGTATAATAATAATTTTTTATATTTGTATATAACTATAACTTAAAACAATAACGCATTAAAATTTACTTAATACTCTAATAAGATCACACAATAATATATTACTTAATTTTTGAATACTTATTGTAAAGAAAAATTATCAGACCAAAACTTCTTAAATTATGCCATTTAATGACAAAATAATGATTATATCTACAATGAAAACATTAATGTTTTATCACAGACTCTGATATAAATACTAAAATTATGTTTAAAACATTTCATTTCACTATATTGAATGCCATTGGCCTATATTTTTGAAAGAGCTACATATAGCAAGATTAGTTCAATTAATTACAATAAACAAATCTAACCTACAGACACTTATTAAGTATAAATTATATAATTGAGAATTATACATTTAAATAATTTTATAAGTTAGATTTTAAACGGAAAGTGAATTGTACCATAAATAGTTGTATCGTTCATTTAAATAATCAAAATCTGGTGTGAAACTCACAATGCTTTATCTTGCCAATGTAAAATTTTACATTAAGTTATAACTTTCCTTACCTATTTCATGTACGGCAAGAGAAAGTAATAACAAAAAACATAATATATAATCGTGAGTGGATGACGAATTATGAAAATCAACCTAGTCGGATTAGATATTTTGATGAGAAACTAGAAAATCACTGATTGACGTAAAACTAAAATCTGTACAAAAACCGCTTGTTATAAAAATTATAGTTCTATTTCATATAATGAATTAATATAATAATTTCACTAACCTTCTTTTTAAACTGCGTCACCTTTATTTTATTCCTACTTACACGTGTTTCGGTGGATCCACCATCATCAGAGTAAATGAAAAATTGAAACTAAAAATTTTTTCATTTATTTAAAATTTACAGAAGATGATACATCTTCAGTCACTTGTATAACTGATGATGGTGGATCCACCGAAACACGTGTAAGTAGGAATAAAATAAAGGTGACGCAGTTTAAAAAGAAGGTTAGTGAAATTATTATATTAATTCATTATATGAAATAGAAATATTTCAAACTGCAGGATGCATTATAAAGATTTATTTTTGAATAAAAATTATAGGTTTTGTATTTTTCTAAAAGTATATTTATAAACGTTTGCAATAAAATTCATTGTAAAGACACAATCTTTAAAATGTTTTACCATGAGAGCACATCTTACCACGAATTTCAGTTGACATGCAGTTTACCAGATATTTCAGAGCCCTGTGAGATAAGGAATACATTAAATAATCATGCAATTTTTTCAAAGGCTGGAATTTAATAAATGCAATTTATTTTTAATGTTAAAAATCAAGATATTGAACGGCGTAAAACACAAAAAATATTTACAAATTTCTGTTGGGATTTCAGTTTTAACTTAGTGTTTTAGTTGCCTATAACAGGAAGGTAGAGTGTTAAATTATTTTCACTCGATGCTAGTTCCAGGGCTACAAAAAATAGTTCTGATTCTTATAACATGGTCACCCAATTATATGACTAAAGAATTTATGAACAGAAGAGGTACAGGTATAAAAGACCCTAGTCACAGTTATCTTCTCTTAGAGTAATTCATTTCATTTCATTATACAGCTAGAACCTGTCGTGAATGAAGTGAAGGAGTAATTTGGAAAATAGATACTGCTCAGAAGACCTGACATGATGTAAACATACTTTTCCACTAAGTGAGGAAACGTAACGTAACGTGCTCGCCTTCTTATCATGCGGTCTTGGGTTCGAATCCCATTCAGGCACGGCATATTTTCATACGTTACAAAAAATCATATCATCCTTCACCGTCTGCATTAGCAGTGATTGCAGAATAGTCGGACGTTAAACCAAAAAACAAACTCAGTGAGGAAGACAAGGTACACAACTTCTTTCTTTGTTTTACTGAGTAAAGCCTCTGCAGCCAAAACAACAGTGTTTTAGTATTATACTACTTATTTTGTACAATTATACGAGTTTTATGTAATCCTTAGCAATTAATCATTTTAAAAATAAAATAAAACTAAAAGATTCTGTGAAATAGTATGGTGTCAAAAAAAATTGAACAATGGAAAAATGTTTGTTTTTGAGATATCAGCTTTATAATTTTTGACTATCACTACCATTTTTGCAATTGTCTAAAAACCAAAATTACAGCTTTCAAAAACACTTTTCTAACCTTATTATTTTAATTGAATTTGTCATTTCAGAAAGCCCATAAGTCAAAATTTTATATATTTTCTTTAATGCATTTTAGATTTAACTGAATGTAAACACACCATCCTTACAAAAAATAACATAAATCTGGCTTTCCTTAAGTAATATATAACACTAAGAAAATGCTTATCCTTAAGGAGAGATTGCACGATGATTGTAACTCAAAATTTCGATTGTTGATTTTTTATGTTTTTCAATAGTTTAGACCTAGATCTACCAGAAAAACATTAAATTATTAATTAATTACATAAAATAATATTTTTTTAAATGAAAAAAGTAAGTTTTTATCAGGTTTACACAGAAAAATTATCATGTTACGAAGAACTAATATTTTTTCATAATTTTATACAGCTCGTTTTACTGCAAACAGAATTTTAGATTTTAAAATATCTGCATCACGGCTTTTAATATTCTCAGCTGTTGGTTCAGCTTTCTAAACAACTGTTGATGGAAATTTACTTGTTTGTGTACATATTGTTTTTGATTTGTGCCTTCTTGTTTCTTACCTTCTACCGTAAATTTAGATTTTTAAAGCTAAGGTACATTTTTCTCAGAAACCAATAAACCTACCAGGCTGAAATTTTCCCCAGTTAATTATCTTGTATAGTCACATACACCAACATTTTTATGACTTCCTCAGAAGCTCTAAATATTAGTAATGCGAAAAACACGTGAAAAACAAGTTGCAAAAATTTTATGTTATTCATAATTTAAAAAAAAATTGTTATGGTCTAAAGATTAAATTGAAAAAATGTCAGTAGCTCGAGAAGAAACCCGACACCTATAATGTGTAAAGTTTAATTTCCCTATCTTTTACCAATCCTATGAAAAATGTATCTAAAAATAGCAAATTTAATAATGGCGAGATACAAAGTACAGTCTCCCCTTGGATATAGAGTGTTTCCTTCTGATTAAAAAATGAAAGTCTTTGAAGCCTAAACTCTACTTTCTCGTGGAAGAGACCATACAAAGATTCTATACAAAAATCTTTTTACGTGCATAACTACTGTTTTTTACAACGATGGAGAACGTGAATATCCCTGAAAATTAAAATTTTTCTTTCTTAAAGTTAAAAATTTCAATTATTATTATTACAGTCCAACCCCGCTAATCCGAACTAATTGGGACCGAACCCCGTTCGGATCAGCAGAAAGTTCGGATTATCCGGGTTTTTCCAAGAAACATTTATAAAATGTACCTATTACATGTTATATTAGGCATAATGCTGGAAACATTAATAGACTACTGAACTAGTAACCAAATACTGATAAAGGTATAAACAAAATTAAATAAACTTCTCTAGCCATTGAAAACAGAAAAACAAAAATGTTTAAAACACTACCTACAGTAATTCCGAACTACAGAACTGCCCCTCTGCTCGACGCAGCGATTGCACCATTCCAATAGTTTGCAAGCGTGAAGGTCATTGACAGTCGCCGGCGTGCCCTACTATTTTATAGCTCAACAGTCACTTTCTTTCCCTATGACTTCACGGAATTATCAGAAAATACAGATGAGAAACACGAAGTTATTGATCTTATTAAACAAATCCCAGGCTGTGAAGAAACTGATGACAATGATGTTTCAGAGTGGTTGTCGGCAGATAAAGATCAAATTATAACTGATGAGGGAATTGTTTCAATAATTAATCATGATTCAGACGAATATGTGGAAGATGAACCAGACGGAGCCCCGGCGATTTCACACACGGAATCAGCAAAGGCGATGGAGAAATCACTACAATACATAGAGCAGCATCCTAACGCTATACCTGCAGACGTAATGTTTATGAGAGGGTGGTTAAATACAGCGACGTCTGCTAGGTTCTCATCACTCCGCCAACAAAAGATAACTGACTTTGTGAAAAGTGATCAATAATGCGTTCATGAGTAAACTATCCATGTGTATAGTACTGAATTTATACTACTATTTTGTTTCCGTAAGTAAAGTTTTTTTATTTTAATATAATATTTTTTTAAATTTTTTGGGGTCAAATTTGGTTCGGATTAAGCGGGTTTTCGGATTAGCGGGGTCTGGACTAGCGGAGTTCCACTGTATTATTATTGCAGAGACCTATTTTAAGTCATAATGTAAACTACTGAAATAAATAAATGAATATTTGTTGTACAACACAATTTTATACTGGTCTAGTAACGTAAGTTAATATTTTACTCCAATTTTTTTCAGAAACACAAGTCTAAATTTTCAATTTTTTTTAAATAAGTAGCTTGTCTTTAAAAATACAAAGGTATATTTTATATTAAAAGAGACAGCCTTCTGAACAATTTATATTTTTTAATATTCTTTTTTATTGAAACGTAGATGTAAATTACAAGTTTTTTAATTTTTCCAAAAGTTAGTTTTTTAACTTTGTCCAAAACGGGCAGGTGGAGTGTTATTTTAATTGCACTCTATCTGTTTGGCCCAGGGCTAAAAAAAATATTTCTGTTTCTTATCACATAGTCAGCCACTTATATGACTGAACTATTTAAGAACAGAAGAGGTAGAGGTGTAAAAGACACTAGTCAAAGTTATCTCCTCTGAGAGTAATGAATTTCACTATACAGCCAGACCCTGTGGTGAATGAAGTGAAGGTGTCATTTGCAGGGTGGAAAGTGAGTGCTTTTCGGAGGGCCTGGCATGCTGATAAGCATACTCTTTCAACTCAGTGAGGAAGGCAATGGTAAACCACCTTACTCCTTGTTTTTACTTAGTAAAACCTCTAGAGGTTCAAACCAGCCTTTCGGCTGTTGACCTAAACAACAACAACAACAACAGGTTTTTGACTTATGGGCTTTCCGAAACGACTGATTTAATTATAAGTTGAATTTAAACATACTACTTGGTTTGTTATGGCACGAAGTGTTTCCATTTAGAAAGAAATCAAAATTTCCCTTTTTCGAGCTAAAATTGAATACAAATTTTTCTCTTGTATGGAGGGAGAATTTAGTTTACATTGGCATAAGAAAGTTAACGTATTTTAAAACAAGAATATATAATTACCAGAAAGTTGTGAAGTTGGTTGCTAATTCACTCTGGCATAAGACTATCTTATGAGTTGCGTTTTAGATTCGAAACCGAACGGACGTCATATCGTATCGCTCCAAAATCTGTTTAATTGTGGTATTCATTGGAATAATTCTGTGTTCGGGATTCCTGATCATGCAGGTTAATTGTTTTACGTGTGCTCGCAATGTCTATAAAATATAAGTTAATTTTTTGGTTATTTGTGATCACTCTTCTATTAATAATTGCTGGAATGGTACCTAATCCTACTTCGAAGACTGTTGATGATGGGCTGCAGGTACTGGATGGTATAAACGTGTTGATAAAGGATAGTCCCGTAATTGCGGCTTAAATTACGGATCTCAAATTGGCAATCGCGAGTGTTAGGCTGGAGAATGAAGAAATAAAAAAAAAAATGTTGTGAATTAAAGCGCGAGAACAAGGGCTTGCAGGCTAAGATTAATAACTCTGAAAGTTTCTCACGACGCTCAAATATTATTTATTTTAATGTGGAAGAACTGGCGCATGAGGATAGGGCAAAAATCAAAGAAATCATTCTGAATGTGATTAAGGAGAAAATAGAGGTTGAAATCAGCAAGAACGATATAGAACGGGCCTATAGGCTCGGCCGGAAACGTGGCCGACCGAGACCGATCTACAACAAAACTTTGCCATTGTAAGAAAAAATCGTAAATTCTTAAATCATTTAAAAAAAAATTGAATAGTTTTTTATTAAATTTTTCGTTTTTAACCAATTTAAGTAATTTGAGATTTGATAAAGTAAAATAATTTTTTGTGGAACTGGTTACAATTGAAGGGGTTGGCAAAAGAAAGTGCTAACCCGAAAAATTACCAGCATGATTTTTTTATAATACTCTATAAAAATAAAATATTTAGCATGTTTTAAACAAGATGCTAAATTTGCGATCTTAAGAACCTAGAATAACAGCAAAAACAAATGTTTGACAAAAAATTGAAAAACACGATTTGTAAATTTGAGTAAACTTTTAAAATGACATTGGGTAAAATTTATGTTGATGTGAGTTAGCACTGTCTTCTCCCGACCCCTTCAATTTATTTTATGAAAGTAATATTCACAAATAAAATTTGGTAAAGGGAATTAGAAAACTTGGTATTTAGGTCAAAGTGCATGAGAATCGATAAAGTAAATCAGATGAAACAAACGTGTTAAATTTCAGCTTAAAGATTATAATGACTACATTAATAATGTTTTAAAGGGTGAATTTTAAGTAGGATTAATATAACAGTTTAATCAACATCTCGTTAATAGTCGAAGCGTTAAACACATGTAGCGTTACCACCGCATTTGACAGAAATGACCAAGTCCATAATGCGGTGAAACAGGATGAAAGGATAACCACATATCATCTACAACAAAATTTATATGCTGAAACAGCACAACATTCAAACTGTGGAATTATAATGAAACTATAAAAGGGTAATTAAAATCCGCTTAAATTTAAACTTCTCTTTTGTTCAACTACTATATAATATGAGTTTGTAATAACGTTCAAGGTACTTTTCATTTCAATAAGTAATTACAACATACTTAACATTGCTATATGCACTAAGTATAAATAAGTTCAATAATCATAGTCAACACAAATTGATTTACAGATTAGGAAAAATTTCTTAAAATATTATGTTTGGAGTGTAGCATTATACGGGAGTGAAACGTGAGTGGTAGGGGCTGTAAAAAAAACCAAGATGATAAATAACAATATAATGTATGATAAATAAAATAATAATGCTGAGATTCGCCGATGATATTACATTAGTATTAGCCGAAACAAAGAAAGAACTAGAGGCTATATTAAAAGAAATGGATGAGATCATGAGAAAGGATTACGTCATGAAAATTAATAAGAACAAAACGAAATAGTTGTATAGCAGCAAGAGTGGTTTAGAAGAGATGGAAAATTTAAAAGTAGACAACGAAAACACACAGGGAGTTGGGGAATTCTCCTATCTAGGGAATAAAATAACAAAGGATGTTAGAAGCACAAGTGATATCAAAAGTAGAATTGCTCAAGCTAGAAAAGCCTTTGAAAAGAAAAACAGCTTACTGATTACAAACATTGATTTACAGATTAGGAAAAATGTCTTAAAACATTATGTTTGGAGCGTAGCATTATACGGGAGTGAAACGTGGGAGATAGGGGCTGTAGAAAAGAAGATGATAAAAGCTTTTGAAATGTGGTGTTATAGGAAAATGTTAAAGATTAGGTGGGTGGACAAAATAAGTAATTTAGTGGTTCTTAGACGAGTGGATGAAAAAATAAGTATATGGAAGCATCTTACCAGAAGGGATAGGCTAGTGGGGCATATCTTAAGACATCCAGGTATTGGGCTATCGATAATGGAGGGTAATATTGAGGGAGTAAATTGTAGGGGGAGGCAAATTAGAATATGTAAAGCAAATTACTGAAGATGTAGGGTGTTACAGGTATGTAGATATGAAACTACTTGCGCAGGATAGAACAGCTTGGAGAACTGCATAAAACCAGTCGAGAGACTGATGACAAAAATATACTCGTATCATAGTCACAGAATTGCGTGCCTCACTGCAAGTGTGGGGTTGTCAGATTTACTACATCTACCCGATTTATTACATTAGTTAAAACCGTTTGGCTAAATTTCAACTCTGGTCAATCATTGTTACCGCGTCATTAATTTATCAGTCGTGTGTGCAAGAAGTCCATTTATGTAAATTTCCTTCGTTAATCACCATTTGTACGTTATTCTTCTTGTAATTATAATTTACTTTCAGTCGAAGTAAATAAATAAAGATGATACCCAACAAACATTAGAATATAACGAGATTAATTACGTTAACTATTTATTCAAAAACTATTAAATGATATTAATAATATTACAATTACTTAAAAATTTGGTGTGAAACACTCACAGGACTTTCTCTTGCCGATGCAAATAATGAGCAATATAACCTAACATTAGTAATAAACCATTAGAAACAAACAAAAAATTAACCTCAAAAAACATAACTTTATTTCAATCATGAGCAATAGACGCAAAATGAAAATCAATCTCAGTTTGGCTTAAAAATACGGAAAATCACTCTTTCACGCTAAACTAGGCTCTGTAGAGAAAAGCTTTATAAATAAAAGTTGTAGATCGTTTAATTCCCTATAAATTTTATTATACCTTTCTGTCGTAAAATGCATACTAATGCTGAAATTTTGAACGAGAAAACAGCATTTTCAAGAATTTCCTAAAACATGGCGCCTACCCTATCATGTAGAGCAATTTAATAAATGAGATTTTTAAAAAAATCGTAGGAGCCAATTTTGAGAAAATCGCAAAAAAGTGAAAAATGACACGAAAAACTACTACTTCCGGTTGGCCGATTTTGATGAAAATGTTCGTGTTGGTTTCAGTGTAGTATCTAACTTAAGTTTGAAGTTTCACACACACACACACATACACAGACTAATCGCTAAAAACATGCTTTTTGGGTTCAGGGGGTGTGAAAACGTGTATATCCGGTGAAAACCCAATTTCACAAAATCGATATGAAAACAATACTTGCCTTCCGGTATATTCGTATAGGCAAGATAAAGTAAAAAATTGTATGAAGAATGAAACAAATAGAAATAAAATGAATGTCTACTATTCGTGATAACCATTAAAATTAGGCCTATACGTTACTCGCACTGTTTATTAGTTTTGTCAATCTCCTACACAACATTAATAGTGCACACTGATACCGTAAGTGTAGCAACGACAGCTGCTACATGGAAGCTCGCATTTCTATGAATCTATTTATAATATAATTCACTCTTTATTATAGCCTACGATCGACGGTTGGCAAATAAACAGACTGTACACTCATGGCGAGACGAGTTATTATTATTCTTGTGTAATAGGGGCAGAGATTCATGTGCCATATAAAATAGCTTCATCTACGAGGTGTGGCTATTAAATAACAATACTGACGTTGTAAACATTTTTTTAAATTTTATACATAATCACTTATTGTCACCATAAAAACACTCCTTCTCTATCCCTACAACGCTCCATACGAATTTTCCATTGTTGGAAACAGTGCTGGAAGTCATCTTCTGTCAGCTCCTTTAGAAGACGTGCCGCTTTTAAAGCTTCCACAGACTCATACCGTGTCCCTTTTAATGCAAATTTCACCTTAGGAAACAGGTAGAAGATAATAATATGTGATGAAACGTGGTTTTTTACTTATGATTCGGAAACTAAGCGCAAATCTATGCACTGGAAGAGCCGAACTTCACAGACAGCCAAAAAAGCTCGAATGAGCCAGTCAAAATTTAAAACAATGATGATTGTTTCTTTTTGATATCCATGGGGTTGTCTACCTTCACTGGGTTCCTGAAGGTCAAAAAAATTAATCAATATTACTACCTTGAAGTACTTTCTAAACTACGTCAAAGAGTAAGGAAAAACGCCCCGAAATGGTGAAGGACAAATCATGGGTTCTCCACCAAGACAATGCGCCAGCTCATTCCGCGTTACCTGTCAAGAGGTTCCTAGCTAAGTACAGCATCTCAGTGTTAGAACATCCACCTTATTCACCAGATCTTGTAACATGTGACATCTACCAGTTCCCTAAGGTAAAATCTGCATTAAAAGGGACAAGATTTGAGTTTGTGGAAGCTGTAAAAGAGAAAGCAGCACGTGTCCTGAAGGAGCTGACAGAAGATGACTTCCAGCACCGTTTCCAACAATGGAAAATTCGCATGGAGCGTTGTAGGGATAGAGAAGGAGTGTATATTGAAGGTGACAATAAGTGATTATGTATAAAATTAAAATAAAATTTTTTACAACGTCAGTCTCGTTATTTAATAGCCACACCTCGTATACCGGGATAAACAATGCAATATGGAGTAAACCAAGATAAATGTTCATTGACTCAAGCCAAGTTTCCAATAGTGTCACAGCAGCCTGTGAACCGGTACTTCCGTTCTAAAGCCATGTGTATTACTTTCACCTTACGATGAACGAATCATACGCCCGTAAACGTTATAGAATGGCAAGCCTACAATTTCTAATTAAATTAACTTAAAACTACTTAAACGGACAATTTCAAATTCTTATAATAACTTAACTTAATATAAAATTTAACTTATAATATATATATTCTAATTATTTACACAGATCTATTTTTTTTAATTCAACATATAAGAACTTATAGATGTAATGCTGTAAATAAATTACAGTATTCAGTATTATATACTAAAATGCCCTTTTAAAGAACATTTAAAAGTAATTTAACTATAAAAGATCATTCAATTATTTACAATTTATAATTATTTATTATTTTTTGGTGTGTAATTAATTAATGAGATTACAATTATTTATTAATAATCATAAATTTAACACTAGATGTACCAAGAGAAGGTCAAGAAATTTCACACTTTTGTAAAACGTCATTATTTTAATACATTACATGGTGCTGTAAAGAATTAAACAAAAAAAATGTATTCTTAAATATTTGTTTTGTATTTCCAGTTGATGTTACTTTCAAATTTTATTTGTATTTTTCATAATATTTATTTATTTATATTTTTTATTTTTATTTCATTTTTTATGGTTCAACATTAGACAATAATCATAAGTATTAAACCAGATAATTTTTTTACTAAACGCATTTTTCCACAATGTAATTTATTTTTTTATTTAAATTATTTTTGTACAATAAAAGTTTTTTCTAGTTTATTTGTTAATCCTTTCAGTGGCGAAAAGATATTTAAAAGTTTGGTCTTAAGTGTCATTTAATTTGAATAAGGGTGTACAAAAAGTGTCAGCTGTTATTTCGAAAACTTGCAGGCGTAAGTCTGACACTACCAACCGAAATTTCAACGTTACAGAAAAATAAAATTTCCTGTAAAAATTATAGTCTGGGTGCCATCTTGAAAAGCTTGTTTTGAGATATGAATAAAATGTTTTACTGTTTTTGAATGCTTATGTTATGTAAATTTCAAATTCGATTGATGCCACTCTGCCAGAGTTGAGCATTTTGAGTAATTCAAGATGGCGTCCAAAATTGTGCCCGAATATTGAAAATATTTTTCTGAAGCGATATTAACTTGTGGCATATCATTATATATGTTTATTAGGTCGAGGATTACGAATAAAAAGTCCAATTTTACTTACAGTTAATGAGAAAAATGTCATTGTCAAACTGTACCGTGTCACGGCTCATTTGCTGTTGTTTTTGTTGCACTTGCCGGCTCCACTCAACACTCAAAGCCTGCCTGCCTGTTATTTTTTTTGGCGAGTTGCTGTTAATCAGCTGTATGGAAAAAACAACATAACCTAGTTTTGAAAGTAGTTGAGTAAATACTAGTAGTTGTCTGTTAAGTATTTATGAGTCGTAGATCTATAGTTAACGTACATGTGTTCTTGTCCAGTTATTTACAGGTGTTGTGCTTGGTTTGAGTGATGGTTGGCATGGTTCTGGGTATTGAAAGCTGGAGGAAGTTAAGGACATGGTTTATTGTGTTCTTGGACATCTTTGTTCGTAATAAAATATAATAATAGCCCTCCAAGCAAATAGAGATATAAAAATGACTGATGTGTTGAAATACCAACTAGCTTCTGTTCCTCCATCCATGTTTAAAAACGATGGGACCATGAGAGAGACTGTTAGTAAGTCTGCATTAATGAACACAATGAGAGTGTTGCAGTCAGTCAGAAAAAGTAAGTCTCCTACACTAAAATCATTGACGGTTGTGCTTTACTGTGGGTTGTGCACTGGCCTGTAGGAGGGTATGTATGTGATTTCCTGAAAAATTTCATGGAAAAAATCATTACAAGCTAAAAGATGCCCCTGGTGTTTGACAGATACCATGACTACAGTATTAAGAGTGCAACAAGAGCGAGTCCTGGAAAGAAAGTATCAAGGAAGTTTATTCTTACTGAAAGGACGCTACTTTCCCCACAAAACGTAACGTTATCAAATAATTACAAACGCCTACTGATACATCTCTTTGATCTTCCCAAAGTTTTGCATTGTTAAAACAAAATATTGGTACATCTAGGGTTAATTTTAAAACGTAAATGACTTAGTTAATCATAAGTAATTAATTATTTTATGAACTTCTCTAATTAAATCTATTAATAGTTAATTTCATACAATTAATCCAAACGTTCGTAAATGAGCGACCGGGGTATTCATAGACCTGAAAACCTTCAGTTGACCACTTGTAACATATTTTGAGTAAATATGTCTTAAGTAGGTTCTATTTTCATACAAATCAAGGAATCGGTTTACGGTCTCCTTCTTTTATACTGAATATAACTATACTTCGATTCACGAAAGAAACACCTGCCTTTAAACAGCAATACCTTTTGACATGTTGTATGTAAAAATAATTAAGATACATCAAATTAAAGCTTGTTTTATTTCTGGTTTCAGGATTATATTAAGATATAATACTTTGTAGCCCTATATATTTTAAATTACGGGTGAGCAAAGTAATACAGAGTGACTTTTTAGTCCTGTTACCCAATTGTTAATGTCTAATATTATTTAATAATATTATTATATATTTTTCTAAAAAAAAAAATTTTGTTTTGTGACACTAAGTTGGTAGCCCTACTCAACCAGTATGGATATGGCAGTGTGAGTTGATTCTCCTTGAGCTGTGTAAAATTTTGTGCCATTTCCAGTAGTGCTACGAACAGAATGTCTTTTATCCTAAAACAATCTCTTGTTTAAATCTGGAGGCTGAAGCTCTTGAACTAATCGTATGTGATACGGATACAATTTCAATTTTTTAGCAGCTTTCTGAGCACTCGAACATGACAAATCAACATGCGAGCAAAGTTTTTGTAAACTTTTCCATGGAGAATTGAGCAATCTTGTTTTCACATTCTCTTAACGTCATCTGTCAAGAGACTTGGTCGACCACTACGTTTTCTGCTGCAAACAATACCTGCCTCTAAAAATCAGTTAGTTAGCCCCGAAATTGACTAGAATAGAGTGGAGGAACACCAAAAAATTTAATTTAAAATGATTCTTTTACACTCGCATACGATTTTGTAGCAAAATATTGTTCAAGAATGAAAACCCGTTGTTCTAGGGTAAAAGACATTCTGTTCGTAACACAACTAGAAACAGCACAAAATTTTACGCAACTCAAGGAGAATCAACTCAAACTATCCTATCTATACCGGTTGAGTAGAGCTACCAACTTTGTGTCACAAAACAAAATATCCCTTTCTTAGAAAAACATTACCAGACATTAACAATTGGGTAACAGGACTAAAAAATCACCCGGTAGTACCTTAAAGAAGGGTATACCGGAAAAGTGGTTAAAAGCAGGGTACTTTTTATGCGTAAATCGTTATAATTTAATACACTATTAATTTCCGAAAATGTTAATGTATATCCTGTATCTAGCAATAAAACAAGCTTTAATTTGATATGTCATAATTGTTCCTACATATAGCGGTTTAAAAGATTTTGCTCTTTAAAGACACGTGTTTTTTTTCGTGAAACGGACTATAATTATTTTTAAAAGATCATTATTAATTTTATCAGTTATTTACAATAAATTAAAAGTAATTCAATTAATATCCGCGATTTCATAGCTAAAATTTCTTGACAACAAAGTAATTAATTATCATTCATAATTCGTATCTACTTTTTAGATGACGTAAAGAATTTTGTAAATTATTTAAGGTAGAATTCCTACATTTTCTTTTATGGAACATCCTGTAAATAAACAATTAAGCTGTTTTATCAGTTATAAAAAAATCACAAAAAACTTATGTTCACAGGAATAATTCTGTGCCCAAGAGGTAAATGGTGTTACCACTGCCTTTACAATCAGCAAGCATCTGATAGTCTGCAATATTAACTTTTATACGTATTATGTTTTATTTGAATTTTTACAGGTTGTGGAAACCATATCATACCTAAGTTTCTTCAGATGTAGATAACATTGACCATGTGATACTTTTCATCTCTAAAAAGAATTCAAGCAAACGTTTTCAAACATTATTGAGAATAGAATTCTGTTCTGTGTCAAAATAGTGTTATCATGAACTATTTCAAATGGTTTCTGTTTGATAAGCTCAACTTAGGCTGGCTTTAACACTAATGAACAAAAGTAATAAAATACATAAATATATATATTATTAAGTTCTGTTAAACATGGGGGGGGGGGGTTACAGTCATTAAGAAAGTTCAAGTTATTAATATTTTGTTACAATAATAAAAACAAAATCTTTTACGTTCTTAGCTCTGCTGAAAAATCAGAAAGATGGAGTTAAGACCATTTACTTCCTAGGTACAGAATTTAAAATATGTACTACAAAAATATTTGTCGTGGTTATTGTGTAAAAAGTAACCTCAGTAAACTTTTACATTGAAATACATAATTTCAGACAAGATTTTTTTTAGAAAATGTAATTTTTTAATTATGCACTTACTCTCAAAAATATGTACATAAATATTAGAAGTAATAAATTCCTGAATAATAGTTATTAACACAGTTACAAATCAATTACTTTTATTACAAAATGGATTAGTTACTTCTTAAATAAACAATTAAAGTTACCAATATTTTTGAATGCTTACTTAAAAAACTTTTTTCAATTGAGTATGTTAAATACAATAACCAAATTCTTCTATGTACTTACAGTTTAAAAAACACATGAAATGATGATAAAATTATTTTTTGTTTACCAATAACTTTAATTAGAGTACTCTGATTTAAGAATACGTTGTCTTTGAACAACCTTCAATTCAGGAATTGTTTTTATAAAAAATATATATAAACACATAAAACAAAAACATGTAACATATAACGAGAAATATGTAAACATGCAATTGTTTTCACTAAAGTTTTTTTTATCAAAAACTTCAAAAAATCAAGGTACAACTTAAAAGTTACTAAAAAAGGTAATCATATTCCTTCTACGCTAGTTCTGATTGCGTCGTTATACATTGTAATTAAATATAAAATTGTAGCACCCGTTAAAATGCCAACATTTTGTATAAGAAAAGTGCACAATCCATTAAATCTACTTTTTTCTAAACTTTCATCCAACATTTCTTGAAGTTCTGGAATCTAAAATCAGAAAAAATATATTATTGTAACATATGAATAATTTTGTTTTATAGATATTTAGGTTATGTACTTCGACTATGTTTTTTTGTATGAGTTTTGACTGGTAGTATAATTTTATTGCTTTTCTATCTACTGTCTATTTCTTTATTATAGATACCCGAGTTTGGAGCCTTGTTTCTTCAAAACCGCTTGTTTAATTTTAACGTACTATACACCAAAATTTAGCTAAGTTCAATTTGCGTAGTTACATGTAAAATACATATTTTTTGCGTTTATTGATATTTCGATATCAGGATGGGAAGAAAAAACGAGCCGGTGTTTTTGGTTGCTGCAACACATTGGATGCGTTTAGAGGCTTATAACTCAAAAACCGCTAGGCCGATTTATTTGAGATTTTGCCGGAATATAAACTTATATGTTGTTATTTTACGTACGAAATTTCATATTTGTAGCTTATTTATTTTTTGAGTTATTAGGCTACTGAAATTCTGAACCCCAGTTAACTCCGTAACCGCTCATTAATTCGGCGATTTCAAAAAATTATCGTATTCAATATAAAAAAAATAATACAAATTCATTATTGTTATGGACCAGCGATTGACCAGTTATTCGGTAGAATTTTTTAGATACTTAAATAATGGTAGTTGCTTGCGGGGGTGGGGTGGAAGAAGCTTAACCATGTTACCACTTCTTTTAATCGGTTGTTATTTTCTCTTCCTGCTAAAGTCGCTAACGTCGCTAAAGTCGACAAAACATACAACTATTAGTAGTTGACTATTGTAAGTAAATGATGAATGGGTATTAACATTGCATTGTCATGTTTGTTATTTGTATGCTGGAAGACAGGTCCCAGGTATGGTAATAACTTAGGTAGTAGGCCTACCGAGTTTAAACGCGGCAACATAGTTAAGCTTCTTCCACCCCCCGCAGTATCTACGATTATTTAAATATCTAAAAAATTCTACCGAATAACGAACGGGTTAATCGTTGTTCCATAACATCAATGAATGTGTATTAATTTTTTTATACTGAATACAATAATTTTTTGAAATTGCCGAATTAATGAGCGGTTACGGAGTTACCTGGGTTTCAGAATTTCAATTATAACTCAAAATATAATATGCTACAAATCTGAAATTTCGTACGTAAAATAACAACATACAAGTATGTATTCCGACGAAATCTCAAATAAATCGGTCGAACGTTTTTTGATTTATTTGCCTCTAAATGCATCCAATGTGTTGCAGCAACAAAAAAACCGGCTCATTTTTTCTTCTCATCCTGATAACGGAATATCAAAAAAACGCTAAAAAATATAAAACCTATATGTCACAACGCAGATTGAAATTAGCTAAATTTTGGCGTAAGTACGTTAAAATTTAATAAGTGGTTTTGAAGAAACAAGGCTCCAAACTCGGGTATCTATAATAAAGAAATCAACAGTAGTGGGTTGTGTATATTCACTTGTTCAACTTTAGAAGTTTGCCTTTGGAAGAAGAACATTTTATTGTATTCCAATAGGTATGTCCACACTCGTGCGCTTTATTTTTCAACTTGCGATTCGACTTGCTATGTCGCATACTATATCGCATGCGCTTAGAGGCATACCACCTTCCCGCACTCGTTTGAAGAGCTTTACCTTAAAAAAAAAAACAACGAATATTTTTGAACAATACACTACATTTAAGCCTGTTCTTTCCTACATTGATTGATTTGATTAAGATTGTTTTATTTAGAAATTAATCGGGGATAACTCAAGCAATTTACGCAAAAAAGTACTCAGTTTTGAGCCAGTTTTCCGTTAATGTGGCTTTTAAACGTCCGTTACTCCGTTGTGTTTAAATACGTTGAATATCAGAGTTTTTTCTATTATATGAATATTTTAAAAGTTAAATTCATGTTCCGTTTTAATATGCCGGCCATTTTTTTTGAAAAAACGTGCTCGATTTCACGTCCGGTGTAAACTTGATTTTGAAAAATCGACATGAAAACAATACTTTTCTTCCTACATATTCATATAGGCAAGAAAAAATAAATAATCACAGACCCTTGTCAGTGTTTATATAAATAAAATTTTAAGTACTTGTAAGCCTCAACTGTACGGATAGAAATGCGCTTTTAGTATATCTAACATATTTTAACTAAGCAGTTTTAAATTGCTGAGAAATTTAATTTTTCCTAATGAATTTCATTGTTTTCCTTTATAAAGTTTTAAATTTCATACTAAGCACGAATATTGAAATATTACGTTTCAATATGAAAATATCAGGCTCATGTTCATGTTTTACTTTATTTTGTTTTCGCTAAAATTTAGTTTTTCTTAGAATAAAACTCAAATAAGTATCGTATTCCGATATATAAAGTCTCTATAAATTTTGGTTAATCGATAAAAATATATTTGAAAATTGTTTTAGCGAAAAGGTTATTTTAATATTATACTTTTAGCTTCTCCTCGCCTGTAGTAGCTATTTCATCGATAATTTCATAGTATTCGTCATTATCTTTTAGCCTATAGGATTTCCTTAACATGTAAGTTGAAATTTTTTGATGAATTTTTATTTTTTGGAAGGTTATTTAAAGTTCTAAAAAAATGAGGAAATAAAATAGTCTATTAAGGAAAAGTAGAATATTAATCGTGTAACTCAACTCAGTATCATGGGATAAATACTTCAAAAATAAAACATTAGAAATAAACAAATAACTAACTTCAATAAATATAACCTAATTTTTATCTTTTGTTTTTTTTTTTTTGTTTAACGTCCGACTGTTCTGCAATTACTGCTAATGCAGACGGTGAATGATGAAATGATTTTTGTAACGTATGAAAAAATGCCGTGCCTGAAAGGGATTCGAACTCAAGACCGCATGATGAGAGGCGAGCACGTTACCAACTTCGCCAATGCGGCCGGCTAATTTTTATCATGAGTGAAAGACGCAAAATTAAAATCAACTAAGGTTCTGTAGAGAAAAATGTTTTAAACAAAAGTTGAAGATGGTTTAAGGTTTTATAAATTTGATTATATTCGCTTTTGTCGTAAAATACATAGCCTACTAATATACGCTATTGTTGTAATGCGTACAGGTATGTATTACGGTAAAATGCGTACCGTAATCTTAAAAAATCGATTTTCACATGTTTCACATTTTTTGCGTGAGAAAAAGACAGAAAATCGCTACGTACCGCTAAACTAAGCGTTATACAAAAAATATTTGAAATAAAAGTTGTAGGATTTTAAATTCTCTACAACTTTTATAATATACATTTTTGCGCTAAATGTAGACTATTAAAGCCGCAATCTCAAAAAAACTTTTTTTTACATGAAAACAGCCTCACCAAGAATTTCAGCAAACATGGCGCCTACCTTATCTTGTAGAGCATAAAAAATTTAGTAAACCAAGCGATTTTTAAAAAAATCGTAGGACCCGTTTTTGAGAAAATTGCAAGAAAGTGAAAAATGACACGAATAAACTACTAGCCTACTTCCGGTTGACCAACTTTGATGAAAATATTCGTGTCGGGTCCGGTAGTGGTATATAACTTAAGTTTCAACGATGTTCCGTTCTTGATATATTTTGTACACACACACACACACGCACACGCACACGCACACACACACACACACACACACACATACATACACCACAGACCAATCGCTAAAAACATGTTTTTTGGGTTCAGGGGGTCTGAAAACTGAAACTTTGTTCACCACAGGGTCTGGCTGTATAATGAAATTCATTACTTTCAGATGAGATAACTCTGATTAGTGCCTTTTAAACTTCTGCTTCTTCTGTTCTTAAATGATTCAGTCATTTAATTGGCTGATCATGTGATAAGAAACAGAACTATTTATTTTAGTCCTGCAATGAACAGATTGAGTGTAAATGATTTGACACTCCACCTGTCTGTTATGGGCAATTAATTTTTATATATTAACGAAATAAAATAAATTACTTACAAGATGTGTTAGAGAAACATATAGGAAAAGACCTCCAGCAAATGCAAAAATATAATTAGAACCTTCCAATTCACCTAATATTATTCCTAGTGTTAAACCAATGTACGCAGTACAAGCTGATAGAAAGTTGTACAGTAGTGCTCTCGGAAAACTTAGACCAGACTGGACCAATATGGCAAAGTCACCTGTAACAATAAATTAAAAAAATAAAATAAAATAAATATAGAAAAATAAGCAAACCGTATCAACAAATGGAATTCCGTACAATATTCTTATTTTTTCACAAAGATTTATTGTAAGATTATGGATCTCAACTTCAATAAATTCCATTATCAACTAAATAGGCTTAACGATTTTAAATATTTTTATCATGAGGCAAACCGAACCAAAGAAAAATAATTAACAAGCGTATTTAGCGCACCAATAAATTTGACCGGCGTACTTCCTAATTGGTCTAAAAAGGCATTTTTGTGTTGTTAGTTTTTTTTAAATTGTAAGTACTGAACGTCCAGACGCCAATCTGTTCAGTGCTTAAGTGTACTGTATAAATTACAAAACATTTCATTAATTTGAATCTAAAATGAAATTACTTTTAATATTGAGATTTGTGGCTAATTCAAAAAAGACCTGAGGGAAAATTTATGTAATATTCAGAATCAAAGTTTTGTAAAGTTTTATTTGATTTAGTGATTAAATTCAAAATTGTTTAAATAAACATAAATATATGATTCCAAAACTATATTTTCCATTTTACGATGAGTAAAACATGAAGATTGTTAAAAGAAAAATTGAAAAATTCTCACAAAAAAATTACCACACAATTTTTTTTAGTAGTGCAAAATAGTCAAAAAGAAGATTACAAAACTTTGAAAGGACAAACACTTTCTAATTCTCTAAAATTCAAGATTAAAAAGAGTTATTTAGAAAACTTTGTGAAAAGTGAAAAACTAGAAACAAAAACTCATTTTGTAGGACAACAAACAATCTGTTTTCTCTCACATAACTTATCTTTTCACTAACACTTAGATGTAGATTAAAATTACTTACCTTTTTGAAAGTTTAAAGTATTATAATATATGAAAACGTTTCTGTAAGCTTTGTTTATTTAATACTGTAGTCGGTTCAGTGAATCAGGACACACTGTCTAGTTTGTAATACTCTTTACGAAATTAATCAGAAAATTCCGGCTCTTGCTCGCTGCTTACTTTCTGATTGTTACACAAAGCATTTACAAAGTTATTTTAGGTCTATTTATCACATCGGAAAGTTTGATTGAGTTTTACTTTTCAAAATAAACAAAACTACAGCTAATTTATTACTGAATTACATTACGGAATAATTTAAATGTTATAAAAGAAAAATTTTAATGTGAATATTTCGTATAAAAGTAAATACTTGAAATTGTAGTCATTTGTTTGAAATTTAGAGTTCTTGCAGAATAAATTAATTATCAGAGTAGTACTGGAAAAATATTTTACATTTTCTTTTTAATTTCTCTCTGTGAATTTTGTTAGTTGAAACATTGCATCCCATTTACTATGTAAACCCTAATAGCTATGTCCACACTCATTGTTTGCACGTTAAAGCATGCTACGTTTAAGCACGTTGAAGATCAAAGTTTTCTCTATATGAACATTCAATAGAACTCTGATGTTCCATTTTAAATTCCGGCCTTTTTTAAAAAATAAAAGTGTATTTTCGCTTCACGTAAAAATAGGGAAATGATTTCTGGACTGAAACATGCATTTTTACCGCAGTATTGTGCCATGTATCGTATTTTGCATTTGTAATTATAAATAGATACGTGGTGTTAATAGAAAATTCCATTAGCCTCAAAACTTCTTGAGAGGAAACTGAGCTCTATTGCGGTATCCGCTCCGAGTAAAGTCGTTTAAAAAAACATACTTCTGTGTTTTTCCTGCTGAAACTCACTCCGTAGCTCATTTTGAATTATTTAACGATTTTTTTATTAAAAAAAATAAACGCTTTGCTTGGCATAATACTGTTGTGAAAATGCATGGTTCAGCCCAAAAATCATTCCCTACCTTTACGTGGAGCCAAAAAACCACTTTTTAAAAAAATGGCCGGCATATTAAAACGGAACATGAGATTTAACTTTTAAAATATTAATTTGAAATAAAAAACTCTGATCTTCAACGTACTTTAACGCCGATTTTTATAAAAAGCCTGGACGGAGTAACGGACGTTTAAAAACCATATTAACGGAAAACCAGCTATAAACTGAGTACCTTTTTGCGTAAATTGCTTTTTGTCGCATGCTATGTTGCATGCAACATCGCAAGTCGAATCGCAAGTTTAAAAAGGAAGCGCACAAGTGTGGACATACTTATTGGGTTGGTCTAGAAGGTTAAGTCGTCGTCAGCTTAGCTGATTTTTAAAGATGAAGGTTCCTGGTTCAAATCCTTGTAAAGTTTGTTAACTTTTATACGGATTTGAATACTAGACACTGGTTACCGGTGTACTTTGATAGTTGGGGTGAAATTAAGGGGGTCGCACAATCAAAAATGAAAAAATAAATGAATTTTTGGGTTTTCGTATTTTCAAATTCTCGTGGATTTTTTGTTTAAAATTATAAATAATACTCAAACTGTTGAGGTTTCTTTCCATGGAAGAATAAATATTTTCTGAAACTCTGCAATAAGTTTTTATCCACTAAATATTTCTTTGTGTTTTGCGTTTCTGTGCTTCAATCGACATTTTTATTTTTCGATTTTACGTTTTGTTAGGTTGCGTAGCTATAACCGTTGCGTTTATATTCCCTGCTACTGTTATAAGTTAGTTCAGATGTTGTTTATCGCTTATTTATAAAAGCTTTTTCATAGAGGATGAAAATAACCCTTCTTATGCTGCTAGAATGCTCTAATATCAGGAACTGTAACTTTAAATGCGTTTTCCCAAAAGTTTTGTTTTTTCTCACTTAAGTACTTTTTTCTCAGCAACCAGTTAAGATATTTCAATAAACTTTCTTAGTTCGTTTTATAATAAAATGACTTACTCTTAACTGAAGATTATTACAAAATGTTGTACAAAATTTATTTAAAAATATTTTGTGTTAATTTATTATAATATAATATTATAATATTATATTATATTAATTATTATTAATATTATTTAATATTAATATTAATAATAATATTATTATTTAATTATTATATTATTATAATATTTGTGTTATTTATTCACATTTTTTGACGAGTACCTACCAGAAAAAAATTTCTGAAAAAGTTATTGTTTGCTAAAATAAAAAACCGACTTTCTTAATAAAGTGAAAATGAACAAACTAAAAAAGAAATCATGGAGTTATATTTTCTGGTTATTGAGAAAATGAACCTAAATATTGGTAATATTAACAATTTTCGAAATCGAGTTTTCACTGAATATACATGTTTTCAGACCCCCTTAACCCTAAAAACATGTTTTTAGCGATTGGTCTGCGTGTGTGTGGGAACAAAATATTTTAAGAAAGAAACATCGCACAAAGTTGAAACTTAAATTAGGTACCACTAGAGAACCCGACACGAACATTTTCATCAAAATCGGTCAACTGGAAGTAGTTGTTAATTCGTGTCATTTTTCACTTTTTGTGATTTTCTCAAAAACGACTCTTACAATTTTTTTAAAATCGCTCTATATTTACTACATTTTGTATGCTCTACAAGATAGGGTAGGCGTCATATCTTCTGAAATTCTCGGAGAGGCTGTGCTCTTGTAGAAAAAATGGGTTTTTACGATTGCCACCTTAATATGCATTTTAGCGCATAAATGTGTATAGGCTAACTAAAGTTGTAGAAAATTTAAAAATCTATAACTTTTATTTCAAACATTTTTTATTTGTAAACCGCTTAGTTTACCGGTAATTAGTGATTTTTTTTTGTTTTTGTTTCATGAAAATCTGTAAAAAATGATTTTATTTAAGATGTTGGCCTTAGTATGCATTTTACGACAAAAGTGGATATATAATAAAATTTATAGAAAGAATCAAACTTTAAAAAAAAAATTTAACCCGGAACAATAAAGAGCATACCCGTTGCGCAGAAAGCATTATCCTCTACAGAGCCTAGTTTAGCGTGAAAAGAGTGATTTTTCGTGTTAGCCAAACTAAAGTTGATTTTCATTTTGCATCATTCACTCATGGTGAAAATAATATTATAATTTTTGAGGTTAGTTTTTTTATGTATTTCTAATGTAAATTTAGTAACGTTAGGTTATATTGTTCATTTTTTGCATTGGCAAGTGAAAGTTTTGTGAGCATTTCACACCAGATTTTTAAAATTAAAACTTATATTATTCGCATTACACACAATGATGTGTAACCTAACACACGTTTCGCAAATTATTCGCATTACACACAATTATGTTTAACCTAACACGTTTCGCTATATTATTCATATAATTGAAATAGGCCTATCACGGAGAATATTACACAAAATCAATTTTCGCTTCTAGCTAAATCGGTGTTCTAGCTAAACAATTATGGATGTTGTTCACTGTACCAATATTTCCTTTGTCCCTTTGAAATTGAAGTTGAAAGAGAACTTCTGTTTCCTTTTAATATACTGGTCGAAGCAAACTGGAAAGATTGAATAAATCATATCTGCCATTGATAGATTCCGGTTCTTTTGAACCAAACACATCGTCAGCTTGGATCAGTGAGCTGCTAACAAAGTGGTGTGTACTAAAATTATGTATGTACGCTGTTTGTAAATTGAACGCATCAATCTTGTCAGTTCCAGAATATGATAATTTGTTTTCTTTTTATTCTCTTTCTTTGCTGTTGTTATGAATATACAGTCAATTCTGGATAAATGGGATACATAGTGACCGAAGCATTTTGGCCCAATTAAACGGCTGGCCCTAATAAACGAATTCATAATCTGTGGCGTATACGATACTGTATTTTATTAAAATTATCACATATATAAATTTGACATGTAAGTTCTATCCATATACGTACGAAACAAATAAAAGGGTATCAGAACTATGATAAACTTTTTATCAAAACCTTTTGCCTTGGTTTTAATCATTAGACCATTGATAGTAACACCTTGCGAAGTTACGATGGCGAACCATTAATTCAACGCTTTTCAACAAATGGATTCTTCCTTCACGTTTTATTTTCTAAGATGTTCCATGATCTTTTAATTCCCACTCTTGGCGTATTTTAATTTTTTTAGAGTACAATAGCAGCTATCGTAATTTTTGGTACACCGGTTAGTTCCGATAGTTTACATTGGCTTTAAGTTAGGTGGATACGTATTTATTTTGTCGAGAAGCTTTATTTATTCGCACAGTCATACCGTTACGCGGCATTTAACTCACTAAGACGTTGATAGTAGGTACTGTACTGTAAGCATACGCATAAAAATATCAACAAAATGTGTGAAACGAATGGGAATTGGAAAAAAAAAATATTATGCCTGCAGATAAAAAAACAACCTCACTCGAAAAATAGTGTGTTACAGTACACTGATGATATCATAAAAACTAATGAGAAGCATGTAATTACGAACGTTCTATGTACGTATGTCAAGTGACAACTAAACATAAGTTGCAAGGAGGCTATAAAGCTTGTAAGGTTGGGACTAGTGAATATTTTTTTTTTGTAATCCCTAATTTGTGTACGTTGCAATCTGTTCAATTCAGAACAATAAGCAACCCCATGACCCAATGAGATGAGGATGATGTGTATGACGTGTAAATGAGGTGTAGTCTTGAACAGACTCAGGTCAACCATTCCTGAGCGAGTATGGTTAATTCAACCCCAACCATCAAAGTACACTGGTAACCACTGTCTAGCAATCAAATCCTTATAAAAGTAACTACCTTTACTAGGATTTGAACCAGGAACCTTCGTCTCCGAAAATCAGCTGTTAAACAGCTGATTTTGGCGACTAATTTACCTCTAGACCAACCCGGTGGGTTACTAGTGAATATGACGCAATAAAATTTGTGCAATGACGATTATGTAGCCTACACATTGTACTGTAAATAACATCAATGTTATGACTGATGTGTGATTACTGTTGTTTATCTGTGGAAATGTTTACTTTACTACCTCTATCCTTCCCATTACCTTATATTGCCGCTTAGAACCACTTGTTGTTCGTCGCTGGCCTGTAATAGGTTTAATAAAACCTACCGTATTATTCCGAAAACAAGACGCACCCGAATTTAAGCCGCATCGGAAAAATTACAATCAAAACTAGGAAATAAATTTCAAGTACAGTACTTAGATTTTTTTGAAAGTATTTTATTTTTAAGAAGAAAATACCGTACAAACAAATACACTTACTAATTAATTAGCATTTAGAAAATTTTGTTTATTTTTGGTTCAATGCCGAACACAAGGATTCATCTACATTATATGTGTTTTCTTCCGGCTTCTTAGGTGGATGTTTTTTCCGCGTTTTTACCCAAAAAGTAGCGCAGGACTTGTGTAAGGTTTTACCTTACTATACTTGTTTTCGATTTTTTTTAAATGAATTTTACGTATACGTGCTCTTTGGCTGTTTTGAACATTTTTAATCTTGTATAAATAAAAGAGAGAATCGTAATTGTTATTACAATGGAATCTCAGTTTCTTTTTATTTGTCAACTCGGCAGTTCTCATCAAGTCGTTTTTTATTCCTACTACTCTTTAGGCCTTGCTTTTCTCACACTGTTTTACATGATCCGTCCATCCTACTACCCTGGGAACTTTGTGGCCTATTGGGCCTAATTCTTTCTCTTATGCGAAACCCTTAGTTTGCACTTTTTCCCTGGGAAAAATTAGAGAAAAATATTTTGTTTTGTAGGCCTTTTCCAAGAACCTTTCCCCTTTCTCCTCCTGCAGGCTGTAAGAATATTTCAGCAAATACAGCCTTTTTCCTAAAAACCAATCATAACATTCGTTACATATCCTCTCGGTTTTTCTGATTGGTGAACCCCACCACCGTTTCTGTACGATTTTTCTCCCCGGTCAGTTTTGTGTTTCTTAAAAAATTTAGGAGTTCGTTTTCTGCCGTTGTGTGGTTATGTGCTGTGAAAAATTTAAAAGGTAAATATAATAAATATATTTTTATTTATGTAAAGTATTCTTATAATCATGAGGCGTAAAAAAAACATTAAACCATTAAATATGTAAAATAAAATATAAATTTAAATATTAGAGTTTAAGATAATAAAAACAACAAGTGGTAATAAATAATGAAGCTAATTATGCAGGCTAGTAACCATGGTTTAGTTTTAGGGACAAATATTTAGTTAGGGTTATTTTATATTTTTGTGGGTTAGTTAATTTTAAGGAATCAAACCAGTTTGTTTTAAATTAGATATATAGAAGCAGCAAAATTTATCTCAAAATCAAAATAATAACAAAAATATTTTGTACTGTTACTAAGTCTTGACAATAGTTGTTTTGCTTTGTTAAATCATTTTAAGTATATTTTTGTTTTTTTAAATTATAAAATAAAAATTAACTTGTATATTAATAATTTTCTTAAAAATAAATGGATAACCCTATTTTATAATTTTCGTATTAGGTTTTAAATTTATAAAAAAACTTAAAACTTGAATTTAAAAATAAAAAAACGTATATAAATATCTTTAATTTGAATTATTTTAACAATATTTAAAAAAAAGAATAAAATAAAATAAATTAACAACAATTAAAATGCCTCATAGTTTTTAATATATTCCTAATTCCTAGTCGAGTTAGTTGTAGTTAGTTTTAACAATGCTAAGTATTCAAGTCAGCAACAGAATTTTACGGAAATGATACCATCCGTATACCACCTGTGTTTCTGCTAAGAGCTTGAAAACATTGATGCATCTGACTGCAATGTTTTATTTTAATTTTAATTTATAATACACAAATTAGTACACTCCA
This sequence comes from Catonia carolina, assembly GCA_035578175.1. Lineage (NCBI taxonomy): Eukaryota > Metazoa > Arthropoda > Insecta > Hemiptera > Achilidae > Catonia > Catonia carolina. The sequence goes on along the minus strand of JAQMRL010000006.1, from coordinate 14,903,346 downwards.
CTGTGTACCCATATAATAAATAGTTGGTTTCATGTGGAATCAACAAACTGTGATGTGGTAGCATAACTGGTTTCAAACTGAAGGTTTGAATTTAACAGAATTGTCTTGTATGTGATCCATAAATGGATTTCTCCACTGGATATTGGATTCCGTGAGCTGAATACCTTTGTACCTTCACTCGCAATTCCACAAGCGAGAGTTCTTTTAAGGACTCATGTTGTTCAGCATCTGAGCTCGTCAAGAGAAACTTTCTAGTTAGAAAGTTATAAACCCCCTTTTATCAATGTGTCTTCCGTAGTTAGCCATAGTTTTTCAGAAGGTCTCTAGTTTTATCCTAAAAACTCAGTGGTGGAGGCGATTGCGATACCAAGCGAAAACTACTAATAAAGCCGTTTTTGGCTTATAGGGGCCGATTTTCTCGAGGGTGCCCTTCAGTATTAAGGTACTGTTAGATTGCAGTACCCGGTAAGTTTTGAAGTGTTTTTTTTGTTCTCATTTAGCTATCTACATCAAGGAGGATCACTTAACATCGGTGAATGACTGAGAAGTCATTTTTAACATATACTCTATTTAAATATAAAACATAATCTTTAAATTTAATAATTTTTAACAACTTTTAATCCCCCGATATTGCATTACATATTGGAGTTTTGCCGAGTAATTTTATTTTAATTTTTTACTAAATTAAAGCTGTATATTGTATTACATAGTAGAGTTTCGCCGGGTAATTTAACAATTGTTTTACTAATTAACCTGTATTATGTATTACAACTTGCGATACTAATAATTCGAAATTGGTATCGCAAGTCCTGCGCTACTTTTTGGGTACTTGTATAGACAAAGTACCCTTAACCTATATAACATCACTCATGGCGATGTATAAAATACAACAAAAAACAAATGATCGGATAAAAAACAAAATGAAATATAAGAAAACTACTACCAAACTTTATACTGTAACACCAAACTGATCAAAATGACTGTACACGCACTACGTAAGTAGTGCGTGTCTCTCTCTCCCCCCCTCTCGCCCCTCCTCTCTCTCGATTCATACCTACTTATGCTTAATAAAAAAACGATTATTATTATTATCAAAGCGTGAATGCAAGCCACAGGTCAAATTATGGGACCGATTTTTAGGAAAAAACTGCGGCTTGTATTTGGAACAATACGTATATCGTACATATATCAGTTTGGTCCCAATAAGCGGCATTATGGACCAAATAAACGGAGTACTTATCAATGTAAAATTCCGTTCTGTTTTTGTTCATTAAAGAACTGTCCCAAAAAACCGGCTGCCCCAATTCGATTCCGAAAAATTGGTCCACTGGTTAGTGGACCAATTTTTCGGAATCGACTGTATATTTATAATTCGTTTGTCCTTAACTATATAATCTTAATAACTTGAGAATCTTTTTACAAAATTAAATAAAAAAACAAATGATTATATGAACATGTTTGCCCATCTGCTAATATACACGGATACAAATACATGGTTGTAATATAAAAATGCCTTTCATGAGACGACTCGTCTCGTGGCTGGTAACAATTTTGAAAAAGGCTTACCATTGATTTTGGTAAAAATCATTAGTGATTTCTCTATCTACACTTTTAAGACGAATCGAATGACACTATTTTTGTTTCAAAATTTCAAATTTGATCTTTTGGCTTCCGGTTTGGGCAACTTCCAGTCGAATCCGGAACTTCAAAACTAATGATTTTTGTATCTACTCTTTAAAAGGTATCAACTGACACTATTTTCGTTTTCAAATCCTAACTTTAATTTCTTGACTTCCGGTCAAAACCGGAACTCAAAATTCAATCTAGGCCCACTATTTTTAGTAAAGGTTGTTTCTATCTCATGCAGTTTCTCACTTTTATTTTTCGACTTCCGGTTTTGGTCCAGTCAAAACCGGGCATTTTTGCTTCCAAATTCCGACTTTGTTGTCCAAATTTTCGTCTTTGATTTCTTGGTTTATGGTTTTGGGCCGTTTCTGGTTGAAACTGGAGTTTTAAACCCAATGATTTCTGTATGTATTCTTTAAGAGGAATCGAATGACACTATTTTCGTTTTCCAATAATTTCAAAATTGATTTTTAGCTTCCTGCTTTCAGGAACTTCCGGTTTCAACCGGAGATTCAAATTCGCTAAATAGCTATTTCCCTAAAGTTCAAATTCCGTGGGACATCCGGTATAAGAACTGTGCTTTAACAAAATCTATTCTTAACGCCTTGAATTATTCAGGTTGTACGATTCCAGTACTGTAATGCATTTTGCCTAACAATACTGTTGAAGGTCTTTGTAACTAAATAACGTACAACAATGAATTTAACTTTCAAACATTTTTTTTACGATATAAGGAAACATTTTTCATCTAAAGCACACACAAAACCCGTCGCTCACCGGTTAAATTTTATGAAATTTTCATCTGAGTAGTCAATTTAATTTGGTTCAGTCTGACGCGAAGTTTCAATAAAATTTATATTTATCCTTTCCCATTTTTACCTTCTCTTCCCTATGTAGGAAGGAAAGTATTTTTCATGTCGATTTTCCGAATCGAATTTTCACCGGATTTACACTTTTCAGGCCACCTGAACCAAAAAAAAAAAAAAAATTTTAACTATTGGTCTGTGTGTGTGTGTCTATGTGCGTGTGTTCATGTGTGTGTGAACAAAATATCTCAAAAACAAAAATTCTTACGAACTTAAAACTTGAAACTTAAATTAAGTAGGCTACCAGTAGAGAACCCAATGCAAACATTTTCATCAAAATCGGTCAACCGGAAGTAGTAGTTTATTCGCGTCATTTGTCACGTTTTTGCAATTTTTTAAAAAAAATGGCTTCTACGATTTCTTTTAAAATCGCCTCATTTGAAACATTTTTTAATACTCTATAAGATAGCGTAGGCGCTATGTCTGCTGAAATTCTTGGAGAGGCTGCGCTGTCGTAGAACAAAATGTTTTTTTTTAAATTCCGGCTTTAATATGCATTTTAGAGCAGAAATGTATATAATTAAATATATATATATATATATTAAATATAGAGTGATTTCCGTTGTCAACCAAACGGTTGATTTTGATTTTGCATCATTCACTCATGATCAAAATAAGGTTATAGTTTTTGTTTATTTCTAATGTTTTATTACTAATATTACATTATATTGTTAATTATTTGCATTGGCAAGAGAAAATTTCGTGAGTGATTCACACCAGATTTTTTTATTGTATGTTACCATATGAATTATAATGGTACAATTGTTTAAAACTATTTACGACATGAAACGTATCAGACTTTCATGAAACTATCTTATGTATTTCCTGTTTGTTTTGTAGTTAAATCAATAAATTCTTAATTTATAATAATAATAATGTGTTCTGCTATTTTTATCTAAAATCAAAAACTTTTTATAGTCATTTACATGGAACATTTCAGCTGATATTAGAAAATTTTTTTGACTCAATCAAAAAATATTCTATCTCTGTAAAAATGCTGAAACACATTTTGTATTGTTCACTGAAGTTATCAATTATTTTATTCTTTTGTTTTCATACATTTCGAGTAAATTAATTTTCTAATATTTACAAGGTTTTTGTTTCTCTACAAACAACTTTATGCCAAACAAATACCTAGCTTGGTTATTGTTTTTTGTTGAGGACTTTTGAATGATTGCGTATGAGTTTATAGGTACTTGTATAATTAAAACTAGTTTATGTCGGCTATATCTGGTGAACAAATTAAATTTGTTTAACAGTGCACTTTTTATCAAGTTATCTGTTGCTGAGTGTCAATTATTAGCGATTTTCTGTGTTTAGCTTGTAAATCTGTAAAAAATATGATTGCAGCTTTGTGCATTTTACGATATCTTTCTCTCACTCCCTATACTGTTTTCGGCCATTATTGTTGTTTGTGCATCGATCGTAGTAGTAACGTTTACAATATTATCATTTTATGCCTTTGGCACTAGTTTTTTTTTGTTTTACGTCTGACTGTTCTACAATGTCTGCTACTACAGCCGGCGGATAATGATGGTAATGAAAATGAGTGATGAAAAAATGCCAGACCTGAACGGGAATCGAACCCGGTACCCCGGCGTAGAAACCACTTGCGCTAACCACTCACTAACGGGCGTTAGATAAAATAAAATAAATTTCATATTTTCCATAAAAACATGTTTTCTGTTCGTGGGCGTAGCAACGCGCGCTGGGTACCGCTAGTAAATATATACAAAGATGGAAGAGATTTTAGGCAAGAAGCTTATGGGTATAATGTATGCGAGTCAACATTATTTAAACATTATTTTGCACTAGAGAAATTTAAGATAAGAGCTAGTGTATTTAATACTAATGAATTATTTTGCATGAATTTTGTGGTCATAGCTTTTAGCAAGATTATATCTACCGACAGTGGTATCTACAATCCACTTTTAGGTTTACATTTACAGAACTTACAGAGCCTACTTAACTGAAACTGACAAGATTCCATTTCAAAACGGATTTGAATAATTTTGAATTGCTTTTGAAAATCTATATTCATATTTCTTGTAGAACAACTACGTTACTAATGAAATATGGGAACGATTAAAATTATTCAAAATTGATAATAGGAGTTCTAATGGTGGTTGAATGTTAAGAAAAAAAAATGTATTTTATTAGGTACAACTGGAAAGTACAGTATTCAGATGAACTAAAGTCCCCTAGCCGTGGGAGTGAGAGAATGCATAACGCTCTCATTCACACAAGCCATATGCGTCATTTCAATAAAATTGTATAAATTTTACTCATTGTTGTGAGCAAGCGTTTATGCACGCAGTAAACTAACAAGCAAGATAACGACTGTAGTATGTTTTCAGATTTGGATTAAAACGGTAAAGACCCTTGGGCGCATGCGTAGTTATTTCACATATCTCCCTCTCACTCACTCGGCTATGGGACATAAATTCATCTGATACCTGTATGTACAGTTTTGAAAATCCTAAAATATTGTGACAATATCGAAAAGGAAAGTGTTGGTTCCAAAATTCTCTAGCAGGACCGAGTTTATAGAGGCGTTAATATGTAATTCCAAGAAATGATTAAAAATATTGTGTAAAAATGTTAGTATAGGCCTATTGTTGTGACGGCTACCTGAGGGTCGGTGTATAACCCAACTAAAATCACGTGGCCTCTGAGATGCGCACACCGGCTGTGTGAGACAGAGCTATTTAGAAAAAGATAGTGTTGTGAAATGCACACTATAAGGCCACAATCTTTAAAAAAATCTATTTTTTTTTACCAATTTTCATGGAAAAAAATATAAGGAAAATCAGTAACTGCCTCTAATCTAGCCTCTGCAGAGAAACATGCTCAAAATACAAGTTGTAGTTTTTTAAATTCTTAAAACTTTGTTTTTTTTTAATTTTTATATCTTTCCTATACACTTTCTTCTTCATAAAATGCATACTAACGGCGCAATTTTAAAAAATCCCATTTATCAACCAATTTTGATGAAAAACAAAAACCGAAAATTACTGATACCGCTAAACTAAGCGTTGAACAAAAATATGTTCGAAATAAAAGTTGTAGGTTTTTCATTTTCAATATTCGATTTTGAATAAAAAAAACTTTACAATGATTTTAAGCATATTAAATACTAAATTTTACGCATAACTGTACACAATAAATAACAACCAGTTGATAAAACAAATTTCCATGAGACTAAACAATATACCTAAACTGTCGGATAAATGGTTTAAAGAACTCAGAAAGTATAAAGAGAAAACTGGAAAACAAGGAAAAACCTTAATGAATCTAACCAAATTCAGACAACTAATTACGCACTTTAACACTTATATGGAAACGTGTTTTTTATAACGTTAATAGAAACACCCGGTCTGACAGACCGCCATTTCATTTTTGGCAATTTATTTGGGAATCAAAGGCAAAGAAACTCAACTAGATCTGTTTAACAAAAATTATTTTATTTTACAATAGTATAATGATTGAATTGACATTGGTATAAGATCTGGTTATCGAAAAACAATTGTTTAAATAAAAGAAAAAGCCAAATTATTTATGGTATTAACGACTTAATTTTTAAAATTGATAACATACTTATAATGTTTTTTTTCACTCAGGTTAAATGTATGATTTTAATACATATGTAATCACATACTTAAATTTAAAAGAGCAAAAATTTGTATAAAAGAAACATAACTCAAAAGTGACTACTTATATATTAGGGATTTTTACTGACATTTTTTTTTTGTACAATCAAGACACAGTTTTCTACTGCATTCTAGGCAAATAGCTTTCTTGCAAGTGATACATCCGAGTCATCAATTTCATCACAAATAGAACCTTCCGAGTCACTGTCATCATTTTCTAATAATCTACGAATTCTGTTACCATAGTCGGGATCGCTTGTACTAAGTGGTCGAGCCATTTCAGAAATTTACAATTAAATAATAAAAAAAATAATTAAAATATATACAAATAATTAAAATATAAACCCGTAAAGGAAACACCCGTCTTACAGACCGTTAAATACAGTAAGGGAAACACACGGTTCCACAGACCGCTACATGAAATACACAAAAAGAAACACGCGGTATCACAGACCGGTATGATTTTTAAGAACGATTTACACTTCCGCAACGATTCACGTGAACTGAACCATATTTCACTATGAAGTAGATAGGAATGAGGGAGGAAGCTATTGTGACGGTCAGCACCAACCCTAGCTCAGGGAACCCAGTATTATGTAAACAAATCGCCCTTAGTGCCTGTGAGACCGATGTTTCCATATAAGTGTTAAGGGCTTACATGAAAAGCAAAAACATAACACCCAGTGGACAAAAAAAAGTAGAAAACCTACAATGAGCGAATGCTGAGAATGTGCGATGGAAAACGAGCTTCAAGAAACGTCTAATGTCACCTCACCTGTTCTAAAATTGACCTTTACGAGAAAAAAGTTAAATACTAAAGAGAAAATAAAATATCTTAAAAGATTTATTTTTATTCATTTAGAAAGAGATAAAAATACTGTGACGCCAAAAAATGGCTTAATTTTACTATTCAACTTTTCTCGTAATTTAAAGTTGTGGTAAAAATTTCTGCGAATAACTCGCTTAAAAAATACACATGTAAACAAGCAAAATGAACAATAGTTATTACCTTGTAATATTGGTATAGATAGTGGCTTGGCCATTTATAGAACGGGAAGTAGAGTAAATTCAATCTTCGAATTGTTTGATATCGGGGCCTTGGTATGCATTTAACAATAAAAGTGTATATATCATCAGACCTATAGGAAATTAAAAAAACTACATCATTTTTATTTCTATTATTTTTACTTTCTCTTGCCTATATGAGTAGCCTATATAGGAAGGAAAGTATTGTTTTCATGTTGATTTTTCAAAATCGAGTTTTCACCGGATCTACACGTTTTCAGACCCCCTAAACACAAACATGTTTTTAGCGATTGGTCTGTGTGTGTGTGTGTGTGTGTGAACATAATATCTCAACAACGGAACATTGTACGAACTTTAAACTTGAAACTTAAGTAAGATACTACTACCGGACCCGACACAAACATTTTCATCAAAATTGGTCAACAGGAATTAGTAGTTTATTCGTGTCATTTTTCACTTTTTTGCGATTTTTTAAAAACGGCTTCTACGATTTTTTAAAAATCGCTTCACTACATATTTTATGCTTTACAAGATAGGGTAGGCGCCTTGTCTGCTGAAATGCTTGTGAGGTTGTTTTCCCGTGAAAAAGTATTGTTTTCTTTAAGATTGCGACTTTTAACGTGCATTTTATCGCAAAAATATATGCAATAAAAGTCGTAGAGAATTTAAAATCATACAACTTTTAATTCAAACATTTTTTTGTATAAGGTTCAGTTTAGCGGTAATTAGCGATTTTCTGTTTTTTCTCACGGAAATGTGGAAAAAATCGAGTTTTTTTAAAGATTTCAGCCTAGTGTAGTCTGTATCAGTAGTATGCATTTTACGATAAAAGTGTATATAATTAAATTTATAGGAAATTGAAAGATGTACAACTTTTATTGAGAGCAGTTTTCTCTACATCAACGGTTCCCAAAGTGGGGAGCGCGCCCCCCAAGGGAGGCGTGAAGACACGTCAAGGGGGGCGCGGGACTTCGAGATAGCCTTACACTCCATAACGGATCCTTTCAGTGTCAACATAGACTTCCTGCCCGAATTACTTAAAAAACAAGTTTTAGAAATAAAAAATATTTCTGCTGGGAAAAACGATTTCGATAAAATTGACAAAACATCACTTTGGGTTAAGTATTACCAAGTTTACCCCAGTATATAACAGTAAGCGGCAGTAATTGTAATTATCTTTATCAAGCACCTATCTTTGCGAAAAAGTGTTTTCAGCACTTGTTACAATAAAAACAAAGCATCGGTGCAATGTTGGTTTTATCAATGATTTACGTTGTGCAATTTCTAATAATCAACCTTTTTTTAAAAAAAAGCGAGGTCATCCATCCACTGATTTATTTTGTCTCTTGTTAAAATTAAATTGCAACTTCTAATGCTACAAAAAATAAAAAAAATAAATGTATGGTTATTCAATGTAATAGGCTACGTGATTTTTCATTGCCCAATAAAATTGTGTAAGGGGGCGTGAGAAGTTTTCTTTTTGGTAAAAGGGGGCGTAAAAGATAGAAGTTTGGGAACCGCTGCTCTACAGAACCTAGTTTAGCATGAAAGAGTGATTTTACGTATTTTCAAGCCAAACTGTGGTTGATTTTCATTTTGCATCATTCACTCATGATAAAAGTTAGGTGATGTTTATTGAGGTTAGTTTTTTTGTATATTTCTAATGTTTTATTACTAATGTTAGGTTATATTGTTAATTATTTGCATTGGCAGGAGAAAGTTGTATGAGTGTTTTACACCAGATATTTTTCTTTATAGCCTAGTTTAGAAACAATTACTGATTTTTCATATTTGTACTTCAGAGGTTGAATTAATATTTTGTTATTTACTCATGATTAAAATAAGGTTTCGTTTTTCCTTTTACATTGTTTACTTATGATTAAACATAGGTTATTTTCTGGTTCATTATTTACATTGGCAAGAGAAAGCCGTGGAAGAGTTTTGTATCAGATTTTTTAGATTATATAAGTAGTAGGTAGTATTATATAGATCATAGTATTAAAGAAAAATACATTTAAGTAAAATTGTATTGCGTTTTTGCGTCTCTTTTTAAATCTAATGAGTCAAAAGTAAAATATCCTTTTGTAATGATCTACCTACGCTATAAGTGTACACAATAACAAAAATGATTTCGTGCAGAAATGTCAACATTTTCAAATGATACATGAGGTTTCATAAATTGTTATTATGAGTAAGGCGCTGGAACTAAAATAAATGGCGCTGTCACACGAGGTGTTAAGTAATAAAATTGCTGTGGTAATTGATGAGTGGTAATATTTTAAAACATTCCTGTCACATTTTGTTTTATTTTACAAAATTTAACCATAAAATAAATGTAGAGAAATCATGTCATTTATTTTTGGAAATAGTAAATATAGCATTTTAAAAACTAATTTGATAAGAAATATTGTAGAGATAATGAAGTCACGAGATTGCCTTTTGCGTATGTATGGGCTGTGAGAAAGGAAAACGATATATTTGCAGTGCTGCCAACCTCAACAGTGAGACACTACTCGTACATTTCACTACCGTGAAGTTTCTACGTACATTTTGTAAGCTGTGGTTTATTCCGAGAAAATGTTTTCTTTATAAACCTTTTATAAGAAATAAAATATGACCTGTAATATTGCCTATAGCTTAATTAAATGACTAGAAATGTTTGGTTTACTGTAATTACGAATGAATCGCCTTCTTTACTATTGCTGTTACCGGCGTTTTTATTACCAGTCTCTCCAGTGCCTACCTAACCTTTTTCTTTTTTTTACCAGGTGTCAACAAAACTGTTAAAGAATAGCTTCTTCACGTCCTTAATTTCCTTCTTTATTTTTCGAATTGTGGAAAGAGAAACATCACAGTAATTAGTCGCTCACTTACGGCTTTTGTTAAGAGGCACGGATAGGCATTTTTGTTTAGCTTCATCTTCATAATATTTTATTACATTGCATATTAGATTTCGTTCAACGCTGTGAATAGTTCGACCATGTTTTTGAGAAACCGACATTTTTGTAAGTAATAGTTAACCTACGAAAGGTTCCGCGATATACTGTATGTGCTCTGGGTATAGTATACGTTGTTATGTTTGTCGTACTGAAATTAAAGCAGTTAAGCATGCGTACTGATGCTTTTCCCCCTTTACCCCTCATTGCAAACAAGGGCAAACTCGTGACTCAAGTGACTATATCATTGGTGATCATTTTTAAAATTGTCATCTACCATTTTCCTCTGCCCGTCCATCACACCCAGATGTCAGAAACTACAAGAGACAGGAACAAACGGTTTTAGGATTTGTAATTACACAAAAAGTGAGGTAAATTGAATTTGACTTTCTAGTTTCTACCAAATGTGGCCCAAAACCGGAAGTTAGAAATCAAAGTCGGTATTAGGAAACAAAAATAGCGTCATTCGATTCCTCTTAAAGAGTAGATACAGAAATCATTAATGGTTTTTGTCGTAAGTCAAATGTAAGCCTTTTTCAAAAATTGCCACCATCCACAAGACGCGTCGTCTCATGAAAGCGATTATTAAAAAAGTTATTACAAAGAGTATTACGCTGCCCACGAGGAGTTAGGTGGTTTACTATTGTCTTCCTCAACGAGTTGTAAGAGTATGCTTATCAGTATGCCAGGCCCCCAAAAAGCACCCACTTTGACACCTTTACTTCATTCACCACAGGGTCTGGCTGTATAGTGAAATTCATAACTCCCAGAGGAGATAACTCTGAGTAGTGTCTTTTACACTTCTACCTCTTCTGTTCTTAAATAGTTCAGTCATATAATTCACTGACTATGTGATGAGAAACAAAATTTTTTTTGTAGCACTTGAACGAACAGATCAAGTGTAATTAATTTAACACTCCACCCACCCGTTATGGGCAAGGAAAGTCTCTAAGAGGTTCAAACCAGCCTTTCAGCTGATGACATAAACAATAATATGCAATTAAGTGTAATGACATTTAAATTTAATTGTTCAGAAATTGGTAAATTTTGGTTAAGGAAAATCAAAATTTTATATAGAATATACCTTTTGAGATAACTTTTTCCATAAATCAGGTCACTATATGAGAGCTGACCCAGTTTTATAAGGAGGGTGAAATTTTAGTTTACATAACTAAAGCTAGTAGTCTGTTAGGAAATACACCAGGAACGCATATACCTACAAAAGGCTTTTTATGCAAATTTAATTTGTGAACGACCTTTTAGATATCTTTGCCTATTTGTTGTGTTAAGAGATAATATGGCGACGGATCCCTTATATTTCCTCTTGTTAGAAATTTGAAAAGAAAAGGCGTTTGAACTATGACAGGCGGAACACAAGGATTCCAAAGATTGATTTGGGCTGAAAATCTATAAAGGAAAGAGATGGATAACGTTACTGGAATATTAAGAGAGAAAATAATATTTTTCTTTTAATTTAATAACGGAAATTAAATGGTACTGAATTTTATTTATACATTGTGTGCATACGTTTACTCGTGTAATTGACCACTACAAACGTGTTTGATTATTTACCTAAAATTTATTGTCACTGTACGACTCAAATGTTTCAAGAAAAATTCTGGTATGAAACATTCACACGACTTTATCTTGCCAATGTAAATAATGAACAATATAACGCACGTTTGATCATTATTAAACAATGTAAAATGAAAAAACATAACCTAATTTTAATAATCAGTGAATGGCAGTTGAAAATCAACCTCTGTAGAACTTAAAAGTACGGAAAATCAGTAATTTTCTCTAAATAAAGCAAGCAGAGAAAACGCTTAAAATAAAACTTATATAACTGTTTTTTAAATTTTCTTATAACTTTGATTATAACACACTTATGTCGTAACATGCATACTAAAGTCGCGATCTTAACAAACGACCCGTTGAAATCGAGAGCATAGTAAGAACTTGCATTATTAAAAAATATCAAAAAGATGGACACCTGAGAATTCTAACCAATGAAACAGTGTGTAAAAAGATAAAACCTGTAACCAGCTCAATCAGGAAAAAACGAGTTTCTTTCTTAGGACATTTAATAAGAACACCACAAAACAGATTGTCAAGACGAACTATAAGACTCTAGGAGAGTAAAAATAACATAAGTGGATCACAAAAATTAAGGGAGATTTGAAAGAACTTGGAATAACAACAAAAGATCTACAAGAAAAAACAGACAGTATCAATGAATTGAAAAAGAAAAAAACTTTGTTTCAAACGATAATAAATATACAAATAGTTGGAAGGGAGATTTTAGAGAGAGAAAGACAAGCAAGATTTGAAAGGATGAAGAAATATTGTGAAAACAGGAGCCTAAAAGACCTTTCTTACGGTTGACTAAAGTGGCTTCATAAAAGTTATATTTATTTTACCCAGATCCCGAAACGCACCTTAACGATAAGTGTTACAATATTATCATAATTTCTATTACGTTATACTGTGGACAATTCGAACTGGCACAACTCTTGCTCTCCGTGTACACACAGTTCTGCATAAAGTATTTATCCATAACCTAATCTTTCAACGAAGTCTACAAATTGTAATATAAGCAAATGCCTACAACCTTATTTCAATGTACAAATATACAAATAATTATTTAATTTTAAAATGTGTATTTAATTTGTCCTAGTAAAAATTAAAATTATAAATTACAAGAACTAAACTGCAAAAACTTACTACTAAACTATACTCTAAAGACGCACACAACAAACTAAACAAATTTGTCTGAATATTTTATAATGAAAAGAAAATCATATATGAAAACAAAATTAGTCACACCATTATGTCTAACAGATTATTAATAACAAAAGTGAAAACAAAGCGTAGTGACCGTGCGTGAGTCGCACATTACACTAGCGACTGTATACTTTTGTGACTGTACCGTCGTTGCAAGGCGAGGGGTGAAGAGTGGAGTAGATAAACACCGGGGCTGCTTGTGCAAATTCGAATTGTCCAAGGTATACACATTTTCTACAATACTGAAAATTTTTCACGTAGATACAGAGTGTCTGCGGTGCTACTATTTTTACATAAATATAAGTTGTCTACAGTTAGTTTCACATTGTAGTAATCTTGACAAAAGTTTTTTTTCTTATTAAAGATTGTATTCATTTGTGAGACTGATATTAAAAAAGAAATGACATATTTCTACTTTATTCTGTATTACAATATATTTACGTAGCTGTTTACTTTTTTATTACTGAACGACATATTTTTAATCTAAATAAACAATAAATAATGTTTAAATGCACAATTGTTGCTGTAAGCTTAAGTTATTTATTTTATTTTAAACGAATTATTGTTATTTATTTTAACGAAATGATAAATAAAAATTAAACATTTAGAATTTTAAGCTATTTTAAATGTCTCAGGAGGATTTCTTTAAGGTAGTTAGATATCTCTTCAGGGAAAATATTTTTTTCTTAATTGAAATTTTAGGCTTCATGAATAACATCGGAAAACTTACTGAAACGTAAAAAAAGCTATATAAACTTTTGAAGTCCTTCCGGCGCAATTCTTGTTTTTACATCGTAGCTTATATTTTTCTGTTGTAACCTTACGTTTTTATAAAATAATGCGAAATAATATTTTTATTTCTTTTCATGTTAGATAGCAAATCTTTTGGATATGGTTTATTTCATTATTTTCTTTTCTCACAAAATTTGATTTGAACGTACAGATTTTTTGTTTGTTGTTTTTGGTGAAGGATGAAATTATATTTTTTTAATGTATGAAAATATGCCGTGCCTGAATGGGTTTCGAACCCAAGGTACAGAAATAACTAAATTTTTGACAAGTCTAACGAAATTTAAATTGATTGACTTTTGGCCAATATTGTCAAATAACTGACTGACACATTCATCACTTATTTACCTACCTGCACTATAGCTCTAAAGCTGTTATTTTGAGGTTATATTCCTTTTGGGTAAATATAAAAGTTAAAAATACACGATTTTGTCATTCTACCGTTAAGGGGTTGAAAAGTGTGTTGAACTCTTAAACCAATGTTTTAGATTTATTAAGCACCGGACGAGTTAGATGGCTGATGCTCGGTGAGGATGGTACGTATAGTGACGACAAAAATTACACCTCAACGATTTCAAAAATTGAGATTAATTAAATCAATATTTTCAGTTTACTCAGTACAGATGACGTGCACGACTAAAACTTGTTGGAGCTGTTACCTATAGTGCACCTAAAATAAATACCCCCTTAATGATTACAAAAATATATCCCTAAAGGGTTGAAAAGTTTATAAAAACTCTTAAATATTTATAAATTTCAAACAATATGTTTATTACTTTAAAATCATATTTTTGATTTTATGTATAACCCAAATTTAAAAATATTGAAAATAAAAAACAAAATTATAGATCGGGTAGGCTACCTAGAAAAACGCTAACTAAAAAATAAAATTCCTTTTCAAATCCGATTTTAATTTAATTAGTCTTCTTTCAATTTCGCTTATATGTTATATATTTTTTGTAAACGATTTAAGAGGGTAAAAGTGAATCTTTTGTGGTACTCTGTCACCTTTGAAATATATTGTTCTCAAAATTAGCTGCTCAAGCAAGACAAATCTGTATTGGAAACAATGGATAGAAGCCTATTGAATTGAAACAGACTGTCAAGTGTAATGAGAAACAAGCAAATAATAAAACATTATTGGAAATAGTATGCACGAGAGAACTTATTGAAATCTTTTAGAGATGGGAATCCAAATGTGTAGCGAACATTACGTGACAGTAAATTCAATATTAATATTTTAGATGGTAATATGCTACACAAAGGAAACCCAGAGGAAGCCGATTTTTTGATTTACATAATATAAATTTATATATTGTAAATACTGCAAGAGCATAAAAAACCAAGAATTTAAAAATGCCCAAAATATGAGCTATCAAGTGCATTTTGGTAAAAAATAAATTAAAACAGCGAAATTCTCCGGGTTGATCTAATGGCAAAGAAACTATTAATTAGACGTAATTAATTAAAAATTGTTTTTTTTTTTACTTTTGAGACCTTATAGGATCACTCTAGTTCAAGTTTAGGTCTGTTTCAGTGTCGGGTTTCTTTGAAAACCGCGCTCTCCTAAGCGTGGCTTCCTTTCGTTTGGCCCACATTTTCTTAACATGTTCCGATCTCTGTTTCCGGTCTTCGTCGGTAAACACCCTGTTGTACACTCTTCTGGTTTTTGGTTCGAATGTTACCATATTAGTCTTGACTAGTTGGTTGTAGGTACTTAGCTGATTTTGTTAGCAGGTCCTGTTGAGTGATTCCAATTTCCTCCACATCCCGCTGTACATCTTTCAGCCACCTAGGTCTCGACATCTTATTACAAAAATGGCTGATCAACCGGTTCACGAGTCTGGACTTTTCGGCTCTGAGTATGTGTCCTAGGAATGATATTCTTTTCTTTCTTAAATCATTTTTTAGTTGGGGGATTAGTTTGTAGATTTCTTTGTTTGGGATTAACCTCCACTGTCCTTCCACCATGTGCCTTTCGTTCATGCACTTCCTAAGTATTTTTCTTTCTATTTTCTCAATTCTACCGATGTCTCCTAAGCAATATGGCCCGAATAACGATTCGCTGGAATAGTGGATTACTGAGAGAACCACTGTTTGGTAGTGTCTTAGTTTAGCCCTGGTTGACAGACATTTCTTGTTGTAGACGTTTTGATTGGTTAGTAGAGATTTCCTGAGTGTATTAATTTTTTCTTGCCATATGGGTCGTTCATTGAGACAATTGGTTATGATTTTTCCGAGATATTTAAACTTTGCATCAAAATATCTAGGCCTCCATTTGGACAGGTTTTCAGATGGACAATTTGCTTGTTTATTAAATAAAAATTTATTTTTATTTATATTATATTTTGAAGATTAACCAATTATCAAAACATCTAAAGCAATAAAATATCATTAAACTTTATATTGACTTAAGAAAAACGTTTAAGGAATTTCATATATAAAAGTAAAGTACCATTGAATTGAAAGAAAATTCACTTCTGGTACTTTAGATTAAAGAAAAAATATATCGGATTTCATGATCTCATCTTAAACTACAGAAAATAAAAAGGTAGTTCCAATGAAATTCTTATAACAAACAACGAGTAACGTGAATACAATAATGGTTATTTGAGTATTTTATGGAACATGCATTATCCTTTTAAAAGATAACATATACAGATATAGAAACTAATACAGTAAATCTGTCACATTCAGGAGTAGTACCTGTATCTTTAAATGGTTATTTACGAAAATTATGACTTCAGTTTTATAAACACTAAAAAAAATCATAACTTTAGCTGTATTAAGGTAAATGAAACATTCTTTCTTCCAGTGATTCAGCATATTCTGTTCTAGAGACCTGGGTATTATTATTAAATTACTCTTAACACAATATTTTTTTATAGACTAGCTGTAGAATTTACAAAAGCCTGAAAGTATCTTGTGAAAAATATTAAACATTAATAAAAATTTTCTGTGTAAGTGTCTCTTGTAGCCAATTCCAGTGTCTAAATAATTTTATGTTCTTTTATTCTGTTTTAAATTAAGTTGACTGAGCAAATAAAAACTGAGACATGAATATTTTTCTGAAATACCTTCTGAATTATCACTTCCTCTCCCTTAGAGAGAGCTAGTTGGTTGACAATGAATTATAAGAATTTAGCGATACATTCTCCTTTGCGTCCCGAATGATTAGTTAAATAGGAGTAGTTCCAACTCCTTAAATCAAAAAGGTTTTTTAGATTAGACTCCTTCTCTTCTTAAGGGAAGACTGTTCTTTGTATCCCGCCAATGTTGAATTGTTATTTTTAGGTACATTTTTCAAAAGATTGCTAAGCGATAGGGAAATGAAACTTTACTTACTCGTAGTTGTTAGGTTGCTCGAGCTACTGACATTTTCGCAACTTAATCCGTTGAACCATAAATTTAAAAACAGAATAAGGAATAACATAATTTTTTTACAATTTTTTATGGTATTTGTATTTTACATATTAATAATTTTTGTAGCTTTTGAGGAAGTCATAAAAGTGCCGTAATATGGTTGTGAATGTACAAGATAAATAACTGATAAAAATTACAGCCTGGTATGTTTAATGGTTTCCGAAAAAATTATACCTAAATGTTATAAACCTAAATATGGGAATGGGAAAAAACACAAAAAGGCACAAATCAAATACAAAATGTACACAAACAAGTACATTTCCTATCAAAATATGGTTGGAAAGCTGAACAAACAGCTACGAGTATTAAAACAGAAATGCAGATATTTTTAAAAACTAAAATTCCCTTTGCTCTAAAACGATCTGTATAAAATTATGAAAAATATTCGTTCTTGATGACACGATAATTTTTCTGGGTAAACCTCCTAAAAAATTAATTTTTTCATTAAAATAATTTTTTCACGTACCTAATTTAATGTTTTTGTGGTTGATCTCGGTCTGAACTATTGAAAAACATAGAAAACTGAAATTCGAAATTTTCGTTTAAACAATCATTGGCTACAGTCTCGCCTTAAGTAAGTTTTTCAAACAATTAAGTGTTGTGATTAATAATATTATGGTAATTTTTTGGCTACCTCAGTGCAATTTGGAACGTTTATGTAATTATTGGTGTGTTATGAAACATTAACGAGCCGAGTTTATTGCAGGCTGAACAAATCAGATAACCTAAAATCGTTTCAATTTACAATATTGTTAAACATAACCTTGTAAATTAAAACTTTATGGAGTTACTGGGTTTGAATGTTTTCACCTCAAAATTAGGACTGTCATATCAATTAATTAAACATGATCGGTATTGTATTTTATATTAGTTTATCTTGTTATATTTAGCAATTATAATATAGAAATTTATTCAGCAGATCATATGTTAATTTAATAAGGTATAGTTAAAGTAAATTATTTGTGTTTAAATTAACCCAGTGACATTATTGTCAACTGTCATCGAGAGTTACCTTTGACATAAATTATTTCAATATTCATGTTTACAGTTTACAGGCACCTGAATCAAATTACATTACCTTGTTTCTATAAGGTAAAATATCGTAAGTCAACCGGGAAATTAAAGTGATCAGGATTGACTGATTTATTTATACATTCATATATATAAGATAAATACTTATTTAAATTTAATTGTTTGCAACAGTCTTTTGACCAATTATGGCATATTATAAATACGCATAAAACAAATACTATATAAAAATATGTATAAATAATTAATTATAACAATTTTGTCACAATATAGTAGTTTAATATTGTATAAAAAGCTGGGTTTTCTTGTCATCAGTCTCTCGACTGGTTTGATGCAGTTCTCCAAGCTGTTCTATCAGCACAAGTAGTTTCATATTATCTATATACCTGCAACACCCTACATCTTTTGTGATTCGCTTTAAATATTCTACTAACTTTTGCCTCCTCCTGCAATGCATCGTCATCATAAACTGTCAAGGATTAGGCTCAATGGCCTCTTACGGCATCCATCTCTTTTTAGGTCTTCAGAAGCCTCGCTTCTCTATAGGTTTATATTTTCATGCTCGTAAGTCTGTAGGCTGGCATGCGAAGTAAACTGATGGACCAGTTTTTTTTAAATATTCTTAACGTTTCACACAATGACTGGACGTTTAACTCGGCTAAATGTAGAATCACTGTGTGAAACGTTAAGAATATATATGAAAAGAAACTGGTTCATCAATTTACTTTCCATGCAAGCCCACAATCATCCTCTACGAGCATGGAACTTTAAACCCAGAGGGAAGCGAGGCTTGTGAAGACCTAAAAAGCGATGGATGTCGTAAGAGGCCATTGAGTCTAATCCTTGACAGATTATGGTGATGATGCATTGCAGGAGGAGGCAAAGGTTAGTAGAATATTTAAAGCAAATCACAAAAGATGTAGAGTTATTGCAGGTATGTAGATATGAAACGACTTGCGCAGGTAGAACAGCTTGGAGAATTGCATCAAACCAGTAGAGAGACTGATGACATAAAAAACCTTCTTATTTATACTATATTAAATTACTATATATTGTGACAAAAATTATTATAATTAATTAGTTATTCATATATTTTTATATATATAGTATTTGTTTTATGTGTATTTATAATCTGTCATAATTGGTCGAAAAGCTGTTGCAGAAAACTAAATTTAAATGAGTATATATCTTGTTTGTCTGCCCACAACAGACAGGTGGAGTGTTAAATTATTTACACTCAATCTGTTCGTTGCAGGGCTAAAATAAATAGTTCTGTTTCTTATCACATGGTCAGTCAATTAAATGACTGGATCATTTAAGAACAGAAGAGGTAGAGGTGTAACAGACACTAATCAGAGTTATTTTATCTGAAAGTAATGAATTTCATTGTACAGCCAGACCCTGTGGTGAATGAAGTGAAGGTGTCATTTACAGAGTGGAAAATATGTGCTTTTCAGAGGGCCCGGCATGCTGATAAGTGTACTTTTCCACTCAGTGAGGAAGGCAATGGTAAACCACCTCACTCCTCGATTTACTTAGTAAAACCTCTAGAGGTTCAAACCAGCCTTTCGGCTGTTGACCTAAACAACAACATCTTGTTTGTATGAATGTAGCCTATAGATAAATCAGGTATTGCACTATCAGTAATTAAGGGTAATATTGAGGGAGTGAATTGTAGGGAGCAGCAAAAGTTAAATTATTTAAAGCAAATTACGAAAGACTAAGGGTGTTGCAGGTATGTAGATATGAAATTACTTGTGCAAGATAGAACAGCTTGGAGAACTGCATCAAACTAGTCAAGAGACTGATGACAAAAAAATTAATTTTGTAAATAAATAATTAATTGTTAGTTTAACGCAAGACTGGTTATAATTTATCATATCCAGATCCTGAACGAAACTAGGCTTAAGTGTTACAATATTTAAAGTGGAAAAATTCTCAGAAAAATGAAAGGAAGAACATTACTTGTGGAAATAATAATTTATTAACGGAAATTTTGCTAATTATTTTGAACTAATAAAGTTGCTCAATATACTTATTAAGGAAACTATTTAATTTTAATTTGTAATTAAACTTTAACACTGCGGTTTAACAGTTACTTTTCTTTTTACATAAATAAATATTTTTGGTTCAAAATTTAATTCAGTAATCCCTTATCACTCAATTTATTCCTTTTAATTTGTTTATAAGCTTTTTCTTCGATTTACTTGTGTTTCCCTTTCAATACATTTAATATTTGAAGTTTAGGAGGTTAAAATATTCAGATTTTATTCTTCGACGGTCTTTTAAGTACATTTTTGCAATGTGTCAATCAAACCACCTGTCGCTTTTCATAAATTTTGTAACATACATTATTGAATTTCTCCTGTCTCGTTTTCTTCCATTCAGTTCCTTTTCGAATAATAATTCAATAGGCTTTATAGAGAAAACACGCGTGCTTTACCGACGCCCTTTTCTGTATTTAACACAATTTATTTTAAAAAACAAATTGACAGTTTTGTAAATTAACTCAGTCAAATAGAAATTAGTAGACTATTGAATATATTATTTTTATTTTAAAATAAAATGCGGGGTTAAATTTTTACAGTCGAATTTTCCTAATATGGAGTTCTTTTTTTAAAATTCTTAAAAAATTAATCTCAATAGTTTGAGTGTGTTGTTTAGGTCATCAGCCGAAAGGCTGGTTTGAACCTGTAGAGGTTTAACTAAGTAAAACGAGGAGTGAGGTGGTTTACCATTGCCTTCCTCACTGAGTGGAAAAGTACGCTTATCAGCATGCCGGGCCTTCTGAAAAGCACATATTTTCCACTCTGCAAATGACAACTTCACTTCATTCACCACAGGGACTGGCTGTATAATGAAATTCATTACTTTCAGAGGAGATAAATCTGATTAGTGTCTTTTACACCTCTACCTCTTCTGTTCTTAAACGATTCAGTCATTTAATTGGCTGACCATGTGATAAGGAAAATAACTATTTGTTTTAGCCCTGCAACGAACAGATTGAGGGTATAGAACTAATACACAATACTGTAACATTACTCTGAAATGGTTGATGGAATTGATTGTTTATTGTACGAATAACCCCAAACAACAATTTATGTATTTTGTTTGTGTGTTGTTCTACCGTAGATTTTTAGTTTTGATGGTTTCTCCTGGTCGTTTCCATGCCTGGTTTTTCTGACCATGGTGGTGGAGCTTTTGTTTACACCTTGTGCTACAGCCTCCAAATGTATCAGTTTTGAGGTATTTCATTTCAGCTGTGTGGTGTAATACGTCTTAACTGGTACAGATATTTAGTTAGTTTTATTTTTATGTCTGGAAACGTTTGTCTCCCTTACATATTGGCGAAAGCAACCGGTTTCCAGCTGTTTCCTCTCCTAAATAAATTGTAATTTATGTAAGGGAAGAAACAGCTGCAAACCGGCTGCTTTCACCAGTTTATGTAAGAAAGGCAAACGTCTCCGGACATAAAAATAAAAAAAGGACAACTAACTAAAATAGCTGTACCATAGCTGTACACCATCTAGAGGATTTAGAAAAAATAAAAGTGCTATGCACCTGATGAACGAAAACATGCAACATCGTCACAGTTTAAGTTACTTAACTCACTTGATTAAAGTTACTTAAAGTTGCAACATAGCCTATATTGATCAAGAAGCTCTAAGCTATGCAACAATTAAAGATTTTTTATAATCAGTTCAGTAGTTCCTGAGATTACCTCATACAAACCAACAAACAAAGAGACGCTTATTTTTATTATATTAGTTTAGATAACATTAATATTAAAATTTTATTTGCATATGTTTTACAATAGTAACTCCATACATTCTTTCCAAAAGCTATAACTTCATTTACAATAATTTACAATGTACGAGGAGGAGGAAATTGACTTACCCAACTATGGTTAAAAGCCATGTCCTAAGATAGGTGTTTTCTTCTTTTATTTAGTATTATAGTACAAAAGAGATTTAAAACAATTGTGATTACTTAGGTACCGAAAAATTTTCAATATAATTCAAGAGATAATATTTCTGATAAGATTTATAAATATAGATTTATAACATTGTACAAATTACTAAATCGAACATTCATGATAAAGCTACGCTATAGGACTCGTACGTGTTCCCATGGGACACTCTTAACGTTTTGTCCAACGAGAAACTAAAATTTCATTCCATCAAGAAAAACCTTGGATAAAAAAGATTAATGTTATCTAACGTTGTTTTGTCTCTGCTTTCATTTACTTAACGTTCTAACATATATTTTATCCGGTATTATCTCAATTGGCCCATTATCTTTTCCAATTTTGTTCCACAAGGACTCTAAATTTAATTTTTTATTATTATCAACCATTATTTTTAAATCATAATTTTTAATAAATGAATTACCCACGTTTAATAGTAAAATTACTTTGATAAAATACCTAAGGAAGCCATGAATCAAAGAGTCTAAGTTCACTGGATTGTCCACTTCCTGGAATTCAAGATAGTTTTTTAGTTAAGGTCGAGTCTATCTTGAAAAACACGATTTATTGTGACGATATCTAGTCTAAAGGGATTTAAAAAAATATAAAAACCGAGAATTTAAAAATGTTTTTACGTAAATAATAAGAGTGATAAATAGGGTTTTCAAAAAATAGTTAGAAATATTATGTGTAATATAAAAAGTATATGAGCATCTGAAATGAAATTTCTTTGACATACGTATGGGTGTAGTAGAGAAGATCATTACAGGAAGACAGAGATAAGGAAAGAATTCAACATCTTCTCTATAAACGACAGAGTATCTCAGTGCAGATGCAGTGGTTAGAACATGTGAACAGAATGAGGGAGGATGGGATACCCAAGCAGACACTGGGTATAAGCCGGAGGGCGGGAGAGAACGAGGACGCCCGAGAAAGAGATGGGCAAATTTTAGAGGTTCGGAACAGGCAGAGATGCCTAATCCTTGAAAAACTGGGCAGAAAAAATAGGTATGTAGGTAGTACAAGTAGGCCTGCTTATTGTTGTACGGGTAGTGTAAGAGTCTGGTACCTATTTAAATAATTAGTCTTTTTGTAACACCTTTTACTCAGTCCTAATCTGTTTACAGTTGTCAAGATTTATAGAGAAGCCGTCATAAGGATTTTTTTATTTTTACTATTGTATCGAAAATCTCTGTATGAATGTGCAGAATTCAGAATGCTGTGCAGAGAATGCAGAATGCAGTGGTTAGAGCATGTGAACAGAATGAGGGAGGATAAGATACCTAAGCAGACACTGTGTTATAAACCGGAGGGCAAGAGAGAAGGAGGACGGTCGAGAAAGAGATGGGCAGATTTGAGAGGTTCGGAACAAGCAAAGATGCCTAATCCTTGAAAGGCGAAAAATAGGCATATTTGTAGTACAGGCCTACTTATTGTTTTACGGCTATTGTGAGAGTTGGGTACCTGTTTAGGTAATTGGCCTTTTTGTAACACCTTTTATTCAATTCTAATTTGTTTACAGTTGTTAAGATTTATTTAGAAACCGTCATAAAGATTTTGTATTTTTATTATTGTAACAAAAATCTCTGTATTTCTCGAAATCTCCGTAGATTTACTTATATAAGCGAACATTCACTAAATATTATTAACATGTAGCACAATCAATAGTGCTACATGTTTTATATGTGACATCGCATTTGCAAGAACGTTTGTCACGCTACTCTGGTGGAATGCCTACCTAACGTAGAATAAGATCACTTCACATTATTTTTAAACAAAATAATTTTTAATTTGTTGACGGTTCGACCTATACATTATTGACAGTTCAACATAACCTACGACATAATACGTATAGAGCTGAAGTTTGTGTATAGACAGAACGTTTTATCAGTGAATATCTACTGAGGGTTTCTGTATTTATAACACCGTGCAGAACTTTCTTTACTTTAAATATTTTATATTCTACGACAAATTATTGATTCAGAATTTAAAGAATATTGGACCTGGTTTTCTTATGCAATGTTAGACATTGTAAACCACTTTTTGAGAAGATAACAAACCAGCACTTCACGCTTACAATAACAAATAGAATATACGAAAAGAAAATCAATAATAATTGAATTTTCAGTTGGAAAATTTACCTATACCTTTTGGTATCTAAAGAAAATAAAATAGGAAAGCATTTTGTTTTCTTACTTACCCAACTCATGTGGGAATTCTTCACAAGCAATTGCCAAACTTATTGATACTCCTGTTGCAATGCTCTGCGTGAAACCTGCTCCTATTGACATTCCGTCTATTAAATTATGTAAACCGTCTCCGAATATTATCATCCAAGCTACGTTTGCCACTTTACCGTCTTCCTCTTTTTCCTTCTGCTAAACAAAACAAATAACGGTTCAAAAAACCAATAATAACAAACATATCGAACATGGAATGTATATTTTTTTAGAAAATACAATAAATTTTTACTTTCTCTTGCCTATATGAATATATAGGAAGGAAAGTATTGTTTTCATGTCAATTTTTCAATATCGAGATTTTCGAGCCATTGGTCTGTTTGTGTGTGTGTGTGTGTGTTGTGTGTTTGTGTGTTAGATACCACTACCGGACCCGATATGATATGAAAATTTTCATCAAAATCGGTCAACCGGAAGTAGTAACTCGTGTAATTTTTCACGTTTTTGCGATTTTTCAAAATGTGGTCCTAGGATTTTTTTAAAAATCGCCTCGTTTACTAAATTTTTTATGCTTTACAAGATAGGGTAGACGTCACGTCTGCTAAAATTCTTGGAGAGGCTGTAAGATTTTAAGATTGCGGATTTAATGCATTTAAGCGCAAAAATGTATGTAATAAAAGTTGTAGACAATTTAAAATCCTACAACTGCTATTTCATACTTTTTTTGTATAACGCTTAGTTTAGCGGTAATAGCGATTTTATGTTTTTTTCTCACGAAAATTTGTCGATTATTTTCGATAAAAATAAAATCGATTATTTTACGCTTTCAGCCTTTGTTTGCATTTAACGACAAAAGTGTATGTAATCAAATTTACACGAAATTAAAAGATCTGCAACTTTTATTTAGAGAATTTTTCTCTACAAAGCCTAGTTTAGCGTGAGAGTGATTTTCCGTATTTTTAAGCCAAACTTAGGTTGATTTTCATTTTTCGTCTTTCACTCATGATTAAAATTAGGTTATGTTTAATGAGGTTAGTTTTTTTGTTTATTTCTAATGTTTTATAACTAATGTTAGATTATATTGTTCATTATTTGCATTGGCAAGAGAAAGTTGTGTGAGTGTTTCATATCAGATTTTTTTTCTCTTCCCCTATATGAATATAGAGGGTAGGAACTTATTGTTTTCTTGTCAGTTTTTTGAAATTGAGTTTTCACCAAAAAAACAAACGTTCACCCTCTAAATCCAAGACTATTGTATAAACAAGGTTAACGACCGAATAAAAAAATAAAATTATATATAAAATTTAACACAATTTTGTTAGCTTGAATTTTTGCAAAATAAAGGAGTAGCTTTCGGGTTATAATCTAATTCCAGTACACAAACTATTGTTAAGTGAAATTCCATACATATTTCAATATTTGGTATTCCCAAGTTGGGACAACATTGTAGGCAAATATTTCGAATAGAACTATCTTATTTACTATTTTAAAATGATCTGAATTTTGCCTAAAAATAAATTTTTCCCTCCATTTATTTTTTCATTGAAATACTTCAACGAATAAAAAACATCTTGTATATTTTTTCAATTTTGTTTCTGTATAAAAAAATATTTTTCTACTGGAAAATGTTGAAGATAATGTTATCTTTAAATTACTATGTTATTCCATAACATAACTGCGGGCTCTGAAGTTACTAAAATCAATCTAAGGATAAGGGTTTATTTAGTTGATTTTGAACTCAACTCTTACCTAACTAATTTTAGTCAACTTTTTTTGTAAATTTAACTCTCCACGTACAAATTTACCATGACTCAACGATATTTTTTTTAAATCCCGGATTAATCAATATAATAGAATATAATGTTGTTTTATGACATTTTTTTGAAGATTTACTAAACAGAAAACTGACTAAATCTTTATCCTGCAAGAAGAATAATTTGTGCCGTCTTACAGATGTTTTAATAATTTATGATAAAATAATGCAGTTCTGGAAAATCTTCAGGTGTTTTAGATTCTTTGGCAGATTTTGGGGTTTCAAGTATTTTCTAAAAAACGAGAATGTCACCGCTGAGCATTAATTCTGGGGTACTTGTACCCACTTTCGTGTTTTGCGACTTTAATTTCAGAATCTACGTCAAAAATTAATGTAAAAAGTGAAATTATCTTCAGTTTATTTTTTGTATTCTATTCGAAGTTGAGTTTTATTAACATGGAATTTGTGGTAAAATTGACTTTCGGTCCATCGGTTATGGCGTTTGGTTTTCTATACAGTCAAACCCCGGTTAACCGGACTTCGCTTAACCAGAACCGAGTTAACCGGATAAGTATTTTAATTGGACTACTTCCTTATACTGTATGTTAATTTTTAGAAAATAAGGAAAAAATAATGGATCACATCCATTTTCCCACAATGTATAGTACCGTACAAAATATCATTGTACGTGCAAATTTTAATGTAGAATATTAGTTATTTATTTTCATATTTAAAGTATTTTTACATTGTGATAAGTTACAAAACTAGTTTCTACTTGAGTTTCTTCAATGTTGATATCAATATGTTAAGCAGTTACAATATATATTTTTTGCAAACTGATGATTCATTGAATATGGAATATGGAATATACTCATTGAATTTGGAAAATATGGAAATAGACAAAGATAAATATTTTTCGTGCTATCTTGGAGAGCGTGTGTGTCTATGCTGGGGAAGTGTGGGTAGTAACAAAGAGACAGAAGGATCGTCTAAAAGCGGTGGAGATGGATTTCTGGAGGTTGAGCTGTGGGGTATCGCGGATCGATCGAATTCTGAAATTAGAAGAATCGGCGTTCAAGGAAATACCATGGATACCATATCCCGGAAGCAGTTAAAATGGTTTGGCTATCTGCAGAGGATGGAGGATTGTAGGTGGCCAAAGAGCGTATGGAAGTGGACGCCAGCTGGTAGAAAAATGGATAGGCCGGAAGTGACGTATTGGATGGGATGCAGGACGCAATGTTTGCGGTGGCTCTCCGATGAGGACTGGCGAGACAGAGACAGGTGGTGCTTAGAAGTGAGATCCGGCTGGGGCTGTAAATCCTAGCATGAAAAAAATAATTCATTGAAATTTGTTTAGAAAAGTGTTGAAGAAACCCCATCCAATTCTTTACTTATAAAGTGAGACATAGCAGCCAAAAGAAAATCGAATCGAAAAACAGAGAAAAAGAGTTTCATTTGTTTTTTTATAAGGTAAATTTATGATTTATAAAGCTTATATTTATTACGTTCATTATTATATTACATAAAAATATTATGTGCTATATAAATCAACATATTATTGTTAGTATGTATTGTACTGTAAATTTACTTTGATATTATACACACATGTTACAGTAAAATACTTGTGTATTATGGCTAACATTTTATTTTACAATATTTCGTTAGATCCGGATTTCTGCTTATATGGATTGGAGTCCTCCCATTTTAGTTCGGTTAGTTGGGGTTGATTTTTATTTATATCCTAGTATGTTCCTGTACGCCATTTTATTACTTTTTTGCGTCCTTTTAAATAAATTAAAATAGTCCTGATTATTATTTAGTTGCTTAATTTTTCTGTTGCAATATTCATAAAATTTGGTTAACCTACGATTGTCCCACCAGGTATTAATAAATTTTACGGAAAATATTAGACACAGGTAAACTAATTGGCTAGGACTCATAATGCGATGAAATTTATATAAGGGAAGACTGTACTTTGTATACCGCCAATGTTAAATTTGCTATTTTTAGGTATATTTTTCATAGAATTGGTAAAAAATAGGAAATTAAACTTTACACACCATAGGTGTCGGGTTTCTTCTCAAGCTACTGACATTTTTTCAATTTAATCTTCGAACCATACCATTTTTTTAAATATTACGAATAACATAACAATTTTACAAATTGTTTTCTACGTTTTTTGCGTATTACTAATTTTTGGAGCACCTGAAGAAGTCATAAGAATGTCGGTATATTATGTGGATATACAAGATAATTAACTGGTAAAAATTTCAGCCTGGTAGGTTTATTGATTTCTGTCAAAAATGTACCTAGTGTTAAAAATCTAAATTTACGGGAAAACGCAAGAAACAAGAAGGCAGAAATCAAAAACAAAATGTACAAAAACAAGTATATTTTCCATCAACGATTGTTTAGAAAGCTGAACCAACAGCTGAGAATACAAAAAACAGTGATGCAGATATTTTAAAAACTAAAATTCTCTTTGCACTAAAACGAGCAGTAAAATTGTGAATAATATTCGTTCTTGGGAACATGACAATTTTTCTGTTTAAACTTAATAAAACTTAATAAAAACTTAATTTTTTCATTATAAAGTTATTTTTTGACGTAATTTAATTTTTTCTCTGGTAGATTTAGGTCTAAACTATTGAAAAACATAAAAAACCAAAAATCGAAATTTTGAGTTAAAACAATCTGAGTTAAAACTGTGGTAGAGACATTAGTACAAAGTTAACATTATGTTAATTATGTACGTAGTTATTAATAAAGTGAATGGTGTTAGAATAAATTAGGCTGTTCAAATTACATTCTAGCGTAGGAGTTCAACTAATCAAAGTTTGTTTTGTGAAGAAGGAAACAATCGGTTGTCATTAATTTGTTTTGAAGGCACGTTAAAATGTTACACCCCTGATTGTCTTTGACTGATTTAATTCAAACTCTATCTGTAAACCTACGTCCTTAGAAATGGGTTAATTTGTTAAAAAGATTGATTGTTAATGAACATTTATACAATATAATTTAAATTCCAATAAAGAAAAATCGGAGAGAGTGATAGCTTAAATGTATTAGAAGAGATTTAAAAACATGTATTCCCTTTTGTTTGCTTCTGTAAATTCTATTTCCCGCACTTTGTTTATCTTTAATCTTGTTATAAAATCTATCAACCCAAAATGAAACACAGATCTAATTCACTGAAAATAAAAAGATTTAAAAATAAATTACAAAAGATAAAAATTCACAATATTATTTTTACGAAACACTTTTCAGCTACATATATACATGTAAAAGAACTACATAAATATATAAATTTTAAAAAGTATAACCTAGAGTATTTGTCGAATTCATTCTCAGCTATCATGACCTGATTCCGGTCAATATTTTTTTAACCCAGTTTTTCGCGTGCGGATTTTCTTTCACACATCGATTTAAAATCAGCGATCAGATTAGGTAGTTGTTAATAAATTACACTTCCCGATGACAAATAAAAGCTTAAAAGAAATTGAACGAGGTCAATTAAATTTTTAGGTTAACTTTTAATAGATAATAAATAAAACAATGAATTGTGGTTTAATTGACCATTATATTAATAAATTAATAAATACTTACTTTGGTTTTTGACAACTTTGCTGCAACTTGTTGATGAGAGTCTGTTATTAATGAATTCAACTCATATTCCTTAACGTTTGATACAATATTATTCGTTGGTATCACTAAACCATTGGTGGATCCCATTTTCTCCTTGTGCGACTGTAAACAATAAAATTTAGTACATTATTATTGTCTTTTTATACACAAACTGGCCAGTGCCAAAGTACATGTACGTTGAAATCTTCACCTTGTAATACCGAATTGAGACATTACAGTACAGTAATAAAATCAGAATGTTATATGCCTCTGAGACAATAGACAGGAAGAAACTCTCGCAAATAGAGAAAAAAGGAACTCTCTAGGACAGCAGAAATAAGTTCACTTTCATTTGAGATCCAAGAGTTTTACCATGTGTTTGAGGGGGCTTTAAACACGACGAAGAAAAACCTTTCTACGGAAATATCAGAAGAATTAAACCAGAAAGGATTACAAACGATTCGGAACTTACAGAAAAGTACAAAGATATTTTATGATTCTTAGAGGTTACAATAATTTACAGAGGAGTGGAATCAAAGATTAAGACAACAGAAAAGTGTTCAGAACATACAATGGAAAGGTGAAGGATCTGTCTAAAGAGAAACTTATTAAAACGAGACTGATATTCTAAGAAGAAAAACCGAAAGTTAGCTAAAGAATGAGAGAATATACTCGTAAAAACGAAAAAACAAGAGAATTTCATTTTCTCCCAGCATTTTTATGTAATGCATGGCCAATCACGCAGCCCATAGGTGGCTGAAATGGCCCAAATTAGAATAATAAAAAAGTTGCGGCCTTAATTTATGTATTTTTTAAATTTTAGCCCAAACAGGTAGAGAGACAATAGCAAAAATGGTCAGCAATATTCAAATGTAGATATAAATAAAGAGACAGGAGTAAAATGAAATAGTATATTTATTTATTAATTTTTAATTATTTTTTTATTTTTAATTGTAATAATTAATTTTAGGTTGTATTTAATTATCTTTATTTTATTAAAAATAGTGTAAATTTAATAATTATTATAATATAATGTATCATATAATTGATACAATCGTAATCTTAGTAAATAGCAAAGTATTGGTTAAGTTAGTTAGTTAAATATTGTAGTAAGTAAGTATAGTAGATTTTGAATGCTACTGCTAATAGTTACTGCTTTAGTTTTTTGATATTTATTTAAAAGTTTCCAACACATCCTATTACATGGTTTTGTCCATAGTTGGATGAGATAATTTCCACCACCTCTAGCGTAATAGGATAGTAGTATACTGTAAGAAATTTTGTATTATGGTAATTTCTTTTTTATGTGATATGTAATATCGTGGGAACAAATAAATTACTATTAATATTATTACTATTATTATTTTAGGGCAAAAAAGCATATAAAACTGAAGTTACAGAAAATCAAAAATCCTACAACTTTTATTTCTAACATTTACAGAGCTAGTTTAGTTTAGCTTATTTTAGCGTAAATTTGAGATTTTCGGTAAATTTAAGTCGAACAGAGGTTGATTTTCTTTTAGCGTCATTCAATCATGATTAAAATTAGGTTAGTTTTTTATTTTAAATTGTTTACTCATGATTAAGCATTCGTAATATTTTAAATTATTTATATTGGCAAGAAAAAGTCATGTGAATATTTTAACACCAGATTTATTTTTGGTATGAATACAAGTTTCTTAACCACCCTATAGATTTTAAAATAATAATAAATCACGAATGGGAAGTAGGCTTTTTGAACTATATTTATTTCTTTTTGAAACAGATTATCAATAAAATAATCAGATTACATTTTACATATTCTTATCTATCTGTCAATCAATCAAAACAACGCCTATATTTTTTATGAATTGAAAGTCATTTTTATTTATTGGTTTAATAATAAAAATAACTTGCATTAATATAGCATCAATGTAACAAACTATTTTGTTTATCTTTGCAATGTTATTACATAATAAAATATTCTGTTGTAAAAACCAATAATTTTCAGACTACGTTTCAAGAGAGTTTTACAAAATTTTTCGGTAATATTTGGAAAATGAAACATGAAAATAAAAATTGTAACCGAATTCTTTCAACTTCGTACGATATTTCGTTTTTGAGATACAGTAAAACCTTCGCAAACGACCACCTATTCTAAGCGACCAACTCTCTAACCGACCAGGTTTTTCGGGAATCAAAATATTAACTATTTTTCCCCATAAAAATTTATCCCCACTAAACGACTACTCTCTTATCCGACCGCGACCGGTTAAAACAAGCAAAAGCAACCACTTTAATCTATACTAATATAATAAAGAATAAACGTCTGTTTGTTTGTTTGTATGAGGTAATCTCAGAAACTACTGAAATGATTTTAAAAAATCTTTCATTGTTGCATAGCTTAGAGCTTCCTGATCAATATAGGCTATTTCACAACTTTAAGTAACTTTAATTAAGCGAGTTTAGTAACTTAAACTGTGACGATGTCGCATGTTTTAGTCCATCGGGTGCATAGCACTTTTATTTTTTCTAAGTCCTCTGGATGGTTTTTTTTTGGGGTAGAAGCACGATTCAACTTTTATATTTCATAGAAAAACGTGAAGAATAACATTAGATTCCAAAAATATTAAAAATTCGGAAATATTCAAAATTTTTATTTTTGTATAATACTAATTTCATAAATATGTTGTCATTTGACAGGTACGTGAATGAGTCATGTATTTCAAATTACTCTGCGTACCGCACCCATAATCAACTGTCTCTTTCTTTTCCATCGGTATTCTTCTATGCATTCTATTCAATTCTTTTAAATCGGAAAGACAAACATTTAAAACGGTGGGCATCGATTTGAGACAAGAGTACTTTCTTCACTCATGGTTAACTTTATGTCGGATTTTCTAGAGCTGTAAACGCAGAAAACAATTTATTTTGATGCCACAGAGCAACAAAACCACAAGTTTTGTATATAGAGAGGTTTTAAAATATTTTAATGAGCCCTATATTAGCTGCTGTGAAGCGAAGCGAGTGGGGGTTGCTAGTTAATTAATTTAATAGAAATTAAAGGTAGATGCACGGACTATCGCACAATAAGCCTAATGGGACACACATTAAAAGTACTCCTCAAAGTGATTCACAAAAGAATTCACAGAAAACTAGACGTGGATATTGGTGCTACTCAGTTCGGATTTCGGAACGGATTTGGAACAAGGGAAGCACTATTTGCGCTTAACGTCATGTGCCAGAGATGTCTAGATGTGAATCAAAATATATATATGTGCTTTATTGACTATAATAAGGCATTTGATAAAGTGCGTCATGATCATCTAATGAGACTGCTGGTGGAGAAAGGATTGGATAGGAGGGACATCAGGATTATTTCCAAGATTTACTATAATCAAAGAGCGAATATTCGAATAGAGCAAGAGACAACGGAGGAAATCGAGATTAAGAGAGGCGTAAGACAGGGATGTATACTCTCACCAATCCTGTTCAACCTATATTCAGAAGATATCATGAACAGAGCACTGTCAGAGCAGGATATAGGTATTAGAATAAATGGCACTCCAATAAACAACTTAAGGTATGCTGATGACACGGTTATAATGGCAGAAACTCCAGAAGATCTTCAGATACTAATTAACAGAATAGTAGAATCCAGTGAAGAATACAGACTAACACTTAAAATCAACAAAACAAAAATAATGGTGGTATCTAAATCACCACAAACCTTTCCTGACATAACTATACATGGTCAAAAAGTTGAAAGGGTGAGAAAGTATAACTACCTAGGAACTGTTATCAACGAACATAATGATAGTTCTGAAGAAATCAGGATCAGAGTGGAAAAAGCTAGAGTCACATTTACTAAAATGAAAAAGGTGTTCTGCGGAAGAGATCTAAGCCTTGAGCTTAAAATTCGCCTTGTGAGATGCTACGTGCTCTCAGTTCTTTTCTATGGAATGGAGGCGTGGACATTGAAAAAGGTCGATACCAAGAGGGTAGAGGCATTCGAAATGTGGATGTATCGTAGGATACTGAGAGTATCGTGGACAGAGAGAGTGACAAACGTGGAGGTTTTGAGAGGGATGCAAAAGGAGAAAGAATTGATACTAACGATTAAGAAGCGCAAATTGCAGTATTTGGGACATGTTGTGAGGGGAGATAAATACCAGTTGTTGCAACTTATTATCCAGGGAAAAATAATTGGCACAAGATCCATAGGCAGAAGAAGGAATTCATGGTTGAAGAACTTAAGAGAATGGTTCAATTGCAACAACTGCCAACTGTTTAGATCTGCAGTATCAAGAATACGCATAGCTTTGATGATAGCCAAACTTCGGAACGAAGACGGCACCTAAAGAAGAAGAAAGGTAGATAAACAAACGTATGTAATACAGAATAGCCATGCGCTACATATTTGTACTGCTACCTTGAGTATTATAAGATTTATAAGCTTATAGTTTATACAGTATAACACGTGCAATTTAACAATCTTCAACTTCTATTGTATTAGTGGGAAAATCACAGAAACTACATAAACAAATAATTATTTTAAAATGTTTTCTTAGTTAAAAATATTTTTGAGTATGTGATAAACTAAAGTATTTCACAGTAAGAAATTATTATTTTAACCAAATTTTACATTATTCGTAGTAGGCTACTATCATGCAAGATCCACTAAACTAAGAACGAAAGATTTAGGCGGGTCGAGTTCTCGCACGTGTATCCCTTCCACAACCTCCTATGTAGGCCTACTCATAGACTCCCTTGATCCTCTTTACGGTGTTACAAGAAGTACACTGCATTTATTATTTATTGTATTTATTTACTGCAGTTGGATAATATATTATTAATACAAATATAGCTTAAAAAATAACTTAAAAATAATATAAAAATAATAACATAAAAATAATATTAAAAATAATAACTTAAAAATAGCTTAAAAAAACCGTCTGCATTAGCAGTAATTGCAGAACAGTCGGACGTTAAACAAAAAAAATAAATACTTAAAAAATAAAATTTACACTTGTTTTAATTTTCGTACAAAATATAAACTTTACAAGTAATAAAACATACGTTCAGTAGTCCTGTACAATCAAATACGATAAGCTAATATTTTAACACGAAAATAAAACAGTTTGAATTTTTTCTTTTTTAATTCGATTTTTTGTTTTAACGCATACTTCGCAAATATAAAAAAAATATCACTTTATGTGTATTAGATTATTATAGGCGAAACTTTTTGAGCGTAATTGGTGAAGTAAACTTTAAAATAATGTATAATTTTCAAGTCAACAGGAGCAGTAAGAGAGAAGAAATTGCTCGACTGCTGGGAGTGGCGAGGTGAGGAAGTGGAGAAGTACACAGCAAACTCCTACCCGCCTAAATTTATCGTGCTTACTATAATAAAAAAGTTACATAAGTTGCTGTACTGACTGGTAACTTGATACTGTACTACTTTTACGCCGGTCCCGTAGTTCATATTTTGCCCACTGTTGGCGCTGTGATGGGGTTGCTGCTGTCGATAGATAGCGCAGCGGTCACACTTCTCACAGTGCATGTACCAAGTGGCAACATATAGTATCCACGCACTGGCGATGCGACAGTCGAGATGGTAACAGTATCGAGTTCTGTGTGATCGAGGGATTTGACAGCTCAACATTGAGTCAGTTTTTTCCGTCATCTGCACTTTCAACAAAATACAACAAAATCAGCTGTTTAACAGCTGATTTTGGAGACGAAGGTTCCTGGTTCAAATCCTAGTAAAAGTAGTTACTTTTATACGGATTTGAATACTAGACAGTAGTTACCGGTGTACTTTGATGGTTGGGGTTTAATTAACTCTCTCAGGAATGGTCGGCCTGGGTCTGTACAAGACTACACCTCATTTACACGTCATACTCATCTCATTGGGTCATGGGGTTGCTTATTGTTCTAAATTGAACAGATTGCAACGTACACAAATTAGGAATAAATACATCTGCACTTTCATTCCCTACCCCTCGCTTCACCGGCGACTGCTCCCCTTCGGAGGCAGCGGTAAAAGGTGCTCGCTGCGTCGGCGACTCGCTCCTATTTGATTAGGCAGCGGGACAGACGACCCCGATTCACTTCACCGGTGACTGCTCTTCTTCGGAGGCAGCGGTGAAAGGTGATCGCTGCGTCGGCGGCTGCTCCTAATCATTTAGGCAGCGGTAAAGACGACCTCCCCCCCTTCATTGTTTTACCTTTGAACTATACCGCCGCTCCGGTCAGTCCTATGAGCTTTGCAGACTGCGCTGCTACAAGCCGGTGGCGACAAACTTAGGTAGTGTTGTTTTTACTACAATTTAATTTTGTTAAAATTTTATGTTAACAATATTTTTGGGGTAAATAATCATACACTTTTCATAATAATGAAGTTGTTTTAAATAGGGTATTGTCCTGACCTCCACTTCTCCAAAACGACCACCTCTCAATCCGACTACTTATTGAGTTAACCGTACGTGGTCGTTTTGAGGAGGTTTTATTGTATTTTGTTCATACACATACATAAACACATACTTATCATAAACATAGAATACCTACATTGGAAACAAATAATTTTGTCAGCCATATATTGGTTTCGATGAATAGTTTCCTATTCGTATAAAATTCTTTTGTTTTGCACATTTCATATTTTATTATTTTTTTTCAATTTATACAATATAAATGTAATTATATAATAGCATAATATTTTAGTAAAATATCTTAGTAGTTTAATTAGTATTTAAGTAACTTTACGTGTAGTTATAAAACACTAATAGATTACCGTAGTAGTTAAAGTGGTATAAAGAACAAAGAAGCACCAAATTGATCTACCTTTGAACATGGAAACCGTAGTTGGGTGGATAAATTTCCCACCACGAAATTATATAAATAGTTTTAGATTTTTAAAGAACAATTAAGGAAATTAACATTATATTATAATGATTTTTTTTAAATAAAAGGAAACTAAATAGATAAATACAGAACCGTCGCTAATACGTTTTTTTGGGTTCAGGGGACCTGAAAACGTGTATATTCGGTGAAAACTTGATTTGGAAATATCGACATTGAAACAAATTTAATTTCTTAATATTAATATACCTAGAGGAAAAGAAATTTAAAATCTATGCAAGTAAAATTGTTACGATGGAAGAAAAATTCAATTTTTGTCTACATTTTCTATACTAGCGAACAAATTTTGATATGAATTTTTCATAAGATAAAAATAGATTTATACTATAATCCTTTGACGCTTCATTGAATGTTTCTAGAGAAAACCAATTTTCTTCGTTAAAATGACTGTACTAGTAAGAAAATATAAATGTACATGTTTGAAATATAGTCTTAAACATGTCTTTACGAAAACCTTTTTGCTCTAGTGCCGTTACAGTAACATAATCTGTCGAATACAATTCTGTTACTTTCATCTAGTTTATTTATACTTTTTTTGATATATACTCGTATGATAAAATATAATTAAAAAACCCGTATCCCGAGTGAAATATAAAATAAAATGGTTCTTCGTATCTTGAATATACATTTTACTGTAGCAACAAATTTTTTTACAAACACTGAAATGAATAATTAAGACCCGACTCTAACTAAATGAAATATAAAAATATAAACTTTAATAACAAAAATAATAATAATATAATAATAAAATATAATATAATAATATAATATAATTTAATAATAAAAATATAATAACTTTAGTCTTGTATTTTTTAATTAACCTTCTCCTATATGAATACAAAATAAGGAAAGAAAATTATTGTTTTCATGACAATTTTTCACTGGAAATGTAAGTTTCCATGCCCCCAGAACCCAAAAAACATGTTTTTAGCGACCGGATGTGTGTTTGTTATTAGGGGACCAAACACGATCATTTAAATTAAAAACTGCCAACCGGAAATAGTAGTTTATTCATGCTATTTTTCACTTCGATTTTTTCAAAAATGACTTCGTTTTTTTAAAAAGATCGCTTCATTTTTAGTTACTTGAGGCACAAATTTGCCCTTGTTTACAACGAAGAGTAAGGGGGAAAGCATCAGTGCGCATGCACGATTGCTTAAAGGGGGGAGTCTACCTTTATTTTACACCAAAAAAGTTTTTTTGTTCCAAATTAATCTCCATTATTTTCTTAAAAAGGTGTTATAGTTTGTTTTATCATTGGTAGTTGCTAAGTAACATTATAAAAATAAATATATTAATAAATTTATAGGGTGTCATAGCGGTAAGACAAACTTAGTAACTTTGTTATATCGTTTTTCGCAAATTAAGTTTTTTGCGACACGGAAAGTTAAATGCTGAAACAAAGTTAAATGTTAAAGTTAACTGCTGAAACGAACATAACTTTTGATCTAAAGAAGCTGGAGCTGTAATTAAAAAAAAGGTTCACATTTTTACAGTCTGTGATCTGATAGAGCCTTTTTCACTATAATAGTTTTGTACAATTTTTAAAATTAGCTCAACTACATAAAAATGAAGTAAATTTTTACTTACTAATTAAAAACATTATTTTGTTCCTTACAAACAATATTTAAAAAAAAAACTTCATCCAGGTCACAGAGCAGAATTTTAGCTTTAATTTAACATAACTTTAAATAAATTTGATTTTATAATTAAAATAATATGTTCGTTTTAATATTGCGCTTAAATCCGACATTTTGGTTTATTGTAGGGGTGCGGGTAAATATTTCTTAAAATTTAAATACTTTTTTAATTGCTATTACACATTTTATACTATTTTATTGTGTTAAAAAATTATTGCTTCTGAGCATCAGTAAAAAATTAAAAATTAAGGTAGACTTCCTCCGTAATTTCAGTACAACAAACATACCCATACAGTGTATCGCAGAACCTTTAGTAGGTTAATTGTACGAATATAACTGTTTGTTACCGTAAACATAAATGTTAGTTTCTCGAAAACTTGGGCAGACTATTCACAGTGCTGAACGAAATCTAATATGCAGTGTAATAAAATGCTGTGAACTTAAAGCTAAACAAAAACCTTTCCCCTGCCTCTTAACAAAAGCCATGAGCGAGTGGCTAACTACAATGATAATCTCTTTCCACAATTCGAAAAATGAAGTAGGAAATTAAAGACGTGAAGAAGCTTCAATAATTTTGTTGACACCTGGTAAAAAAAAGGAAACGGTTAGGTAGATACTAGTGAGACTGATAGTGAAGACTCCGGTGACAGCGATAGTGAAGAAGGCGATTCATTCATAGAAAATTTTGTTCCAATAGAATAAGATAGCTGGTAATTACAGTAAATAAAACATTTCAAGTCATGTAATTAAGCTATAGGCATTATTACAGGTCACATTTTATTTCTTATGAGGTTTATGAAGAAAACATTTTCTCGGAATAAAGCGCAGCTTACAAAATGTATGTAGAAACTGCACGGTAGTGAAATGTATGAGTAGTGTGTCACTGCTGAAGTTGGCAGCACTGCCAAATTTTTATATCCGTTCCTCACAGCCCATCCATACGCAAAAGGCAATCTCGTGACTTCAGTATCTATACTTGATCTATTTCGCTGTAAAAGCGAAAGTAGGCTAAGTGCCTTGTCTGTTAAAATTCTTAGAGGGTTGTAAATTCTCGTGTTCAAAAAGATTTTTAAAGATTGCGCCCTTAATATAAATCTTAGGCCAAAAGTGTATGTAGAACATACAACGTTTATTTTTAAAAATTCTACAGAGTTTAGCGTTATTAATGATTTTCCATATTTTAGGCTCTATTGAATTTGATTTTCATTTTGCCTCACTCATGATTAAAATTAAATTGTTTTTCATATTGCGGTATTTACTAATGATTAAACATAAATTATATTTTTCATTATTTACATTTTTGGCAAGAAATATTTGTTCGAGTATTTCACACAAATTTAAAATATTTTTTTTTATTTATTTAAGGTCGCATCGACTAGAAGGTCATTAGCGACGACGTTACATAAATACATGTAGTATAAAATTCCCAAAGAAGGCATAAAATAACACAATAAAGTCATATAAAAAAATATAATGAAACATTAGGTTCAATTAAAATTTAGACAACATAAAAATAATAAAATAGAATGACACAATGAAAAATAACATATGGAATTTTACAATTAAATTAAATTTGAAACTTTGTGAAATTTGAAAAAATGTATTGTGTTTTGTACCGCTATTTTGTCTACCAAATTGAATGCGAAAATGTTGTTAATTTTAAATAGTGTTCGTGTGGATTGTGTAGGTGGGCAGTCTGTGATGATGTGTTTGATTGAAAGTGGCGTGTTGCAATGTGTACAATGTTGTGCTTCATCTTTCTTCAGTAAGTGTTTAAAAATTTAATTTTCATTAATATTTTCGTCTGGAAAGCCTTTATATTCTTTAATTGTTTTTATAAATTTATTTTTATATTCTTTTTACATTATTATTTAATTTCTGCGTCATTTTACTTTTTTTCTAATTATTTGAATCATGATTTGTTTGAAATGGGGATGCTTGGCTCGTTCAGCCCAAACTTACAAACCCCCCAGGTAAGAGGAGTTTTGTACGCCCGAGAATGAGATGATTTCCGGAACAGACAAAATTACCTAATCCGTGAAGAAAAGAAAAAAAATCTGGTGTGAAACACTCACACAACTTTCTCTTGCCAGTGCAAATAATTAACAATAAACCTAACATTAGAAATAAACAAAAAACTAACGTCAATAAACATAACCTAATTTTAATCATGAGTGAATGACCCAAAATTAAAATCGATCTCAGTTTGACTTAAAAATACAGAAAATCACTCTTTCTCACTAAACTAGACTCCGTGGAGAAAAATGCTCTCAATAAAAGTTGTAGATCTTTTAATTTTCTATAAATTTAATTATATACACTTTTGTCGTAAAATGCATGCTAAGGCCGAAATCTTAAAAAAATCAATTTTTCACACTTTTTCGTGAGAAAAAAAACAGAAAATCGCAAATTACCGCTTAACTAAGCGTTATACAAAAAAATGTTTAAAATAACAGTTGTAGGATTTTAAATTCTCTACAATTTTTATTATAAAAATTGTTGCGCTAAATTGCATATTAAAGCCGTAATCTTTAAAAAACTATGTTTTTACGTGAAAACAGCCTCACTCAGAATTTCAGCAAACATGACGCCTACCCTATCTTGTAGAAAATACAAAATGGAATAAACCAGGCGATTTTTAAAAAAATCGTAGGACGAGTTTTTGAGAAAATCGCAAAAAAGTGAAAAATTATACGAATAAACTACTACTTCCGGTTGACCGATTTTGATGAAAATGTTCGTGTCGGGTCCGGTAGTGGTATGTAACATAAGTTTCAAGTTTCAAGTTCGTACGATGTTCCGTTCTTGAGATATTCTGTTCACACACACACACACACACACACACACACACACACACACACACACACACAGACCAATCGCTAAAAACATGTTTTTTGGGTTCAGGGGGTCTGAAAACGTATAGATCCGGTGAAAACTGTTTCGAAAAATCGACATGAAAACAATACTTTCCTTCCTATATATTCATATAGGCAAGAGAAAGTAAAAATTGAGCAAATCCTCATTTAATTTACGAAGTATTAAAAGATCCAGATATCAATCTTGATTAAAATTTAAACTTTTGGCTGATTTAATAAACAAAATGACAATCACATTAAATTTTTATTGTTTATGGGTTTCTACTTATTTTACGAGGTCAGCAAAAATACAAGATTAAATTCA
The DNA here is from genome assembly GCA_035578175.1 of Catonia carolina. NCBI lineage: Eukaryota > Metazoa > Arthropoda > Insecta > Hemiptera > Achilidae > Catonia > Catonia carolina. The sequence continues at coordinate 14,861,970 of JAQMRL010000006.1, read as the reverse complement.
TTGGGTCAACGTTGTATAAAAAATATCATATATCTTCTTTTAGGATTATTCTTAATTATCTCTTGCTAAAATCTGTCTTCCGTTTTACAACTTATTTTTAGTATTTTTTATTCTTGTATCCTTTTTTATGAACATAAATTTATACCACAATATCCAAAGGGATGTTGCATTGTTTTTCTGTAATTTATGAACTACAAAATTCCATAAAACCATCTGTAAAATATGTAGCGTAATCTTAAAATATGGGCTAATATATTATATATAACGTGACCGATATGACGAAAAAAACACCAAAAAATATTGAAAAAGGGTTTGTTTAGAATCTTGGTAAGGGACACAATAAAGAAAATGAAATATCCTTTGTCAACTACTGAATAGGGAAATATAATAGTGTACATTAATCAAATATTTTGGCCTTACGACAGAATACAGTATCAAAATATGGAGAAAATGTCCGCTGTTCATCTGCAAGACGAACGTTATTACTTTATTTTTCTCGTTTATTCGGTCTACAGAATATCGGCATATTTTCTATACCCCTTTCATCACTTCATCATTACAGAACTATTCTCTTCATACTTGGATGTTTTCTGTATAAAATAAAGTTCATAATAATTTATTAAGTTTTACTCTCTCTTGCTTAAGCCTATATGAATAAATAGGAAAGAAAGTTTTGTTTTCATGTCAATTTTTCGAAATCGAGTTTTCACCTGATCTACACGTTTTCACACCCCCTGAACTCAAAAAACATGTTTCTAGTGATTGGTCTGTGTGTATGAACAGAATATCTCAAGAACGGAACATCGTACGAACTTGAAACTTGAAACTTAAGTTAGGTACCACTAGAGAACCCGACACGAACATTATCATCAAAATCGGTCAACCGGAAGTAGTAGTTTATCCGTGTCATTTTTCACTTGTTTGCGATTTTCTCAAAAACGGGTTCTAAGATTTTTTAAAAATCGCCTCATTTACTAAATTTTTTATGCTTTACAAGAAAGGGTTAGGCGCCATGTCTACTGAAATTCTTGGAGAGGTTGTTTTCTCGTGAAAAAGTTGTTATTTTAAGATAGCGACTTTTATATGAATTTTAACGCAAAAAAGTAGACAATAAAAGTTGTAGAGATTTCAAAATCCTACAACTTTTATTTAAACGTTTTTTTATCGTGTAAAAAATTGATTTTTTAACGATTTCAGCCTTAGTATGCATTTTACGACAAAAGTGAATAATCAAATTTATAGGAAATTAAACGTTCTGCAATTTTTATTTAGAGTATTTTTCTCTAAAGAGCCTAAGTTAGCAAGAAAGAGTGATTTCTCGTATTTTTAAGCCAGCTGAGGTTGATTTCCATTTTGGGTCTTTCACTCATGATTAAAATTAGGTTATGTGTTTTGAGGTTAGTTTTGTTTGATTTCTAATGTTTTATTACTAATGTTAAGTTATATCGTTCATTATTTGCACTGGCAAGAGAAAGTAGTATGAGTGTTTCAGACCAGATTTTTTTAACTACACTGATATCATAGGTGTTCCAATATTTACAGAAATAAATTTATTTATATAGCCTATATTTTGGTCGTTTGTCGTTTATTAACCGTATTATAGATTCTTTCGATCTCTGATTATTGATTAATGTACTTCTTTTGAAATTTATGACAACTATTTATTAACAGGTTATTCAAATGATGAGTAGTCTTGCCAGAAATAATACAATGGTTTTTTCCCGTGTTCATGCAGTAGTTCTAAATAGTTTTAAGTAGCGTAAATATTACTTAATCAAGCTTGTCAATCTATATAGAAGAAAATTTAAAAAAATTAAATTTTTAAACAAAAAAATTGTTCATTTTAAATGCTTAGTCCGTTTGATAGGGTAATTTGATTTAAGTGGTGGAAGAGTGGAATTTTAAAACTGATATGAAACGCAAGAAAATCACGTTTTAGTTAAGACAGTGATATTATTATAGTTGGGAGTTTATTTGTTTGTTAGTGCGGGATGAAGTGCAAGGGGTCCTGGTACTACAGTAGTTATTCGAAATGGTTTATGAGTAATATATTTTTTTTTTTAACTTAGTTTATTTATTCACAACTGTACAAAATACAACCAGTGAATGTGATGTTATTAACAAAAACAAAAATGGCGTTAAGACATTAAGGAGACCGCCACTCAATAGTGCCACTCCAACAGTGTATTAATCTTGGATAATAAATTGATAGAATTTACATCTGCGCTATGATATCTCTACTCCATCGTCGTTTCAGTCTGCGTTTCGGATTTCTGGGTAAGTTTGGGGATGCCAGCGTTCTAATGAGATGATTTTTATGATAATCAAGTTTGCGTTTGAACCGAGAATAGATGTGATAAAATGTGTCGTTAATGTATGGAACATGTAAATCGTTGTGCAATGTGTGATTAGTAACGTAAAAGGGTGCGTCAGTTATTTGTCTAAGCAATTTGGATTGAAATCGTTGAATTCGTTGTAAAGTTGAATGTTTTGCTGCGCCGTAAATTTGGCCACCATAAGTCCAAATCGGTTTCAGAAAAGATTTGTATACTTGTAGTTTTGTTTTAAATGAAGTGGAAGTTTTGATCTTCGCGATATCAAGGAAAATAGTTATTTTCGTCTGTTATCAAGAGTCTGCCGTTTTATTTGAACGTGTCTATTCCAGGTCAAGCGTCTGTCAATGTACAGGCCGAGATATCGAATTGAATTGGTTTGTGGAAGCAGTTGACTGCGCAAGAAAACAGCCGGACATCTTTGTTTCATGAGAGTAAAAGTACTCTGCATTGTTTTTGTAGCAATCACCTTTATACGCCAATTATTAAACCATGTGTCAAGAATGTTCACATGGTGTTGTAAATTTTGAGTAGTTTCAATGCAACTTTTTGAAGCTGCTAAAATGACAGTATCATCTGCGTTTGTGGCTATTGTTGTTATTCTGGTAGTAGGCATGTCAGAAGTGTAAATGTTGTAGAGGAGAGGTGCAAGGATAGATCCCTGAGGAACTCCTGCAAGAATTTTGTAATAAGCAGACCTTGCATTACCTTGAGAGACACAAAAATATCGATCAGTGAGAAAGGACCTTAATATGAGATAGTAGGTGGAGGGCAAAAAGCGAAGTTTAGATAATAACCCCTCAATCCATACTCGATCAAAAGCTTGACTAATATCAAGAAATATTCCACTAGCGTAATGTTTTCTTTCTAAGGCAGAGGCAAGGAAATCTACATCCCTGTGAAGCTGATGAATAGTTGAGTGCTCTGATCTAAACCGAAACTGATGTGATGGTAGTATATTCAGGTTTTCTACAATCGGTAAAATCCTGGCGAAAAGTAGTTTCTCAAAAATTTTAGAACATAGAGGAAGTAGACTTATAGGACGATATGAAGCTACGTTTCCTGGAGGTTTATCAGGCTTATGAATCATTTTAATAACAGAAGATTTCCACTGAATTGGAATTTTGGTGGTTCGTAATATTGCGTTAAAGATGAAGGTCAAACATAATATACCTTTTCTAGGGAGTTCTTGAAGAACCTCAGCAGTTATGAGGTCGTAGCCCGGGGATTTGCGTTTAGGGAGGTGCTTAATATGAGTAATATTTAATATTTTTAGAAGAGCGCGTACTAATGGTATTATTACTACTACTAGATTATAGGAGGAGGGGAATCGTACAAACAATCCTCCTCCACCCGAATTCCTTACGCTAGCATTCAAGTGAGCTTCCATCTATATGTAAGTCTTACACAAGAAATATAAGTTACTTCTAAATTTTTTATATACTTTAGCTATATTTACTTACATGTCCGCTACTCCTGAAGAGAATTTTTGTAAGTGCTTCTATTGAAAATAAAAACCATATGCTAAACAATGTATATATTGCTGTAGTCATATAATTGAGATCTGGATCGGTATCTTTCAATTTAAATCCCTGAAACAAAATAAATAAAAAAACTGGAGTTAAATTCATTTTACAAAAAAGATAACATTTTAGAAATAAAAATATTAGATTTAAAATTAAAATATACCATAAAGTATATTTAGTTAATCACTTTTTTGTCATCGTTCTCTCGACTGGTTTGATGAAGTTCTCCAAGCTGTTATATCTTGCACAAGTCGTTTGATTCTACATACCTAAATCTTTTGCAATCTTTTTCATGAGGTCCCTTCTGATATTTCTCATCGGGAGATACGAACGGAGGACATTTCGGAGTTACCTCCGAAATGTTTTACCAGAGAGCATACAATCATAATTGTTTTTCATATTTTAAAGTTCTCGAATCTTTTAAGGGCAGACTGTACTTTGTATTCCGCTAATGTTAAATATGCTATTATTAGGTACATTTTCATAGGGTTGATATAATATAGGGAAATTAAACTTTACACTTTGTCGGGTTTCTTCTGAAGCTACTGATATTTTTTTAATTTAATCTTTAAACCATACCATTTAATCTTTGAACCATACCAGTTTTTAAAATATTACGAATAACATAAAAAAATTTCAAATTGTTTGCTACGTTTTTTGCGTATTACTATTTTTTGGAGCACCTGAGAAAGTCCTAAAAATGTCGGTATATGTGGATGTACAAGATAATTAACTCGTAAAAATTTCAGCCTGGTAGGTTTATTGGTTTCTGAGAAGAATGTACCTAGTTAAAAAACTAAATTTACGAAAAAACGCAAGAAACAAGAAGGCACAAATCAAAAACAAAATGTACACAAACAAGTAAATTTCCCATCAACAGTTGTTTAGAAAGCTGAATCAACAACTGAGAATACAAAAACAGTGATACAGATATTTTAAAAACTAAAATTTTCTTTGCACTAAACCGAACAGTATAAAATTGTGAAAAATATTCGTTCTTGGTAACATGATAATTTTAAATAAAATAAAATAGTTTTTTCATAAAAAAAATATTTTTTAACGTAATTTATTTTCTGGTTGATCTAGGCCTAAACTATTGAAAAACATAGAAAACAAAAAATCGAAGTTTTGAGTTAAAACCATCGTGCCATATCCCCTTAAAGACCTGCATATACTAAGTAAGCCTAACCAGAATCGTATATCGGGAAGTTCCCCCACGATACTTCTAGCCAGACATAAAAAACCTGTAGTGTACTGTTGCTTTCAGCTTTTTGGTTGGCAGACTGAATCCCCAACGCCACCGTCTACAAGGATGGGATAAGCAAGCCTTCCAGTTCTGCTCACTATAAGACGGCCATCATGCTAATGAGAAGCTTCTAACTAACAGACCATACAACGTGAATGTGTGAATAGGACACTAGCTTTCTATCTCGGCTGGTTTCGTTAAGTTTTTCGTAAACGATTAAGAAGTCTCCTTCCAGCTAATGACAGAAGCCCTTTATTACCCTTTTTTCTCTTATTTTTGTATTTCAGGAAAAAATGAGCCACAGTATCAGACACTGTACTGATGATCTTTAGCATCAGTCTCTATAAAGTTCTTCATACCAGTTCAACATACAAGTTTTAGTATCAGACTTTATACGGGCTGCTGAGAATATATTATTAAGTATTAGTCTAAAAAAAACTTCCACCCACTCCTATTTTAGTACCAGATACTAGTATTCGTTTCTAAATAACTTCTGCACATTTCTGTTTCGATACGAGACACTGCACTGGCTGCTGACAAGATCTTTTTTATTAGCCTCTGAAATTTCCTTTGCACCTTTGTTTAAGTATCAGACACTGTACAGAGTTATGAGAATTATCTTTAGTATTAATCTCTCAAAAACTCCTGCACACTCCTGTTTTAGAATCAGATTTTTTTTGTACTGACTTCTGAGAATATTCTTAGTATTAGTCCCTAACACTCTCCTGCACATTTTTGTTTTCCATAAACTCCTGTTTTAGCTGATACTAGAATCTGTTGTGTAGCTTACCATCTTCAGACCAATTATTTATTGCTGTGAATTTTTAAAAAAATATCTACGCATACACTCGCGTACAGAAATACATGTTTTATAGCCTGATTTTCGCAAGGAGAGCTCTGGGCAAAACGAGCGTCTGCATTAGTATAGTCTTGTATGTACTGCAAAAGTGCAGCGTATGTAATCAGCAATGGAACAACATGTCTAAAAAATACAAATGATATTGTTAATTTTCAACAACACTCTGACTGTACATTTTACCGAAGATCGGAGGGGTATGCGAGGTTGAAGTTATGTATGCGCATGCGTAGTCCAGCGCTCACAGCAATTGGCTTGGCCTTTATCACAATATTAAAATGGCTTATCTTGGCTTGTCTCAATAATGCTTTCTTGTTATACAGTTTTGAGTTCTTCCGAATGTAGAAGCCATCTCTCCTCGTAATTATACCTTTTAGTCCCACTTTTTTGTTTTCTTCTTTAACACGTTGTTTTGTTTTGTAGCTATTTCCATGTTTCTGGTAAAGATTGCCAGGTCTTCCGAAAAATCAAAATAATTGATCTTGATTACATACTTTGATCCTTCAATGTGCACTTTGTTTAACGATCTTTTTTTGGCAAGTTCTATTCCTTATCCCAAAATAACCTTCCTCAGTATAAAGAAAAAGAACATATGAAAGTCCATCTCACTGCCTAACACAAATTTTGATTTCAAACTTTTCGGTAACTTTTACTAGAGGTTTAATGGTTATCATAGACTGGACATCTTAATGGTTATCATAGCAAAGATATATTCTATTAAAAATGTTTTAAAATATTAAGTTAACGTTCTTGGTTGACTGAATTGTAAGCTTTCTTAAAAAAACCGCTGTATCTCTTAAAATATATTTACGGTACTCGTTTTTACGTTCCAATTCTCTTTCGTGTTGAAAGAATTCATTTAATAACAATAAGTATTTATTTTATCTTCTTTATAAAATAAATATATCAGAATAATATCAGTAATTTAATGTATGTATGTAATGTATGTTTAATGTAATTCTTGTTAATATTTTCTTTCCATTTAGAAAATTACATGGTTTAATTTAAATTTTTCATCTAAAACTCATAAGTCCTTTTAATTAATTTATTAACTAAATCATATTATTTTATATTAGTAAATAAATACTACATAAACAACATTTACACATTGTGATATTGTGTCTCGACCCATAAAAAACTGTACTTTAGATTATAACTGGAATCGTACATACGTTGTGATCTAGAGCGTTAAAAACTAAATAAATAATATTCCTTTTATGAAAGATAAAGAGCGATAAATCTTGTTACTGAAATTTCTATAAGTAAAATATATTCCATTCATTTATAATAACATACATCTAAAGCACGGTATTTTAATAGCATACAGTATATCATTGAGTAATTTTATTTAAATACATGAATTCTATCTCGAAGAATTATTTTCTTTGAAACAAATAAATTTAAAATAAAATATAACTAACCAGTAAACTAATATATTTTATCTGTGACTATAATATTATATTCTCTATTTCAGTTATTTAATTTTGTAAATAGAAGTTTATATAAAGTTATGATTATAATGCTACACTTACAATTATTCCAGATTACATGAGACATTTTATACAGTAAAAACAAAGTATTAATGTTTTATATGTATAATATTACTTTATTTTTAAAAATATTACAAATTAGACTACGAAAAAATATTTTATTTAATTAAAATAATACATATATGTATTATTAAAGCTTACACAAGTAAACTTACACGTTTTATAATCTTTTGAAATAAAATTACCGTATTAAAGATAAAATATATTAAAAATCTCTTGGGAATAATAAAAGTAATTTTAATAATGTAATTATAGTGCGTTCATTAAGTCGCGCACATCCAAATAAACGAGTCTGTAAACAGCGGGTTTTTATATTAGTTCTAGTGGCTACCGCAAGATAGCACCACTGGTAATATAAACAACAGATGTGAAGCACGTTATTGTGTGTACATGTTACAACAGGCCTGCAGTATTGTTTAGATTACGATAAGGTAAACATGTCGTTTTCCCAAGAGCAACGAGTGTTCCTTCTTGAACAGTATTTTACCAGTCATTCATATGAAATTGTTATTGAGCAATTTCGTGTGACATATCCGGATGTAAGTGTGCCTAACAAGTCGACCTTAACCAGATTAATTCGACGTTTCCGTGAAACCGGAACAGTTGCAGACAAGAAGAGATCAGGGAGACCAGTCATTTTAACTGACGCTAAACTGGCTGAGGTTAGAAATGTTATGCAGTAGTCACCTTCAAAAAGCCTACGAAGACTATCAACACAATCACAAATTTCATTGGGTAGTGCTCATAAAGCTATGAAAACGTTAAAATTTCGTGCATATCGTGTTCGTAGTGTTCAAGAATTGAAAGATCCAGACAAAGAAAAGCGCCTTGTTTATTGTAGATGGTTTCGGTCCATTGTCGACAACCATGGAATCGAAGAGCTAGACCGTGTTTTCTTCAGTGATGAGGCTTGGTTCCACCTTAGTGGATATGTGAATAGCCAAAACACAAGAATCTGGTCGACTGAAAATCCTCATGTTTTTCATGAAAGTCCACTGCACTGTCTGAAAATTGGAGTGTGGTGTGCCGTGTCACGTCGTCGAATAGTGGGGCCTATTTTCTTTGAAACTACAGTGAACAGTGGTGTATACAAAGACATAATTACACAGTTTATTTCGTTGTTGGAAACCGATGAGCGTGATGCATGGTTCCAGCAGGACAGTGCCACATGTCACACGTCGAATGAAACAATGAGTTTCTTACATGAGTTTTTTGGCGAGCGTATAATCTCTAAAGGGTTATGGCCCCCACGGTCTCCCGATTTAACGACTCCAGATTTTTTTCCTGTGGGGTTATCTCAAAGGAAGGGTTTATAAAAATAGGCCTCATACACTGAATGAACTGAAAATGAACATTACAACAGAGATTAACAATATTAGTGTAGGCGTACTCCACAAAGTGTCAACAAACGTGGTTAAACGAATTCGTGCGTGTATTAATGAACAAGGCAGCCATTTTGAACATATGTTATAAGACATAAAATGTTGGAAATAAGTATATATGTAAGTACTAAATATATATGTGTATTAAAGTTATAACAATAACAAATACATAATACCAAAAAAAAATACATTACTTCACAACCTTTTTTTGATGTGCACGACTTAATGAACGCACTATAAAAAAAAATCTGGTGTGAAACACTCACACAACTTTCTCTTGCCAATGCAAATAATTAACAATAAACCTAACATTAGTAATAAAACATTAGAAATAAACACACAAACTAACCTCAAAAAACATTAGTGAAATACACAAAATTAAAATCGACCTCAGTTTGGCTTAAAAATACGGAAAATCACTCTTTCACGCTAAACTAGGCTCTGTAGAGAAAAATGTTCTAAATAAAAGTTGTAGATCTTTTAATTTTCTATAATTTCAATTATATACACTTTTATTATAAAATGCATTTAAGGCCGAAATCTTAAAAAAATCGATTTTTCTCACGTTTTCGTGAGAAAAAAACAGAAAATTTCTAATTACTGCAAAACTAAGCGTTACACAAAAAAATGTTTGAAATAAAAGTAGTAGGTTTCTAAATTCTCTACAACTTTTATTATATACATTTTTGCTCTAAATTGCATAATAAAGCCGTAATCTTAAAAAAACTATGTTTTTACGTAAAAACAGCCTCACCCAGAATTTCAGCAAACATGACGCCTACCGTATCTTGTAGAGAATAATATATTGAGTAAACCAAGCGATTTTTAAAAAAATCGTAGGACCAGTTTTTGAGAAAACCGCAAAAAGGTGAAAAATTACACGAATAAACTACTACTTCCGGTTGACCTATTTTAATGAAAATGTTCGTGTCGAGTCCGGTAAGGATATGTAACTTAAGTTTCAAGTTTCAAGTTTGTACGATGTTCCGTTTTTCAGATATTTTGTATACACACACACACACAGACACCCAGACACACACACACAGACCAATCGCTAAAAACATGTTTTTTGGGTTCAGGCGGTTTGAAAACCTATAGATCCGGTGAAAACTCGGTTTCGAAAAATCGACATGAAAACAATACTTTCCTTCCTATATATTCATATAGGCAAGAGAAAGTAAGAAATAATAATTCTACTACGACCATAAATCCATTTTTTTCAAAATCATGATACAGACAGAACTGGATGAGCTCTCTATATTAACAATACAGGGAAAGTGTTGTTCCAGAATTCTCCAGGAGTATTATTCTAACTTCTTCTCTAGAAATTCATAAAGAACTTATCCTCTAAAAATTTCTGTAGCTGTTCTACAGAATTTCTTTTAAATTCTGAGCCATAAATAGATAAGCTTCCAATAAATGACTGGAAAATTACTTTCTTAGTGTTACAAGATAATTATGTAATTATTCTACAAAACATTAATAATGACATTCCGGCGAAGGTCCTACCTCTGTCAACCGTATCCAAAATATCATTACACTATAAAAGTATTTCCTAAAGAATTAAAGCAAGATAAATTTTAAAACAAACCTCTGGTATCAATTGAAAAACTGCCGTTGATGTCAAGGAACCAACAGCCAATCCAATAAGCAGCCTTATGATATGTTTGTAAAGAGGACTTTGTAACAGTGGCCAAAATAACGCTCCGGATACTCCTGATAAACTGATGATTGCAACTGCTATGCCACCACATGTCCATACTGAAACAAATAGGAAAAAATTATTTATTTTTTGTTTATTGAAAGTTGACCCACCGGGTTGTTGTAGAGGTAAAGTCGTCACCGTAAGTCAGCTATTTAACAGCTGATTTCCGAAGACGAAGGTTCCTGGTTCAGATCCTAGTAAAAGGTTACTTTTATACGGGATTTGGATACAATACTCTATTTCTTTTAAGTTGAAAACTATTGAAAACAACATTTTACCAAGTAAGATTGGATCTGTTGTGTCTATGCTACGTGTAACCGGACGGCTGGCACCCGTTGCACGCTTTCATTCTATATAGTCTACTGTAAAACTCTTCCAATAGATAGTGTAAATTTCAGTAAATGCTGTACTATCAATCGAAACATTCCTTTGTTTAAATTTATTTATTTATTTATTCTACTCTAATCGTTATGGACAATGTTTTTTTTGTCCTACCATTCGGTAAGAAACAAAAAGATTCCTGATCGATTTTCTAAAAAAATACTACAATTGATTCGTTAAAAAGTGAACGGGTACAATTCAACAATAGTATGTTGAAAGTTGAAATTTTAAGCAAATTAAAATTAATTAAACCTAAATTTAATTTGTATAAAGTCGATAAACTGGCAAAGGCAAACAACTGTACAGTTACGTACAGCTACGATTGCCACCGTACCACTGTAACCTGAATTTTATTGAGTAGTGGGACTCAGAAGAAGGATTACGTGAAATAATAAGACATTTAAGTTCCAGGAAGTAAGGAAAGCAGGCCTGTCGGTGGATAAGTGAAAAACTGTGTAGCTCACGTGGAAAAGGAGGGGAAACGCATGTGGGATTTAGATTCTTAGAGCAAAATTCAGGTAGAAAAATCTGTAAATTTGGAACATGATTCAAGTAGTGACAACGAGGATGTAGTGTCATCTGATGAAGTTTTATTGGGTGTACAAGAATTAATATTAGGTAACCTGTTACAGTACTTCGTTTACAATAGTAATAACTTTAAGCCTAGTTACAAATAAATGTTTATACAGTCGAACTTCGATATAGCGAACTTTGATACAACGAAAACCTTGATTATACGAATTTTCTTACTGCACCGTGACGTTATAATTAAACTAATATATGTAAATTGACCTCAATTCAACGAATAAGTATCTTGATATAACGAAATAGTGTTATGCAATATGTACGAAGTGACACGCTGTATTGTGATTTCTCTGTAAGTTTCTAGGTAGATTCTTTTGATTTCCGTCAACTGGAAACGTCAGTAACGAAGTTACTCTAGAGAATTTCATCATAGTTGATAAACAGATTACTGTTTGTGATTTTCCGAACGTTGACGACATATTTCATGGTGTTAGTAAGTCCGCTAACCGGGATGATGAAAAAGAAGATGATTATGAAAACTGCGAGGACCAGCAGCAGGAGAGAAAACTTATCGACGACGAGATTTTAGTCATTTAAAATAATTAGGCTTGGGCTACAGCTCAAGAATGAAGTGCCTGACAGTAATTTTGAAAATTAAAATAAATGTGAAACTTTTTTTAAACGCATTGCTTTATTCAAACACAAGAAACAACGGAAAATTACTCACTTTTTCAAGGCGTAAATTAACATTTACTGTAATTAACATTTACTGTATTAACATTTTACTGTAATTAAATATTCTAACCAATACTTGTCAATATCAAAAACTAAAGAATACATTTTGATTAGTGTTATTAAAATTAAAATACAGTATTAAGCTACAAATTAGTTTCAGATGCTTTTATTTATAGATAAGATCTATGTACTAGGTAAGTTCCTACTTGAAATCAATAAATACTTTTTGTACTATTATTAACCGTAATTACCCAAAATATGATCTACAAAAAAATTAATTTACTAGTTAAAACATGTCTATTAAGAAAATTAACTGTATTTAATTCATCATACAACGTGAAAAAAATTAGTTAATAAAAATTACCTTGGAAATTCTTGTTACTTCGATATAACGAATACCTATATTTTTAACGAATTTTTTCCCAGGATTCGCGAATTCGTTATATCGAAGTTCGACTGTAATACTAAGATTATAATAATTATAATAAGAATGAAAATTAATAATTACAAAATTAACAACTTTAAATTTCCTGTATAACGAAAGTAAACTTTTTTGGGTGGATGGCGCCAAGTAATATTTTGCTTTCAAACTGTTTTGACCAGGTCTCAGCTTAGTTGACAAGGTATAGACATAGTTACTGGTGTACTTTGATTTTCCGGTCTCTGTTTATATATTTATATTACATATTTCAAACTGTTTTGACCAGGTCTCAGCTTAGTTGACAAGGTATAGACATAGTTACTGGTGTACTTTGATTTTCCGGTCTCTGTTTATATATATTACATATTTCAAACTGTTTTGACCAGGTCTCAGCTTAGTTGACAAGGTATAGACATAGTTACTGGTGTACTTTGATTTTCCGGTCTCTGTTTATATATATTATTTCAAACTGTTTTGACCAGGTCTCAGCTTAGTTGACAAGGTATAGACATAGTTGCTGGTGTACTTTGATTTTCCGGGTTCAAATAACCATATCTCTGAGTCTGTACAAGACTGCACATCATTTATACCTCATACACATCATCTTCATCTCATTGGGTCATGGGGGTTGCTTATTGTTCTGAATTAAACAGATGCAACGTACACATATTTGGGATAAAAATAATAAAAAAATAAAAAATTCATCAACATCTTGTTTATAAGCGACTACTTTGAATTAAAGAACGGTGGGTTTAGACGTGAAATAATTTCCCGGGAATCGAACCCGAAACTTCTAAACACTGAGCCACGACAGCGGCCAATAAAAAAATGAATGATTATTAAAAAATATATTAAACATTCAACTAAAATTTATTACCGGTGGTGTTTTTATTAACATCAATCCTAATCGTGTATTAAAAAAAAAATTTTCTTTTCCTATTATTTTGTAAAAAACTTATACGTTTACTGGTATTAGAATATCAAATTAATAATTTTACAATTTATTAAAAAGTTTTTAAACCTGTTTAATTTGAAATTTTTTAAATTAAAAACGGCATTGTTCTTTAGCGGTTAATTTGACATAAAATTTAACATGAAACTGTCATAAAGCGAGAAGGTTTTTCATTCTGACATCCTTTTATGAAATATCTTTTTTGTTTGAAAATTAAACTTTTTTATTTCCCGTTAAAGCCACTTATAAAATTCTAAACTTTTATCCATGGTTTCAAAGTGTTTCATAAAATTAAAATATATATTTCAGTCGTTCCAAGATAAGTAAAATATTTTCCGAAAAGTTAATTAACATAAGTTATTTCTATTTGTAAATTTTCAATATTTTAATTATTTCTCAAAAAGCTAACGAATTTTATTTTATTTTAAGATAAAACCAATTATAATAGAAAATATTAGTCTAGGCTTATACATTCTTCTAGAATGTTTATAAGAGAAACTGGTCCAACCATTTACTTCGGATGCCAGCACACAGACTTCCTCTACGAGAATGGAAGTACAAACCCAGGGGGAAGCAAGGCTTGGGAAGACCTAAAAGGATATGGGTGCAGGAACAGGCCCAGATTACCACCAATGCAGTGTGTGCATTACTTCACATCACAAGTAGGAATTCACTTATAAAGGTCTGAATCACAATTTTCAACTACCTACGGTTTAAAACCATTTAGAAATTTTGTATTGGAAGTACATTAAAACTATAAACTTAAAAATATTGGTCAAATGGAAATTTTTTTATTCAGGTGTTCCAAAGATTTTCTAGAATGACTGTAAAAGTATTTTATTGTTTTTATTCAAGTTTATACACATTTCTACAGGTGCTGGATGAATTTTGACGTAAGGAGGATTGTTTCTTTCTCTTCTTTCTAACAAGACTAGGTTTGGTTCAAACTTATACACATATGTACTCCAACATTTCTTTTCTTTTCTGGTGCAAACTACTGGAATTTCAGAGGTTTCTTTTGAGCTGACTTCAACATGTGCTGTCTCCAACCTTCATGATTTTCTTTTATAATTTCATTCAAGTTGTAGATACCCAATTCTTACCTTAATTCGAACCTAGCATTCTCTATTTTTATTTTAATCAATCGAGTTTATCCTGTTGTCTTTCCAAAAAATTCATTTCTGCTGGATTAGCCGGTCATGCAACTTCGTAGTCGTCCATGACTCACTTCCATACAATAATATCTGAGGTTTCCGTAACTACATAGAACACTTAAGTTATATGTCGTTTTTATCTGTACTTTCCAAAGATCTGCTTATGATCCTACATGTGTTAATGTCATCAAGAACTGCTTTGATTCTCTAGAGGCTTTACTAAGTAAAAGAAAAGGATTGAGGTAGTTTACGATTTTCTTCCTCACTGAGTAGAAAAGTATGCATATCAGCAAGAAAAGCATCTACTTTTCACCGTGAAAATGACATCTTCACTTCATTCACCACAGGGTCTGGCTGTACCATAAAATTCAGTACTCTCTGAGGAGATAACAGATACAAAAGTTTGACGATAATTATTACTCGATAACTAACCCCTCTAAAGTTGTTTAGGTCAACAGCCAAACAGCTGGTTTGAACCTCTAGAGGCTTTACTTAGTAAAACGAAAAGTTATGTGGTTTACCATGCCTTCTTCATTGAGTGGAAAAGTATGTTTATCAGCATGCCAGGCTCTCTGAAAATCATCTACTTCCACTCTGCAAATGACACCTTCACTTCATTCCCCACAGGGTCTGTCTGTACAATGAAATTTAGTACTTTCAGAGGAGATAACTCTGACTAGTGCCTTTTACACCTCTACCTCTTCTGTTCTTAAATAATTTGGTCACATAATTGGCTGACCATGTGATTAAAAAATAGAACTATGTTCGTAACCCTGGAACTAGCAGGTAAAGTGTAAATTATTTAAGACTCCTCCTGCCTGTTATTGGTAAATGACCTTATGTATATCCTTTCAAATTATTTTAGGTTTTCTGTACGTCTTAATCAGAAACGAATCGAATAATCGGGTTTATCCCTTTGTCCTTCAAGAAAACCTCATTTCTGCAGCCTGGATTTCCGGTTAATGTGACTCCGTAGTTGTCCATGGCTCACTTCCATATACATTTTTTTCTGAAGTTTCTACAACTTTGTTGTTGTTTAGGTCATCAGCCGAAAGGCTGGTTTGATCCTGTAGAGGTTTTACCTTCCTCAGTGAATGGAAAAGTACGCTTATCAGCATGCCGGGCCCTCTGAAAAGCACTTATTTTTCACTCTGCAAATGACACCTTCACTTCATTCATCACAGGGTCTGGCTGTATATATATAACTTTATAGATTATTTTAGTTGTTTGTCTCTTTTGCTGCATTTCCGAAAGAATTGCTTATAACCCTACATAACCGTTGAAATTATTTCAGCTTTTTCTTTGCATCCTCATCAGAGTAAAACCCACCATCACATCCTAAGTAATGGAAGTGACAAACTCGCTACAGTATTTCATCATTTACTATTTTATTTGATTAGATCGGATACTTATCTCCTAAATTTCATTATTTTTGAATGAAGAAAAATAAAAAAAACAATTACTTAAGTTTTCTTACACGCCCAACTGATAAATTGTTCACTAGAAACTCATTCCCATGACTGTTGAATTTTATCCTGCTTTTCAATCAAACCTCTCAGCCATAAATGTAGTAAAACTGTGTTGAAAACATGAAAAGTTTTATAGATATTAATCACGATATTAAACAGTTATGGATAGACCATCCCCCTGTCATAAACTCGCTATTTTTTTGAAGGGTCGCTGATTACTCTTTGGAATTTTACCTTAGCCTTGTGTTGGTTAGGGCTTGTTTCATAAATCAATGATATTATTCTCCAGACCTTTAAAAATTCATTCATATTTATAATTATTTTGTGAAAGAAAGTAAGATTTAATAAGTTATTCAAAAGAGAATATTTCAAAGAGATTGATTTGAAATTATTCTCAATATATAATGTTCTTAATTAAATCTTGACAGTCATACCAAAAAGGCCCATATCATGAAAAGACTTAATTCTGAACAAATTAAATAAACTTCCTACCGTTCTTATCAAATTTAATATTTAATTTTATTAAAAATAAAATATTTAAGATGATGGATAGGTTCTTTTATAAATAAAGTACCAACGAAATATTTAAGCGGATTTATATTGAAGAAAATGAAATATTTTATGCTTTGGCTTATTTTGACTTGAGCCTTGTTTCAAAACTTAATGATGAAAAAATTTTGAAAAGAAATATATAGGAGAAAACGGCTTACGTTACTCGATGTTTTATCGTAGTTCTGAGTAACATGTAAGCTTATTTTATTTTAAAGATCGTTAAAAATAATATTACACTTGAAAGAATATTTATTTTATATCTACAGTTTTATTTGGACACTAATTGCTTAAATAATAGCATAAATAAGTCGTACACTTATTTATTACTGTAATTACAGTAACACGGAATCGAAAAACATAATAGATTTTTTTGGAATTTAGTTCTGTCTCTTTAGGGTTTCAGATTTCACTGATATACGAGGTGTGGCTATTAAATAACGAGACTGACGTTGTAAAATGTTTTGTTTATATTTTATACATAATCACTTATTGTAATCTTCAATATACACTCCTTCTCTATCCCTAAAATGCTCCATGCGAATTTCCCATTGTTGGAAACAATGCTGGAAGTCATCGTCTGTCAGCTCCTTTAGGACACCAGCCGCTCAAAAATGTTTGAAATGAAGCTCGAAAAAATGTTTGTACTGACACTTTGTAAGCAATTGAAAATGACCAAAATTTTTTAGAAACGAAAATAACATGTGATGAAACGTGGTTTTTTACTTTATCCGGAAACGAAGCACCAATCCTTGCACTGGAAGAGCCGAACTTCACAGAGAGCCAAAAAAAGTTCGAATGAGCAAGTCAAAATTTAAAACAATGATGATTGTTTTTTTTTTGATATCCATTAGAATGTGTACCTTCACTGGGTTCCTGAAGGTCAAACAATTAATCAATATTACTACTTTGAGGTACTTTCTAAACTACGTCAAAGAGTAAGGAAAACGCCCCGAAATGCGGAAGGACAAATCATGGATTCTCCACAAAGACAATGCACCAGCTCATTACGCGTTATCTGTCTAGAGGTTCCATTCCAAGTACAGCATCTTAGTGTTAGAACATCTACCTTATTCACCAGATCTTGCACCATGTAACTTCTACCAGTTCCCTAAGGTGAAATCTGCATTAAAAGGGACAAGATTTGTGTCTGTAGAAGCTGTAAAAGAGAAACCGGCACGTGTCCTAAAGGAGCTGACAGAAGATGACTTCCAGCACTGTTTCCAACAATGGAAAATTCGTGTGGAGCGTTGTAGGGATAGAGAAAGAGTGTATATTGAAGGTGACAATAAGTGATTATGTAGGCCTATAAAATAAAAAATATAATTTTCTACGCCAGTCTCATTATTTAATAGCCACACCTCGTACAATCTTCTTCTTCAGGTGTCTATCCGTTCCGAATGTCGGTGGCCGTCATAGCATTCTCACTTTGTTCGTTGTACTGCGAAAAAACACTTCTGAGCTCTTTCCAAATCCACGTTCTCAGATTTCAAACCCACGACAATCTTCTTCTGCCAGGTCCACCTTTTCCATGTATTCTTACCTGCAGAATGGCTTGTAGTAACGAATATCATGAGTCATTCTGCATGATATGTCCAAAATATTGGAGCTTCCTACATTTGATGGTGGAAATGACCTCCATATCTTTCTTTATTCCCCTGAGAACCTCTATATTTTGCATCCGAGCAGACCCGAAATCATTGGGAATAGTAATTTTAAAAATAAAATTTTACGTTAATTTATAAAGTTTTTGCAAAAAAATACTCATGGTTTGTAGCTACGTAACTATGGTTCTAATCGTTAGATTTTACGAATTTTTTACTTTTTTCAATAATTCTGTTAGTATTGTCACTGACTATAAGTTGTGTTACTATCTCTTGCCCTGGATGAAACAGTTTTTTTAATCCCTAAAATGTGTACGTTTCAATCTGCACAATAAACAACTTCATGACCTAATAAGATGAGATTTGTGTGACATATTAATGAGGTTTGGCCGAAACAGAGAGGTGGAGTGTCAAATCACACTATCTGCTAAATAACACTATTTACACACTATCGGCTAGTTCCAGGGCTACAAAAAATAGTTTTGTTTCTTATCACTTGGTTAGCCAATTATATGACTGAACCATTTAAGAACAGATGAAGTAAAGGTGTAAAAGACACTAGTCAGAGTTATCTCCTCTGAGAGTAATGAATTTTATTATACAGCCTGTGGTAAATGAAGTGAAGGTGTCATTTGGAGAGTGGAAATTAGATGTTTTTCGGAGAGCCTGGTGTGCTGATAAGCATACTTTTCCACTCAGTGAGGAAAGCAATGAATAGTAAACCACCTCACTTCTCGTTCTACTTAGTAAAGCCTCTAAAAATTCAAACCAGCCTTTTGGCTGGTGACCTAAAAACCAATTAATGAGGTGTAGTATTGTATAGAATCTGGCTGACCGTTCCTGAGAGAGTATGGTTAATTAAACCCCAGCCATTAACGTACACCGGTAACTACTGTCTACTATTTAAATCAGTATAAAAGTAACGACCGTTATTAAGATTTGAATCAAGAACCTTCGTCGAAGAAAATCAGATATTAGACATTTTACTAGTAGCGACGACTTTACCACTAGACCACTTTCATCTAAAACAAAACCTTTTTGTGTAATCCAGTGAGTTAGAAAAAACATACGTAAGGAAAGTTATGTAAGTTGATGCAAGAAAGGCACGTTAGGAAAATAACATATATTATGATGAGGTGCTACAGAAAGATTACCATAAAGGAAAACCAAATTTAGAGACTGAAAGAATAGCGGAATAACTTTATCAGGAATATTTGAGCAAGATATTTCACGAAAATCAGCTGAAATGTTTTAGCCGAAAATATAGAATATGTGAGAACCGAAAGCGTAAATAATTTTTGGAGGTAAGGACATAAAGAAAGAAAAAGAACCGACGAAAAATAAGGTATGAGAGCCAAATTGAGGCTTTGGAATCTAGAAGGACGTGATGGAGTGAGATGAGGGGTTGGTAGGATGCATTAAGGGGTGGGGGAAGTAGCTTAATACAAGAAAAGGAGAAAGAGAATGACAGATGAGGAGACGAAGGAGAAGGATGAGAAGCAAGATGAGAAGGAGGAGGAGGAGAAGAAGAAGAAGAAGAAGAAGGAGGAGGAGAAGGAGGAATAATGCTTGATTGAAAACGGCTCACGAGCAATCAAGAAATTAAGACGCTGGTGGAAAATAGAACAAGTTAAAGACTACATAGTACAAGAGTAATCTCCTTAAAAGGAAAGCTAACCCAATGACATAGAAATCTTTCACAAATTTATTGTTTTCCAAACTGAGCTAAACACAAATTTACGGTTTTCTGTTAAAACAATATCTGGTATGAAATACACACGTAACTTTCTCTTGTCAATGTACGTAAGGAAAAATAATTATAATCTGCGACAAGACTACACCTCATTACATGTCAAACACAGCCTCATCTCATTGAGTCATGGTGCTGCTTATTGTTCTTAAATTGAACAGATTGCAACGTAAACACAAAGGGATAAGTAAACGAAAATGATTTAATTTAATTTTGTAGAATATAAACTGATTTTTTTGAGGTAAAATCAAACTTCGTGATGAACGAGTAAAATATATTGGTAGAGGATTATACAAAAAGTTAGTTCTGTTTACTGTGAAATTTATTTGATAAATTTAACGTTTAAGTTGATAATTTTATTTAAACTAAATTCAATTTTCTAAAACGTAAATAGATTATAAAGTGAGTACATAAACTTAAGCCAACCTAAGAAGTTTATATTGGCCTACGCTAATTTTAATGTATACACTGAAACTTTGTATAGCGATAATATTTCTTATTAATTTGGTTACATCCCTTATCGTGTAACGCGTAAATTAATTTTATTCATTAGATACAATATAAGGCTGTCATTCGCAGATATTTATTTAAGCAGGCTGCGTTCTTAGAAATATTGCAGTATTTACTTTGGAGCACTTGAATAAAATATTTTCTCCTTCTTTCACTTGACTGCCCTAAATAAATTAATAATACTTTATTTCCAAAAATTTCGATTTCAATCTTAATATTATACAGAGTGATTCACGAAGATATGCAGAAACTTTACGGGCTCATTGTACATGTAAATATAATGAAAAAAAATTATATAAAAATGGGTCCGGAAATGCTTCGTTTCCGAGTTACGGGTAGCGAAAGTTTCGCCCGGATTTCAGCTCACCAGGTGAAATGAGGTCTTCCTAAAATTCTGGTAAGGTAGATTAAGGGGCGAATACAATCATTTCTTATGGTTTTTGATCTGATAAATTGAATTAAACAGGTCCCAGAACTGTAAGTTAAATATGTTTTAAGAAAACCAGTGTCAAATGCAAAAAATGGAGTGAAAAACAAATTTTTTCATCTTTGCCAAGAATAACTTTGTTATTTCACCAAGAAACGGTTAAAATTTTTGAATAAAACATGTAGAAAATTTTATTCTGAAAAAACCGGTGTAAATAAAGTACACAGAAAGCGAATAGATGTTTGATTAAATGAATTTTTATTCATAACAGTACAAAGTAAAATTAACCGGAAAAACAAAGATGAAAAAATGTGTTTTTTTCACTCCATTTTTTGCATTTGAGACTGGTTTTCTCAAAAACTATTTAACTTACAGTGCTGGGACCTGTTTTATTCAATTTATCAGATCAAAAACCATAGGAAACGATTGAATTCGCCCCTTAATCTACCTTACCAGAATTTCAAGAAGACTTCTTTTCACCTGGTGAGCTGAAATCAGGGCGAAATCTTTCGCTAGCCGTAACTCGGTAACGAAGTATTTCCGGACCCATGTTTATATAAACTTTTATATAAACATTTTGTTTTTTTTTTGCTACTTGCATCCTGGAGACTCCAAAGGGAGTATAGGACATGTCAAGGTAAAATTGAAGAACTGAAAGTTTATCACCAATGTGATAAATTTACTACTTACCACCAAAATTTGTTTTTGCTACTGCTTACTTCAGTAGGCTTGTCATGAACCCTATTGAATTAAATATCACACACATAAATAATAAAAATAAATCAAACACAATGATAAATTCATCACTTACCAATAATTTCCCTCTACCACTGCTTAACTCAGCAGGCTTGTCAAGAACCCCTTTGTATCAAATTGTACACAATATTTGTTTAATTAAAGTTAAATACCAAAACTATTTAGAAAGGAATTCGTGCACACTGTAAAATGTTTCATCAATCAAATATTGTTTTAGCTTTTTTTTAAAATGACTTAAATTGTCACAACTTTTTAAACCTTGAGGCAATTTATTGATGTATTTTCTACCTGCATGAGTTGGTTTTTGTTCAAACAATTTAGTGTTGTGATTAGCAACATAATAATCGATTCTGTTTCTTGTGTAGTGGTTGTGAACATCTAAATTCTGTAAAAAGGTATTTTTCTTTACGTACATTATCACTTCAAAAATGTACAAAGAAGGAACCGTGAGCAATTGCAGCTCTTTAAATAGTGATCTGCATGAGGTAAGGTGGTTGACTCCCATCATACACCTAATAGCTTTTTTCTGTATTTTAAAAACTCTTTCCATGTTACCCTGTGATGAATTACCCCATACTAATATGGCATACCTGATATGAGATAAAATTGAACCATGATAAGCTGCTATAAGCAATTTTTTATCATTTAATCTGGCAATTTGTTTTAATGCAAATACCCCAGATGATATTTTACTACAAATTTGATCGGTGTAATAATCCCACGATAGGGTCCTATCTAGTGACACTCCTAGAAACTTCACTGTTTGCACATGATCTAGGATATTATTTTGTACCAAGACATCTCTGTTTTCCCTTACATTGTGTTTGTTTTTGAACTGTAAGAACTGACACTTTTTCCCATTAACTGTTAACATTAATTCATTCAGAAATTGGACTACAGATTCTACGCTAATCTGTGTGTTCACTTCGAGACTATCTACCAGTAAACTTTTGTTTATGTTTTGTTTACATGTACAATGGGCTCCCAAAGTTCCTGCATATCTTCGTGAATCACCCTGTACAGTATATAAATTTTGTGAACACATCCATTCCAATTAATTATCACATTCAATCCAATAATAATTGATATAGCGAACTAAAAAAATCTGATATGAAACACTCACACAACTTTCTCTTGCCAATGCAAAAAATGACCAATATAACCTAACATTAGTAATAAAACATTAGATATAACAAAAAACTAACCTCAAAAACATAACATTATTTTAATTATGAGTGAAAGATGCGAAATGAAAATTGATAAGCTCAATATAGCTTAAAAATACGGAAAATCACTTTTTCATGCTAACTAGGCTCTGTAGAGAAAAATGCTCTAAATAAAAGTTGTAGATCTTTTAATTTCCTAATAACTTTATTATACACTTTTGGTGTAAAATGTAGCCTATACTAAGGCCAAAATCTTAAAAAAATATTTTATACACGATTTCGTGAGAAAAAACAGAAAATTGCTAATTACCGATAAACTAAGCGTTATGCAAAAGAATGTTTAAAATAAAAGTTGTAGGATTTTAAATTCTCTACAAGTTTTATTATATA
Organism: Catonia carolina; assembly: GCA_035578175.1. Classification (NCBI taxonomy): domain Eukaryota; kingdom Metazoa; phylum Arthropoda; class Insecta; order Hemiptera; family Achilidae; genus Catonia; species Catonia carolina. The sequence goes on along the minus strand of JAQMRL010000006.1, from coordinate 14,838,583 downwards.
CACTTTTGCGTTAAAATGCATATTAAAAAGTCGCAATCTTAAAAAAACCAATTTTTTATGAGAAAACAGCCTTACCAAGAATTTCAGCAGACCTGACGCCTACCCTATCTTGTAAAGCATAAAAAATTTAGTAAACGTGGCGATTTAAAAAAAATCGTAGGACCAGTTTTTGAGAAAATCGCTAAAAGTGAAAAATGACACTATTATAAACTACTACTTCCGGTTGACCGATTTTGATGAAAATATTCGTGTCGGGTCCTGTCGTGATATCTAACTTAAGATTTAAGTTTCAAGTTCGTACGATGTTTCGTTCTTGGGATATTCTGTTTACACACAACACACACGCACACAGACCAATCGCTAAAAACATATTTTTGGGGTTCAGGGGGTCTGAAAACGTGTAGATCCGGTGAAAACTCGATTTCGAAAAATCGACATTAAAACAATACCTACTTTCCTTTCTGTAATACAGGAAGGAACGTATTGTTTTATTATTTATTTATTTGTTTTAGTTATTTATTATTTGCTTATATTCATATAGGTAAGAGAAAAAAAAAGTTATGTGCCAGTATAATAAGTAAAAAACATAGTTTATCAAATTTGTTGACTTTTTGCCACAAAAAATATGATAACTGACTTAAGAAACATGTTGATTTTCAGAGCTATTCACGTTCTTCATCGTTGTCATAAACAGTAGTTATGCACCTTAAAAAGATTTTTGCATAGAATCTTGGTATAGCCTCTTCCACTGGAAAATAAAGCTTAAGCTTCAAAAGAACATCCACTTTCATTTTTTAATTAGAAGGAAACACTTCATATCTTTAAAGATAAGTCTTTTTTAGTGTTATATATTATTTGGAAAGCCAGACTTATGTGATTTTTCTGGGTATGGTGTGTTTACATTCAGTTAGTTTTAAAATGTACCAAAGAAAATATGTAAAATTGGGTTTTCTGAAATGACTGATTCAATAACGCTGAATATTTTAATTGTAAACAAAGAAGTTAGGCAGAGATATCTATTGTCACCGGTTCTATATTAATTTTTTCTTAAGAACTGCACTAGAAAATGAACTACTATCGGTTTCATAATCGTAGACACCCGAGTTTGAACCCTTACATCTCCAAAACTATGATTCGGATTTCAACATACTTTAACATAAAAATTTAGCTTATTCTATTCTACGTTTACCTATAATAGTCCTATATTTTTAATGTTGTTTAAAAATTGCCATATCGAGGTTGGATGACAAAAAGACCCGGTTTTTATTGATACCGCAACAAATTTCATGCGTTTAGAGGGGTGTAACCCGATGAATATTTGACCGCAAAGTTTGAAACGTTAACATAACATAGACAATTATATTCTTACAGCGTGTACGAAATTTCAAATTTATACGTTATTTAAATTTTGGTTTATTAACAATATTCTGAACCCTTGCTATCTCAGTAACCGCTTGATCGTTCGGCACGAGCAAACTATCGTTTATTCAGCGTAAAACACTTAGTACAGGTATGTTAATAACATGAAATATCAATTGGCCAATGTTGTGGTAGAATTTTTAGAATTTTGAAAAATAAATTGGCAATGCGGGGGTTGGGTGTTACTATCCATGTGGCTAGTTTGTGCGCGTGACATCCTGTCAGATTGTCTACCTGAATTGACAGACTGCATTGTCAATTCAGGTAGACAGTCAGATTCAGGCAACATGGGTAGTAGTGCCTAACCCTCGCATTGCTAATCTATTTTTCAAAATTCTAAAAATTCTACCACAACATTGGTCAATTGATATTTCATGTTATTAACATATGTACTAAGTTTTTTACGCTGAATAAATCTATAGTTTGCCCGTGCCGAAGGATCGAGCGGTTACCGAGATAGCAACGGTTCCGAATATTGTTAATAAATCAAAATTTAAATAACTTATGAATTTGAAATTTCTGTAAGAATAGAATTGTCTATGTTGTGTTAAAATTTCAAACTTTTCGGTCAAATATTTATCGAGTTACACGCCTCTAAATGCATGAAATTTGTTGCGGTATCAAAAAAACCCTATCTTTTTATCTTCCAACCTCGATATTGAAATTTTTAAACATTAAAAATATAGGACTAATGTAGGTCAACGTAGAATAAAATGAGTTAAAATTTTTTTTTTTTGACACTTTTAATTGAAATTTAGTATCTGTTATTAAATTAATATAACAATTTCTAAATGTGAAGCTAATGTTCCAAAACTTGATTTACTTGAAGGAGCGTGCAGTCATCACCACAGTCCTACAGTTGGCCAAGAAGATCTCTTGGCCAGAGGCGCTTCAAACGTCTGCGCTGAGTACCCGGTATCGCCCTAGTGTACATGTTTTGTATGAGAGGGTTGTCGTGTAGTTCAAATTTGTCATGCATCGTCTTGTATAGTTGTTTCGCGACATCAATTACGTATGGCATTTGTAAGTCTTTGTGCAACATTGAGTTTGTGATGTAAAAGGGGCATTGCGTTATCGTTTGTAGAATCTTGTTCTGAATCGCTTGTATACGTTTCGTGTGTGAGGGTTTAGCAGATCCCCAAAGTTGAACTCCATATGTCCAGATTGGTCTTAAGACTGTCTTGTAGATTGTTAATTTGTGTGACATATTTAATTTAGAACGTCTATCGAGTATGCGTTTTAGTTGATAGAAGCGTGTTTTGAGTTTGTGGCGTGTGTGTGTAACATGTGCGTTCCATGTAAGTTTTCTGTCCAAGTGTAAGCCTAAGTAGCGTGTTTGAGTAGTGTGAGGTAGCGGAATATTATTAATGTAAACGGTTGGGCAGTTTTGTCGTCTAAGAGTAAACGTCATTTGTTGCGATTTGTTTTCATTAATTTTAATTTTCCAAAGTTTAAGCCATGACTCTATCTGGTGTAAATGGTTTTGTGTCTTTCGAGTTGCAATTACAGGATCGGCATCAACCGCAAGAACTGCCATATCATCAGCAAACATAGCCATAGTTGTATAGATACAATTTGGTATGTCACTGGTGCTTACAGAAAACAGCCTTGGTGCAAGTACGCTTCCTTGTGGTACACCAGCATTGACTTCGTACATTCCAGAAAGTTCGTCACCTTGTTTTACTCTAAAGTAACGTTCCACTAGAAACGATTTTATTACTAGATACAGGCTATCTGGAAGTATTAGTTTCAATTTGTATAGGAGTCCATCATGCCAGACCCGATCAAAGGCTTGAGATACATCAAGAAACACGGCCGAACAATATTGTCTGTTTTCAAGAGCTGAAGAGATTATATCAATTAGTCGGTGACATTGCTGAAGCGTGGAATGAGATGAACGAAATCCGAACTGATGATCAGGAATTGTGTTTGAAGCATCGATAAACGGTACTAGGCGTGGTAGAAGGAGTTTCTCAAATAGTTTGGACAGAATAGAGAGTAAGCTAATTGGCCTGTAAGAAGTTAGTTGGTGAGGTGGTTTGTCTGGTTTTAAGAAGAGAATTATGATAGAATACTTCCACTGAATAGGGAAGTGAGTGACTCGGAGAATGGAATTGTAGATGTGAGTTAAGAGTATGATGGATTTCCTAGGAAGATGGCGCAAAAGTATTGAAGTAATAAGATCATATCCCGGGGCTTTGCCTAATGGCAGGTCGTGAATTGCTCGGAAGAGTTCCCCGGGTGAAACTGGCTTTGGGGGAAGGCTAAGTTGCAGAGGAGCATTAAGGAAATTTTCTATGTTCGGATGATCTTTGTGTTGTAGGTTGTGTGGTTGGAATGTGTTATGTAAGTGCTGAGCAAGCATTTCTGCTTTCTCTTTATTGGTGGTCGCCCAAGAACCATCAGGTCGTTGTAGACTAAATGAAGGATTGTTATAGTTAAGAATTCGTCTTGTCGTGTGCCAAAGTGTTTTGTTTTGAGTAGAGAGTGTCTCAGTGAAAGCCATAAATCTATCTGCTCTGTAACGCGAAAGGACAACCTGTAAACGACGATTTAGCCTATTAAGTTCTGCTTTAACGCTGGGGTATCTGTTTCTCTGCCATAAACGACGACATCGGCGCTTAGCAACTATCATTCGACGGATGTAAGAAGGAACGTTAGGTATGTGTTTAAATTCCATGTTCTCTCCTTCGCAACTGTCCCAAGCTGCGCTTTGTAGATTCTTTGTGAAGATTTCCACTCCACGCTCGATTTCACTAGGGGTTTTGAGGGAAATTCCCAGGTTTGTTGTTTCTGACAATATACGTTGGTACTTATTCCAGTCTATTTTACCAGATGTTAGGGAATGCCTGTACCTTAATTTGGTTGGTTGAGAGTTTAACGTAAGTATTACGGGTGTATGATCAGCTGATAGATCAGGAAGAGTTTCAAGTTCGTAGTAGGGTAAGAATTTAGACGATACAAAGAAATCTAGAATATCTGGGAGGCAACGATTATTGTGGGGATAGTAAGTGGGTTCTGCAGGGGCATAATAAAAATATTTTTTGTGAGTTAAAACATCATATAAAGTTTTTCCCCGCGGGTTTGTAACTCGGCATCCAAACTGTTGATGTTTTGAATTAAAGTCACCACCTGCAATGAAATTTTTTCCTAGATAATTGAAGAAATGTGTAAATTGTTCGCGCGATATATTATGATTAGGCGGGCAGTACACAGAAGAAAGGGTAAGGGAATGAGTGATTAAAGATACTTCTACCGTGGTAGCCTGAATGTACGATTTTCTGTACGGAGGGAACGAATTATGACTAATACTATTACGAACAAAAATAGCCGACCCTGCATGGCTAGTTCCATCTGGATGTGTACTTCGATATAGTGTGTAACCAGTGATGTGGCAGTGTGTTGTGTCCTTAAAGTGTGTCTCTGTAATAAGTGCAATGTCTACCCGATTGTCATGTAAAAATTGTTTGAGTTCGTGAACATGACGTACAAGACCTGCTGAGTTCCAGAGAGCAACGACGAGGGACCTGCTGGTTTCAGCCATTGATGTGACTTAGCAACTTGTTAACGACCATATTAAGCGTAGTAATGAGAGGTGTCAAAAGGTCCTGAAAGCGTGTAAAAAAAGTGTTAAGAGTGGCTGTAAAATGATCATAAGGATTCTGAGTCGTTAAGGGATCTGTTGATGAAAGAGTTGAGAATGTCATGGAAGGCTGAGATGGCTGCTGAGAGGGCTGGAATAACTGAGATGACCGAGTATGAGATGGCTGCTGCCGAAGGGAAGGAGCAGCCATCTGAGCGTATGACCGTGAATTCAATCTCGGGTCACGAGAAAGGGGGACGGTGTGAGTATGAGTGGACTGTGTATGATTTGACTTTACCGAGGTACTCACGGGGACTGCAACAGTGACTGGAGGCTCCAACATTACATGAGATTTATTAACAGAATATTTACCAAAATTAAAATTTCTTTTATCTCTCAGTTCTTTATATGTTTGACATCCTTTGTACGTGGACGAATGATTGCCTTTGCAAAGAACGCAGACTCGGGGTTCATTGGCACCTCTTGGACAATCAGCAGTTGGATGAGAGTTGCTGCAGCGTGCACATCTGAACGGATGATTACAGTACGAGCGGGTGTGTCCAAATCGTAGACATCTTTTGCACTGAACTACGTCACTTTTCTTTTTTGGCTCTTCAACCTTAATGCGTGTGCTTAACAAGGATTTAACATTAAAGATTTTCTCGTTATCTTTTTGTCAGGCTCAAGATCAACGAAAAATAATGGTAAGGGCACTCTTGTACCAGCCTGTAAAACATTGACAACGTTTCTTACCTTAAACGACAGTTGTTCCAGAGAATCCTTGATCTCACACGGATCGATACTAGGATGCAAATGACGTATTACGACTCTGTATGCTTTTTCGTGGGGTAGCTGATATGAATGAAAATTGCGTCCCAATTCTCTTAATCGGTGTACAAGAGTACGGTACGTTTCGGATGTTTTTGGGTAAATGGTTACCCCGTCGTTATTGGTCGCTTGAAATTCAAAGTCACCAGTTACTGTACTCTTCAACTGAGACATTAAGTTTTTGTAGTCGCGCAGTTCTACGTTTTTTAAATAAATTGGTGGAGGCTTGCAAGAGTCTTCTTGTAACGATTCTAAAGGTCCGTATTTATTTGTTGTTGGGACTCGAAACTTAGAAGGAGGCAATTCCGAGTCAGCGGAACTCTTTTCCGTATCCAACGGACGTTTTTTACTAGACATGACCTTAGTCCATGCCATTTTCTGCGTACCAGTTGTCTCAGGTGCGACATCTAGGTGAGCGTTGATCACCTTCAAGTTCTCTTCGTGATTGAAGAGATTGTCCATAACTCCCTGCTCCATAGTCAATGGAAACAGGGAGGATTATTATACATATAACAATAGTTTATGAAAAATACTTACAAAAAATCAATGTAAACAGAAACACAAACATAACCTCACACATATGCACAATTTCCGTGTCTGATATTCTATCTTCACCGTATTTTAAAATAAACTTCTCTTTCCCAATAAGAATAAAGTCTTTTTTTTCTTGTGAAATTAATTAATTAATTAATTTTCGATGGTTTCTCACAGAAAATCAGAAAATAAATTTATGAATGTTATTCACTATGTCGACACCAGCTGATCAGCTGATCAAGTCTTAAAAATTTTGATCTTGAAATCTGGCTCATAGTTTTGGAGATGTAAAAGTTCAAACTTGAGTGTCTATGATTATGAAACCGATAGTAGGGTGGGTGTTCGCAAAGTTCTGACGAAGTTATCTTTTTAGGTCCATTTTTTTACTGGAACTCAGCTGTTCGGCACTTGGGCAACTAGCGACCTAGCGGGATATGCAGCGGCCGGGTAGGCGACCAGCCGCGAGACGTCACAGTCGCTGCAATGAGCGTTTACACTACAAACGTCTGATTTAGAAAAAAGTAAAACGAATAACGGAATATCAGAAAATACAGTAATAATTTAAAAAAATTAAATGTAATTTTAATTAAAAATATAAAATACAGTTCTAACTTTCAAATTACTGAGCATTATTTTTGTAATTATGTAAATGAAGGTTCAATCGTAGGAGTAAAGTAAAAACAGTAATAGTGATTAAATCAGTGTTTCTTTAACCTACGTACATGGTTGTCATGTAAATATCTGATACCTACAACGGTGTTTTACAATAACAGTTACGTAAATCACAACATTTGTATTGAAAGTATAATGAAAACGTCATTAAAGTTAATTTGTTTACCTTATGGTTTAACGGGCGGATTAATGCCTTTATTCCTAGTATTATAGTCAATCAATCAATGATACTAAAACTCACCTTCATTTTATGAAATTTAAAAGATAATCCTGATGAATTTCAGTGTAATATCACCTTCCGAGGGAACTTATTTTAATTAATTTGTTGTTTAGGTCATCAGCCGAAAGGCTGGTTTGAACCTGTAGAGGTTTTACTAAGTAAAACGAGGAGTGAGGTGGTTTACCATGGCTTTCCTAACTGAGTGAAAAATTACGCTTATCACCAAGCGACCCTCTGAAAAGCGACCCTCTGAAAAGCACAAATTTTCCACTCTGCAAATGACACCTCCACTTCATTCACCACAGGGTCTGGCTGCATAATAAAATTCATTACTTTCAAAGGAGATAACTCTGATTAGTGTCTTTTACACCTCTATCTTTTCTGTTCTTTAATGATTCAGTCATTTAATTGGCTGACCATGTGATAAGAAACAGAACTATTTATTTTAGACCTGCAATGAACAGATTGAGTGTAAATAATTTTACACTCCACCTGCCTGTAATGGGCAGTTTAATTAATTTATTAAAATTAATTAGTCCATAAAATTTGTATAAGAAGGGAAAAAAGTTTCCAGAAATTGTAAATAATAAAGAAACACATTTTACGTTTAAAATCAAGAAAAAAATTAACGTATTAAAAATGGTGTCAAACATTCACACTCTCGGCAACGTAAATAATTAACCATAAAACCTATGTTTAATCATGAGTAAGCAATTTAAAATTAAAAATATAACCTAATTTAATTCATGGGTGAAAGACGCAAAATGAAAATCTACCTCTGTGTAACTTAAAAAGTACGGGAAATCAGCAGTTGCTTCTAAACTAGGGTTTGTAAAGCAAGATACTTGAAATAAAAGTTGTAGATTTTTATTTTCCTATAGTTAACTTTAATGACATTAAACACTTTTGTTGTAAAATGCATACTAAGGCCGCAATCTAAAAAATAAAATTTTTGATAAATAAAACAGAAAATATCGAATTTCCGCTAAACTAACATTGTAAAAAATGTTTTGAAATAAAATTTTTAAGTTTTCAAATGTCTACAACTTTAATTATCTATTACACTTCGGCTCTATTTTTTTGTTTTACGTCTGACTTTTGCAATTTATGCTAATGCAGACGGTGGGATAAAGATGATAATAAAAATGAGTGATAAAATTATGCCAGACCCGACCGGGAGTCGAACCCGGAACCCCGGCGTAGAATGCATATAAAATCTGCAATCTTTAAATCATAATTTTCTATATGAGCCTCTCCAAGCTTTTCAGCATAAATGGTGCTTAATATATTTTGTAGGACATATAAAATATAGTAAATATGGTGATTTAAAAAAAATCGTAGAAACTTTTTTTGAGAAAAACGGACGAAAAACTACTACTTCAGTTTGACCGTTTTTGATGAAAATTTTCGTGTCCGGTTTGGTAGTACGTTACTTAAGTTCCAAGTTTCAGCTTTATACAATATTCTGTTCTTGAGATATTTTGGTCACACACCAATTACTAACAACATGTTGTTTGGGTTCAGGGGGGGGGGGTCTGAAAACGTGTATATCCGGTGAAAACTCGATTTTTAAAAATCAACATGAAAATAATACTTTCTTTTTATGTATATTCATACAGCGGAAGAGAAAGTAAAAATCAAAACTCTTAACGGAGGAATTTAAATATTACAAACGAACAGTGATTCCAGAGATTAGAGAAAATGAGAAATTATTAGATGCGGAAGAGGAATTCCCACAACTGATCCTTCTGACTTTATGTTACTCAAATTACGGTCTAAAAAAATATAAAAATACGGGGTATAAAAGGATTTCAAATTTCCAGGAAGTGTTTATACTTGTTTAGGTAAAATATAAAAAAATAAGCTTTTGTTAACTTTACTCGATAAACAAGTTAAAAATTAAAAATTTTATAAAATTAAATTACGTAACACTCGCTCCAGAATTATTTAAAAATTTATGCCATACCTATTCGTAAAAAGAGCGATAAAATATAACCTTCATTACGGTCAAGGCCATTTACATAACTTACACAATTTATTAAAGTAAGATTTAAGCATGAGAAGAAAAATGTGGTAGACCTCTCTAGGTCTACCACTTTTTTCTTCTTTAAAAAATATCTCTATATTTAAAAGATTGTGTGGGTAAGTAGTAAATTACTACTGATTGACTAAGATGTACGACGCATTAGTACTATAGCATTTTATAACAAAGCACTTAAGTAAACAAATACGCTTAGAAAATTAATTTTTTTGTTAAAAATTATAAAAGCATGTAAAAACTAGCTAAATGAATTTATTTTAAATAGCAAATTCACAAAAGTAATGTTTTAAAATAAAGTGTAAAATAAATTTAATTAGTATACTTTACATAGAAATTTGTTCGGCGTAATCATTTTTATTTTATTACTTTTAAATTAATTCATTAAAAATTCTGAAAAATATTCACAGTTTTATAGTTAAGCTATAATTTTAAAAGTCAATTAAGTATATTTGATACAATAAGCATTGTTGTTTTTGAAATTTTAATGATTTTATGTCATTAAAGACCACCATCAATTTATGACTGTAATAAAATTTAAAAAATTGTGAAAGATTGTATTATATATCAGTGATTTAATTGCATTGTGTAAAAGGAATCAATAGTGAGCTGAATAGAAGATTTTTTTCTCTTTCCTTTATGAATCAATAGGAACGAAAATGTATTCATATCGATTTTTCGAACTCGAGTTTTCACCGATCTACACGTTTTCAGACCCCCTGAACCCAAAAAACATGGTTTTAGCGGTTTGTCAGTATGTGTGTATGTGTGAGAACACAATATCTCAAGAACGAACTTAAGTTAGGTACCACTACCGGACCCGACACGAACATTTTCATTAAAATAGGTCAACCGGAAGTAGTAGTTTATTTGTGTAATTTTTCACTTTTTTGCGATTTTCTTAAAAATATATCCTACGATTTTTTTTAAAAATCGCCTCGTTTACTAAATTTGTTATGCTGTACAGATAAGGCAGGCGTCATGTCTGCTGAAATTCTTGGAAAGGGTGTTTTCACGTAAAAAATTCTTTTATTAAGATTGCAGCTTTAATGTGCATTTTAACACAAATGTATATAATAAAAGAGAATTAAAAATACATGTATATAAATATATATTGTAGAGAATTACAAAGAACAATTCTTTGTTTAACGCTTAGCTTAGCGGTAATTAGCAATTTCCTGTTTTTTTCTCACGAAAACGTGTTAAAAATAATTTTTTTTAAGATTTCGGCCTTATTATGCATTTTACGGCAAAAGTGTATGTGTAATCAAATTCATAGAAAATTAAAAAATCTAAAACTTTTATTTTGAGCAATTTTCTCTACAGAGTATAGTTTAGCGTGAAAGAGTGATTTTTAGTATTTTTAAGCCAAACTGAGTTTGATTTTAATTTCGCGTCTCTCACTCGTGATTAAAATTAGGTTATGTTTATTGAGGTCAGTTTTTTATTTATTCTAATATTAGGCTATATTGTTCATCATTTGCATTGGAAAGAGAAAGTTGTGTGTGTGTATCACACCAAATTTTTTTTAGATTAGTTTCCTTACTATTATTTTAATTACTAATGCAATTTGTTAAAATAGAAATAAAAATATTTTGTATTGTTTTGTCTTTGTTTTAGGTTAAAATTACAAAAAGATTTTTCAAATTTTTCCGACCTTGAATTTTTACATTTGAATGATCTCAGAAAATCTGCTACAGGATTTTAACTATTTCAAAAATCAATTTATTTGAATACATCACTGGATTATTTAGCTTAAAATTTTACTTAAGTAAGACATGACATCTGAGAACGACAAGGAAAGTAAATACTAATAGAAATATACTAATTGAAAAATATTGTCACTAAAATATTAGCAAACGTTAATTTCGCAATTTCCCAAAAACAAGTGTTTCTTAAAATTCATTTTTAAAATTCTATAATTTTTTTATAAATTATGATAAAAAGAGTAAAAATATCATTTTTTACAGCATTAAATTCTCTATAAGAAAAACTCAAACCTCATTTTTGACTTGGGTGAAGATAGATCCTTTACGCATGAACGGTCACATGTACGTATTCTAACATTTGTTAACCTTGTAATATTATTTAAATTAAATTTCTCATTGGTGTATACTATCGAAAATTAAATTGAGTGAAAAAAAATCACATCACACTACATTTTTAAATTCATTAAAAAATTAATCTGTTGCAAAAAGTTTTGACATTTTATTTTGTGTGTGTTGTTGTTCAGGTCAACAGCCAAAAGGCTGGTTTGAACCTCCAGAGGTTTTACTAAGTAAAAACAAGAAGTGAGGTGGTTTAATATTGCCTTCCTCACTGAGTTGAAAGAGTATGCTTATTAGCATTCCAGGCCCTCCGAAAAGCACTCACTTTCCACCCTGCAAATGACACCTTCACTTTATTCACCACAGGGTCTGGCTATATAGTGAAATTCATTACTCTCAGAGGAGATTACTCTCAGAGGAGGTAACTCTGACTAGAGTCTTTTACACCTCTACCTCTTTTTTTCTTAAATAGTTCAGTTATATAATTGGCTGACTATGTGATAAGACACATAACTGTTTTTTGTAGCCCTGGAACCAACAGATTGAGTAAAATTAATTTTAACACTCCACCTGTCCGTTATGGGTACATTAAAAAATTTTTTTTTGTAACAAATCCAAAACAAGAGATTATCAGAAGATTTTTGAATAAACAGTACTAGGAAAATCTGACTAGGAAGAAATTTTGAGTAAAAAATACAAAATTATAAGTAAATTAGTAAGCCTAATGAATATTTTTTCGTCTTAATTTTCTTAGAATTGTATTGTATTGTAGAATTGTAACGACGAATAGGACGTAGTTATTTTACACAAACGTTCAATAAAAGCCTATATAAAATACATTTCGATTTACAAGTTGCATTAAAATTCAGTATCGCTATCAAAAAAAGAGGAAATTTATACATGAAGCATCAATCGGTAGACATATTTATTCAAAAACGCTTCGTTGATTACAAAAAGAATCGTTTATATGAACTACTGTACGAGCATATCAGTAACGGCCATTTTATGGTTTTATTACTCTTGTTTCGTAAAATATTCATAGACTTAAAATAAATTTCATGATTGCTTTAATAAAAAATTTATCAAAAGTTTTTATAACTCTACTTTCACAAGCTATGAATTTTACATTCAACACTTTTATCAAATCTGTATTGCACTCAACATTTCTTTGTAAAATGAAAAGTATTAATTGATTTGAATTCGAGGAAATTGGAAGAGATATTTCCAGTTCAATTTTCCAGTACTTTCTCCTTTCTGTTATATAGATGACAAAGAACGAAGTGGATGAAATGTAAAAAAAAGCGAATTGGGTAATTGTGGATAATGAAGAGAAAGTATAAAAGAAAATTCTTAAAGTGAGGTAAAATATTTAGAATATGGCAGAACAACATGGGGTGTAATGAAACTTGGAAAAAGGAATGGGAAAATTAAATTTCTGTAGATTGTGGGTTATAAGGAAGTGATAGGGGGACGGATAAACAAACAAATGAGGAATTTCGTGAAATTAGAGAGAAAGGGAATAGGAATTGAAAAGGATTAGTGAAAGGACAACTGACAGAGATTGGTCGAGGAATGTAAAAGGGAGAATTCCACTGGTGAGAGAGGTTTGATGTATATTGAGTTACCAGGACAGCGATTCACGCAACCAAATCTCCATAAAACATAGCTCTGTTATCACAATCATACAAGATTAGAAAAAGATTATAACAAAAAATATTAACAATACACTTTGACTAACTAAAAAACGTTCTCGGAAAATAAGTAACAATACATTTTACTATACAATTTTTGATGTTTTATGCTTTACACAATTATTGTTTATTGAATTTAAAGATTGAATTTTTATAGAAAGCTTTTATAACATTGTAATAGTGTTTTCAACAGTAAAAAAAATCGCTGTTTAGAGAGATATTCACAATGAATTATCTGTTGAAACTATGATTTGATTGGATGCTTGTGATAGATGCACTATGGTGCTGAAACAAATATCACAATGCAATTATTTAGGTTGTGACATCGACTTATATCAAGATTTGGATACAGAAAAAAAGAATCTGGTGTGGAACACTCACACGACGTTCTCTTCCCAAAGCAAAAAATGACCAATATAACCTAATATTAGTAATAAAACGTTAGAAATACACAAAAACTAACCTCAAAACACATAACCTAATTTTAATCATGAGTCCATGATGCAAAATAAAAACCAACCTTAGTTTGGCTTAATAATACGTAAAATTACTCTTTGACGCTGAACTAGGCACTATAGAGGCAAATGCTTAAAGAAAAGTCATAGATCTTTCAATTTCCTTTAAATTTGATTATGTACACTTTTGACGTAAAATGTATACTTAGGCCGAAATCTTAAAAACTTATACAGATTTTCATAAAAAAAAGAAAATCACTTATTACCGCTAAACTAAGCGTTGGACAAAGAAATGTTTGAAATAAAAGTTGTAGATTTTTAAATTGTCTACAACTTTTTATTATAAATCTTAGCGCTAAAATGCATATTAAGGTCGCGATCTGAAAAAAATTTCTACTAGAGCAGAGCGTACCCAAGAATTTTAGCAGAAATTGAAGCAAAAACTTTAGCAGACGCTAAGGATTTTAGTCTACGCTATCATGTTGAGCATGGCAATAAGTCAGTATAGGGAGTTTTATCGTTGTTGTGAATCGGAACAGGTGAGAGCCTAATCCTTGATTGTGAGAAGAAATATTTAGCTTAAAATTTACGTATGTCTTAATTTCAGATCTAATAATTGTCTTATTCCTTGTAAAGGTGATATTATTCTGCTACACCTCAGCTGTATTTACAAATTTTTGCTTTCTATTGCCCTATATGAATAACTGCAGAGGGAAGAGAAAAGTATTCTTTGCATGTCGATTTTTCGAAAGCGAGTTGTCACCGGAACTACACGAATTTTGGATTTCCTGAACCCAAAAAAGATATTATTAGCGATTGGTATGTGCGTGAACAAATATCTCAAGAACGAATTATTGTACGAAGTTGAAACTTTAAGTTAGGTACCATTAGGGGACCCGACACAAAAATTTTCTTACAGTAAATCGGTCAGCCGGTAGTTTTTGGCCTAGTTTATTCGTGCAATTTTTCATTTTGTACGATTTTCTCAAAAATGGCTACAACAATTTTTTTTAAAATCGCTTCAATTACTACACTTTTAATTCTCTACAAAAAAGAGTATGCGGCATGTGTGCTGAAATTCTTAGAGGTTTTGCTCTCGTGGTAAAAAAACGATTTTTTTAAAGATTGTGGCTTTAAAAACCTAAATTATTTAAGATCGTTTTAAGATTTAAACGATTATTAAGATCTAAACGAAAATTATTTAATCATTTAAGATTGTGGTCTTTTGCACTAAATGTATTTTAGTGCAAAATTATGTAAATTTAGTCGTTGAAAATTTAAATCTTAAAGACTTAAATCTTATACGCTTAAATCTTAAGGCTTAGAGACTTTTAATCTTTTATCTTAAACACTTTTTTCTACAACGCTTAGTTTAGCGTCAATTGGTGATTTTCTGTCTTTTTAGCATCAAAATAGGTATTTTTTTAAAAATATTGCGCTTGTACAGTGATTTGTATGCCTGATGTGTACGGTAAAGAAAACTATGCGCTTCCTAACGAACGTTCTTATTTCATGTCAGAAATACATGTGCTGTACTTTTTACTTCTGTAATACACCTGATACTTTTATAACACACCGGCCCGCTCTAGGGCGGTCCAGGCAGCGACTGACCATGGAGCTTTAAGACAAAGGGGAAAATTGGCCCCTCACGGTACGTGAGAGCTTGAACCACGAGGTGGATAGCTCTCCGAAGTGGGAGTTCCTTGACGAGGTAGCTTCGTTTTACGGTCTTCACGTAGTTTAATTAAGGGAGTTATCCTCAAAGGTCTGAATCTCTGGTGCCGTTTCACTAAATATTTCCTTGCCGGGAACAAATTAATGGTGTCGAGCACTAGCTGGTGCAATAGATTATGGCGACAAGTCCTAACTACATTTTAATCTTCAATTCATGTTATAATTCTGACTGTTTGGACCAATTTTTCTAGTTCAATGTTCATGATGACGGTGCCTTGTGCGTGAAGAGGCTCCCCCGACAAGAGAACGAGTAATACGCATCCCCCTGGTTGCGGACCAGGCTTACACTTGCTCTCCATACTTTAGTTTAGTAAAATTATGTATGGGACAGTCGCCAGTCACGGTACGTAAGAGTTCCACGAAACGGCCTCCGGGTCTGTGCTTTCGGGCGACTAATCGGAGGGTAGGCGGTGAGAGAAATGCCAGTAAACCAATTGTTATACACGTAAAATTATTGAGAAGTAATTTTTCTTACCTTCAAACGGAGTAGGTCGGTCATAAAGTTGTTGCTTGATTTCCGCTTCTATTTGTTGATTTGTGGGTAGTAGTAATAGAGAACAATCTTCATTTCCATCTTCTCGATGGACTCCTATACGACTGCACTTGAAATAAAAGAGAAAACACATCACATTTTAAAATATTGAACAAACATTCAAAAAGTTTATACATCTTAAAAATAAAATAAATTGTTTAAAATAAAATATGTGAGTTATTCGAGATTAAAATATCCTGCAAATCAGTGTTTTTCAACCTGAGGGTCGTGATCCCTCGTGAGGATCGCAGAACGTGTTGGGAAGGTTCGCGATTTTTTTTTTTTTACGGATTAATTTTACAGCAAACGCCGTTTCTCCGTTCCCAACTTCCATTTTCCTCTATCGAAGCAAACGTCCTCCTCCAGGTTTCTAGCATCCATTGCCTCCCCTATATCGTCCTTCCAACCCCTTCGTGGTCGCCCTCTCTTCCTCCTTTCTGGTGGGATCCATTCTAATATTTTTCGGGGCCATCTATCTGCTCCCATCCTCTTCACATGGCCGAACCATATCAACTGTCTTCTTTCCGTCTCTTCATTAATTGTTCTTGATATATCCATGTTGTTTCTTATCGTTTCATTCCTCACTCTATCCAATTTAGAGATGCCACAGCTTCTTCTGAGAAAGTCCATTTCAGCCGCTGCAAGTTTCCTTCTCTTGGCCTTACTAACATCCCATACTTCCAATCCATATAGTGTGACACTTTCAACTAAACTTTTATCTATTCGTTTCTTTGTATTTTTGTTTATTGTGTTTTGCCATAGAAGAGAGTTGATTGTCCTTATAACTGTTCGTCCTTTATTTATTCTCTCTTGTATCTCATCCTTACTATTGCCATACTTATTGAAAGTTACTCCTAAATATTTACTTCTCCTGACACCTTTTATTATATCTGCCCCAAGTGAAAGATCCCTAACTTCTTCATTGCCTACAATGAGATACTCACACTTCGCCATATTCATAGAAAGACCAGCAATTTCATATTCTTGTTGCAGCTTCCTTACCATGTAGGCCTATTCAAGATCATCTTCATCCTTTGCTAAAACTATTTGATCGTCGGCAAAGTATAGAGTGAACAAACTGTCATCGCCTACCCTCACTCCCATATTCCTGCATTTTTTCGTCCATCCCGTTAAGGACCTGTCCAGATAAATTTTAAAGAGGGTTGGAGAAAGACCTGTCTCAAGCCTTTTGTGGTTCTGAAAGGAGTAGTAAATTTGTTTCCAAGCTTGACCATCGCAGTATTTTGTGCATAATATTTTTTAGTGGCATTAATGAGATTGGTACTTATCTCCATACTTTCCATTTCCATCCACAGCTGAGAAATCGGTACACTATCATATGCTTTTTCTAAATCTATTAGGGCTATGTGTGTCTCTCTATTGTGTTGGGCTCTTTTTTCTGTTACCATTTTGATGGTGAATAGGTTATCTACTGTAGATCTTCCGGCTCTAAAACCTGCCTGTTCTTCGGGCTGTTTGTTTTTTATTTCCTCCTCAATTAAACCCTTCAATAATCTTGAATATATTCTTCCGATGGTAGGTATTATAGCTATACCTCTGTAATATACCTCGGGAAAAAAATTAAAAATAATTATTGTGAAGATATTTATTTAAAAAAGAGATTTACTTCTACAAATTTTTCCAATTCGATTAACGCAAAACTTGTTTGAAATTAACCAATTTTTTAATGTTTGGAATTATTTTGTTAATATAAAAACGATGTCATTTTCCAGTGTCAAATGATTTCTTATTTGGGTATAAAATTTCATAATATTGAATATTATAGGTTTATTGATTTACATCAAATGAATACAGTATTATTCCTCTACTGCCAATATTGGACGATCTGTTAAAGATCTACTTAATTAAAGTTGATGATATATTGTTGTATAGTTCGTTGAACGATTTTGGAGTAGTTCTTTATTAATACCTAATAGGTTTATAGATGCTTTAATTCTACTTTATGCAATTTTTATAAAACAAGAATCTCTCTTTTACTAAGGAACACTACACTAATTCAATGTTATCTAAAATTGTTTCCAGGTTTTACTCAGATTTATCTTTAATTCTGACCAGAATGAGGTACATTCAAAGAGAAACAGTTGAAATCACATCCTGTTACACAGGCTCTCGAAGAATTCTGAAAAGACTAAAAATAAATAAACGACCGTGAGCTTAAAAGGAAAGTTGATAAATAATGAAAACCTATTTGTCAGTAAGTAACAGCTAACTGGCGAAAATCTCTTTTAGAAAATGTTGTTTAAAACTCAACAGTGTTAGGAATTGCCTTTAAGGAAACTAATTAAATATTTATTTCTTTAATTATTCTTATACACTTTTTTTTTGATTTTTAAATATTATCACAATTTATTTTATTCATTTAATTTAATGTTTTTGTAAGAGGCGGTAAATTATTTAAACATAGAAATCCTGTTTTGGTTTCAGTCAAAATAATTAGGAACAACCAAAGCATCATTTGTTAAGTAACGAATATATGTGTAACTATGTACATAGCATTACAGGAGGCGAAATTTGGTCCAGAGCGTTAAGTAGTCAAGTTAAATATAAAATGAGAAAAATTTCTAAAAGAATCGGTCCTTTATATCCCTGTCTACATTCAGGGGATAGGACCTCCTTCCTTTAAGATTATTTCTATAAGGTAATATAAAAGGTTTAATAGTGTAGTAATAACAACATTCCTGAACAATTATTCAGGAGGTTTTGGTGCCCTTATGAGTTACTGCCGGAGAACCACCACTAAATTCGCAAGCCTAGTGGAAGCTTTTACACTACTATAAAATTACGACGAGTACTTAGAAACGTTCACAAGAAAAATAAAACCTTTCGACGACGCACTCTGAAAACTAATCAAGGAGGCAGTAACGTAGTAACATGAATTTAAAAAAAGCCAAATACCGAAAAGAATATTTTACTAAACAGAATTTTAAATCCTCAAGTGTTTTATAAATCCTATGTATGTGCTATTTTCCCAAAAGTGTCTCAAACGTTTTTACGGATAAGAGCACTTTTAAAGAAAACAAACAGCTTCGTAAAATTGATTGTACAGTTATTTAAGTAATGAAGAAAATAAAGTATTTAATGAAAAGAAAGCTTACAGCTAAGTGTTTTAAATATTTACTTTATAAAAAATAAAGTTGTTAAATATAAGGTAATATTTTTATAATAATGGAAATATTAATATCCTCGGAAAATATTTGTCTGATTTTCTTTACAATATGAATTATTTATTAATTCAAAGTAAAAATCTCTACCCATATAAGTGTTGTTGTTTAGATCATCAGCCAAAAGACTGGTTTGAACCTGTAGAGGTTTTCTAAGTAAAACGAGGAGTGAAATGGTTTACCGATGCCTTCCTCACTGACTGGAAAAGTATGCTTATCAGCATGCCGGGCCCTCTGAAAACCACTTATTTTCCACTCTGCAAATGAAACATCAATTCATTTACTACAGGGTCTGGCTGTATAATGAAATTTATAACTTTTAGAGGAAATAACTCTGATTAGTGTATTTTACACCTCTATCTCTTCTGTGTTTAAATGTTTCAGTAATTTAATTAGCTGATCATGTGATAAGAAACAAAACTATTTATTTTAGCCCTGCAATGAACAGATTGAGAGTAAATAATTTGACACTCCACCTATCTGTTAAGGGCAAACCATGTAAGTATGAAAGCAAAATATTGCTCTTTTAGAGCATAAATTATGGAATATGAAGAGTTTAAGCTGGATTGGCCATGGAGGTGAAATAAAATACATCAGGAGATCAAAAAGTGTTTGTTATTTTATGGTACCTAAATTTTTTTAACTGTTTGCCTCCTCATTTAGATAATTTTTTTTCTGTAACGATTGGTGTCATTAAATGTAGACATAAAAAGTATTTGGTTGCTCTAGAAATCCGTTGATCTCATCCATGGATCGGTTGGTTTAGGATTAATTAATTAATTAATTAATACTGAAGTATTAATTAATTAATAAAATTTATTTACAGCATATCACAAAAGAAACACAAAATTCAAAAGAAAATGAAATAAACAACAAACTCAGTAGCCTATAATCTTGACGTTACTTATCTGGTCGTCTGCCAGGATTAGTAAATTCAGATTAAATCAAAATAAACTCTCTGTTTTCACTGAGAGTAGCTATAAAATAAATTAATACCTAATAACAAAAAAATAGGGCCTACCTCTTCTTTATTATACATAAAACCCAAACAATCAAACTTCTATTATTTTATAAATTAATGAATTATTTTAAATTTTAATAAGAATTCTTTAAAATTGTTAAATAGGTCTAGTTAAATCAATAATTATATAAATAAATCACTTATTTAAAAATAAAAAAAAATAAAAATTCATGGGGTCTTTCCAGTAAATCAAACTCCAAAATTCAGCAGTAAATAATACAAATATAAAAGGGTTGCACACTAGTGGTACGAGGTGTGGCTATGAAATAACGAGACTGACTGTGTATAAATTAAAATTACTTATTGTCACCTTCAATATACACTCCTTCTCATCCCTACAAAGCTCCATGCGAATTTTTCATAGTTTGAAACGGTGCTGGAAGTCATCTTCTGTCAGCTCCTTCAGGATACGTGCCGCTTTCTCTCTTACAGCTTCCACAGACTCAAATCTTGTCCTTTTTAATGCAGATTTTACCTTAGGGAACAGGTAGAAAATAATAACATATGATGAAACGTGGTTTTTTACTTATGATCCGAAAATGAAGCGCCAATCCATGCACTGAAAGAGCCGTACTTCACCGAGAGCCGAAAAAGCTCGAATGAGCAAGTCAAAATTAAAAGCAATGATGATTGTTTTTTTTTTTGATATCCATGGGATTGTGTACCAAACAAACAATTAATATTAATATTAATTAAGGTCAAACAATTAATCAATATTACTACCTTGAGTTACTTTCTGAACTACGTCAAAGAGTAATGAAAAAAACGCCCTGAAACGTGGATGGACAAATCATGGGTCCTCCACCAAGACAATGCGCCAGCTCCTTCCGCGTTATTTGCCAAGAGGTTCCTAGCCAAGTACAGCAGCTCAGTGTTAGAACATCCACCTTATTCACCACATCTTGTACCATTGACCTCTACTGTTCCCTAAGATGAAATATGCTTTAAAAAGGATAAGATTTGAGCCTGTGGAAGCTGTAAAAGAGAAAGCGGCACGTGTCCTGAAGGAGCTGCCAGACGATGGCTTCCAGCACTGTTTCTAACAATGGAAAATTCGCACGGAGCGTTATAGGGATAGAGAAAGAGTGCATATTGAAGGTGACAATAAGTAATTATGTATAAAATAAAAACAAAATTTTTGACAACGTCAGTCTCGTTATTTATTAGCCACACCTTTTATATCATAATAAATATTGAATCCAAAATTTAAAGTTTAAAATTAAACTCCTGTATGGAAATACTTACATGATATGAAAATGACATTTGAAAGAAATATTTACCAAATGTAAAAAGTGTAATGAAAAATAAATTTGAAATTTAAAAGTTTTTTTTAAAAAAACCTTCCTGTATTAAAATGGAAACTTTTTGTGACGCAATATTTGAAGTATATAGCAATTCATTTTATTCATATAAAATGGTAATATTCTTAAGATATGACATAATGCAGCTCTGTGCATTTATATACGCGTATATAACTATTTTTTAACATAATTTAAAAATTTAAACTGGAAATGATGTACTCAGAAATCTAACGTTGCTTTTAAAAATATATTCATAACGGTAAAAATCTGCTAATGCAAGATTTCAATGTCTGTTATTTAGATATAAAATATTTTCATCTTAAACATGTCTTATGATTGTATTGTATCAAATAAGGCTTTTGTATTCTTGTCATAACAATATTGCCAAAACGTAAAAATTAAATTTTAGTGTATTAATATTATATTTGTAAATAGGAACGTGATTCAATTTCAAAAGTTAAGTTTAATTCAGTTCAAAAGTGAAGTTTTATTTGTATTATTAACTTTGTACCAGGCATCTTATTTGAGTTTAAATAACAAGGCCGAGATTTTTGAAAATGTTTTTGTCTTCGTTGAGAAAATATAATAAAACTACGGAGGAATATTATGTATCAGCTGATTCTGAGTTTAATGCAATAAAGAAAAATTAAAATAGGACAACTAAAATGAATCTCTGAAAACACTGTTTGCAAATATAGTCTGAAAAACAATATCGTTTAAACATTAATAAACAATGAAAAATGACAAACATAACCTAATTTTAATTATGATTGTATGACGCAAATGAAGAACGTCTGTTCGACTTAAAAATATAGAAAATCACTAATTGACGCTTAACTAGGCTCAAACCCACCGGGTTGGTCTAGAGGTAAAGTCGTCGCCAAAATCACTGTTTAACAGCTGATTTTCGGAGACGAAGGTTCCTGGTTCAAATCCTAGTAAAGGTAGTTACTTTTATACGGATTTGGATGCTAGACAGTGGTTACCGGTGTACTTTGATGGTTGGGGTTCAATTAACCATACTCTCTCAGGAATGGTCGATCTGAGTCTGTACAAGACTACACCTCGTTTACACGTCATACATATTATCCTCATCTCATTGGGTCATGGGGTTGCTTATTGTTCTGAATTGAACAGATTGCAACGTACACATATTAGGAGTTTAAAAAAAACTAGGCTCTGTAGAAAAAAATGCTCAAAATAAAAAATTTATTTTTACTCTCTCTCGACTATATAGGAAGGAAATGGATATATATATAGAAATATGAGGGATATCTATAGGAAGAAAAGTATTGTTTTCATATTGATTTTTCAAAATCGAGTTTTTTACCGGATATGTACGTTTTCAGACCCCCTGAACTCAAAAAGCATGAGTTTACCGATTTACGCGCGCGCGAATCGGTAAAAGTGTGTGTGTGTATGTAAACAAAATATCTCAAAAACGGAACATCGTATAAAATTGAAACTAGAAATTAAAGTTAGATATTACTTCCGGACCCGACAGGAACATTTTCATCAAAATCGGTAAACCGGAAGTAGTATTTTATTCGTGTCATTTCTTACTTTTTTGCGATTTTTTCAAAAAACGACTCCTACGATTTTTTTAAAAATCGCCTCATATACTACAATTTTTATGCGCTATAAGATAAAGACGCCATGTCTACTGAAATTCTTAGTGAAACTGTTCTCTCGTAGAAAAAAATGTTTTTTTTAAGATTGCAGCCTCAATATACATTTTATCGGAAAAGCGTAGCTAGTTATAAAATAAAAGATGTAGACAATTTAAAAATCTGCAACTATTTTCTCGAATATTTTTTTGTATCACACTTAGTTTAGCGGTAATTAGTGATTTTCTGTTGTTTTTTCATGAAAATCTGTAAAAGAAATAAATTTTTTAAGATTTTGGCCGTAGTATTCATTTCACGACAAAAATGCACAATTGAATTTATAGGAAATTAAGATCTACTACTTTTGTTTAAAGCATTTTTCTTTACATAGTCTAGTTTAGCGGCAAAAAGTAATATTCCGTATTATTAAGCCAAACTAAGGTTGGTTTTCATTTAGCATCATTCACTCGTTATTAAAATAAGGTTATGTTTCTTGAGGTTAGTTTTTTGGTTTATTTCTAATATTTTATTACTAATGTAAAATTATATTGGTCATTATTTGCATTGGCTAGAGAAAGACATTTAAGTCTTCACACCAGAATTTTTTCATTTATTTAGCTTTGATTAATGTCTTTAACAGGCAGGTTAAATTATTTGTATACAGGCAGATTGTTAAATTATTTGTACTCGATCTGCTAGTTCCAGGACTACAAAATATAGTCAGCCAATTAACTGTAGCACTTAATACCAGAAAAGGTAGAGGTGTAAAAGACACTAGTCAGAGTTATCTCCTCTGAGAATAATGAATTTTATTATACAGACAAACCCTGTGGTGAATGAATTGAAGGTATCATTTGCAGGGTGGAAAATAGATGCTTTTCTGGCATGCTTATATAAGCATACTTTTCATATCAATGAAGGTATTGGTAACCCTTGGTCCTCGTTTTACTTAGTGAAACCTCTAAAGATTCAAAACAGCCTTTCGGCTGATGACCTTAACAAAAGTCTTCTTCACGTGTAGTTGGTCAGCTCTTGCCATCAAATCCTGCTTCCATGAGTCCTTGTCACGGGCTGTGGGTAATACTTGGAGGCATATAGGTTATCGTTAAGTTGCAGGAAGAAAAAAGGTGAAAAACGGGTTTTCGGCATCTTAAATAAATTATTCGGGTAAGTTACGGTAAACATATTAGGGATTGTGAGTGGAGTTAACACTTTAATTCGTTAACTATAACGAATGTTATAATTTTATGTTTGAATGTTATTATCTGTTACGAAACCAAAACTTTACCAAAATAATGAAGAACGCTTGTAAATAACAAAGAGGGTTGTATAGAATTGTGGAGAAAGATAAAGGTCAGCAAGCGCTGTAAAGCTGCAATATGATAATTAAGCCGATTTGTAAATGAATTTTGACTTTTAAAAACCGTCTGATTATTAAATTTAGAGATTATTAATTCATTTACCAACTGTGTACGAGTATCTGTACTTAAGGCAGGTAGAGAGTTAAATTATTTCCACTTGATCTGCTATTTCCAAGGTTCTAAAAAATAGTTTTTTCTTATCACATGGTCAGCCAATTATATGACTAAAGCATTTAAGAATAACAGAGGTAGAGGTGTAAAAAGACACTAGTCAGAGTTTTCTCCTTTGAGAATAATGAATTTCATAATTATACAGCCAGGTGAACCAAGTGACGGCGTCATTAGTAGGGTGGAAAGTAGAACATTTTTATAGGCCTGGCATGCTGATAAGCATAATTTTTCATTCAGTAAGGATGGCAATGGTAAACCAACTCACTGATCCTTTCAACTAGCAAAGCCTCTACTGGTTTAAACCAGCCGTTCAGCTGATAACCTAAACAACAACGAAGTAAGATTGAAAAATAAATTTTACCCGACAAGTTAGAAAATAAATTTATTAACAGTGAAAGACAGTTACTCTAATTAATTAAACGATATTAAGTAAAATTAATTTTGTTGAAAATTAAGTAATTGCACAGTCGATAAAGATATTCAACAATTTTAAAACTCAATAAATTTTGTTAAATCTTCCGGATTAGTTAACTTAATAACAACGATTAATTCAAACATTTTATAATCAAGCAGTCTAACTTTTTGCTTTAATTTATATTTTATTACTTTTTAGTGTTTAACTTTTCGACGGTGATTTAATAATTTAATTTTGTCTTAATTAACTTAAGTCGATGAGTTGTTTATTCCGGTATTAATGTTTTACGTAAGTTATATTTTGTCCTAAACGTCCAGAATACTTTTATTAATAATAACTCAAACGTCTATAACTCGAATTTTCTATATCTCGAATTGAATTTTAGTCCCCTTCAACCTTCCATGAATTTACCACGTAAAAAGTCATCTATAACTCGAATTTCACAATTTCTCTAAATCGAACTAATTATTACGTTTCTTTTGACAAAATTATTACGTAGTTCTCAAAATAGCGGTTTTGGTCTTTTGAGAAATGTAGATACAGTGCTACTTCTTTCAATAATTATACGAGGAAATGTTCGACCATAAAAGGGTACAGACCCTCAAAGTCATCTGGTTGCCTTTGTATAGACCTAACACAGACGTAAACCAAAACAATGAATTTCTTTGAATCGACGCATCTTTGGTCGACCACCGAACAATAAAACCATAAAACCATAGTCTATCGGTACAATGTACCGTATTCAGCATGTACTGCGTCATTTTTACTTTCTCTTCCCTATAATATGAATATTAGGAAGGAAAGTATTGTTTTCATGTCGATTTTTCGAAATCGAGTTTTCACCGGATCTATACGTTTTCAGACCCCCTGAACCCAAAAAACTTGTTTTTAGCGATTGGTCTGTGTGTGTGTGTGTGTGTGTGTGTGTGTGTGTGTGTGTGTGTGTGTGTGTGTGTGTGTGTGTGTGTGTGTGTGTGTGTGTATGTGAACAGAATATCTCAACAACGGAACATCGTACGAACTTGAAATTTGAAACTTAAGTTACATATCACTACCGGACCCGACACGAACATTTTCATCAAAATCGGTCAACCGGAAGTAGTAGTTTATTCGTATAATTTTTCACTTTTTTGCGATTTTCTCAAAAACTAGTCCTACGATTTTTTTTAAAATCAACTGGTTTACTACATTTTTTATGCTCTACAATATAGGGTAGGCGCCATGTTTGCTGAAATTCTGCTGTTTTTATGTAAAAACATTTTCTTTTTAAGATTGCGGCTTTAATATGCATTTTAGCGCAAAACGTTATATAATAAAAGTTGTAGAGAATGTAAAATTCTACAACTTTTATTTCAAACATTTTTTTGTATAAAGCTTAGTTTAGCGGTAATTTGCGATTTTCTGTTTTTTTTTCTCACGAAAACGTGAGAAAAATCGATTTTTTTAACATTTCGGTCTTAGTATGCATTTTACGACAAAAGTGTATATAATTAAATTTATAGAAAATTAAAAGATCTACAACTTTTGTTTAGGGCATTTTTCTCTACAGAGCCTAGTTTAGCGTGAAAGCGTGATTTTCCGTATTTTTAAGCCAAACTGAGTTCGATTGTCATTTTGCGTCATTCACTCATGATTAAAATAAGGTTATGTTTTTGAGGTTAGTTTTTGTTTATTTCTAATATTTTATTAATAATGTTAGGTTTATTATTAATTATTTGCATTGGCAAGAGAAAGTTGTGTGAGTGTTTCACACCAGATTTTTTGAATACTGTATACAATATGTACAGTACTTAACACTGCAGCCAAGAGCTAAGCTAAATGCAACGTACAGTACTGTGTTACAAAATTACGCATGTGCAGTAAGCCTACATATTCCTCTACATCTTGTAGGGTCCTGTATTTAGCCTTTGTGGAATGTTCTGTTTTTTTTTTGTAATAATTACTTTGTTTTTATTTTTTCTTAACTCGAAATTTCTGTAACTCGAATTATTTTCGTCATCTTTTGAGGATTCGAGTTATAGAAGTTCGACTGTATTACATAAGTAGGCCTAATATCTATTTTGTCTTTTGCGTTTAAAATAGTTTTATTAATAAATTTACCAGAATATTGACACAATCTTAACTAAAATTTAGTTATTTTGTTATTTATTTCACAAACTTTTGTTACGGCTTTTGGATTTTCAGATTTCTTGCAGTACCTAGAAAGTGTTATTTTACCAAGTAAAATTTGTTTAAATACGTTCGTTACAACTTTATATCATTGAATAAACAGAAATTCCTTTTGAAATACATCGGAACAAATTTTACGTTTAAATATAACGATGATACACCATGTTGCAGGTACAGTAGAGTACCGATTTTCCGTGGATCGTTTAACCGGGGTTTGGATTAACCGTGCGATCACTAGAATTTTTTTTTTGGTTTAACGTCCGACTGTTTTGCAAATTGCTGCTAATGCAGACGATGAAGGATGAAATGAATTTTTTGTAACGTATGAAAAAATGCCATGCCCGAGTGGGATTCGAACCCAAGACCGCGTGATGAGAGGCGAGCACGTTACCAACATCGCCAACGCGGTCGGCTAGAAAAATTAAAATCACTAGAAAAATTAATTATGTATGTACTGTATAACTTTTACAAATTAAAACTTTTCAACTCCCGACATTTTTGTCATCGTAATTATCACAATTATTGTGATTTACTACGATAATATTGTTCGATTACGACAACAATGAGTGGTTAAATGTTGATGCGTGTGATTCGGGCTATGAGAAAATTAGTGATGACGATCTACTAGACAGTGTAACCAAGCCAATTCTTGGGCCGAGCTCTTTACTATATACGGCAAGACGAAAGCAGTGATGACGATTCAGAACCGGCTCCTAAAATCAGTTGCAAAGAAGCTTTAACCGGTGCCAAAACATTACTTACTTTCATGGAAAATTAGGATGACACAGATTACGTGGACATTTTACATATTCGTGGTTATATAATAAAAAATATTGCGGCATAAAATGAAACAAAGTAAAATAACAGATTTTTTGTGATTTTTTTTGTTACGTAGTTTAAGGTAAGATTTATATAAATTTATGTAGTAAATATTTTTATTTCAATACAATTTGTTTATTTATTTCCGATATCCGATAGTATTAACATGTATTAATCAGTAGAATAAAACATACGCGTAACTGGTGGTTTTGTTTATGACGTAGGTGGTCTCGACCGAATTGGGTTGTATTATCCGTGTTTTCCGGTTATCCGGTGTAGTTATCCCCCCAATTACCACGGATAATCGGTATTATACTGTAATTGCATATATTTGTTGTTATTAAATTAGCAATACTTATAACAAGTTATTACATCCTATGTCAAGTGGACCTGTCCTGTTTAAGATTATCCACCCTTCGCCATTGTTCCTTGTAATTTAACCTAAAGAAAATGTAGCTTTTTAACAATAATGTTGTGTCTTCTTTTGTGAAATATATGCTACGTATCATAGCTTAAAATTTCTAGCCACAAGAATAGACAAGAAGTTTACAATATTTACCTACTCGATAAGTATGGTCAGAAGGTTGCAGGCTGAAGAGATTAAAGAGCCAATTATGGAACACATAAATTCAGCCTAATTAACCCTTTCAGTGTCAAAACAATATTTAAACGTTTGATCTTAAGTGCCATTTAATTTGAATAAAGGTGCATAAAAAGTGCCAGCCCTTATTTCAAAAACCTGTAGGAGTAAGCCTGCCATTGCTAACCAAAATTTTAGCGTTACAGGAAAATAAAATTTCCTGTTATAAATTAGTTTTTATTGTGTTCATAAAAAATGAAATCGTTCTAACACTAAAAATATTCAAAATTGTTTTTTTAGTTTACAGAAAGTCGCATTGACAGCTTGGTCATAAGCAACTACTGTGGGTTTTTGTACCATAATGGTGGTTTTAAAGTGTTAAAATTTTCAGACCCTAGCTGGGAATCGAACCTGAGACCTTTCGCTTTGTAGGCTAGCGTGCTATTCACTATGCCACGGAGGCAGTTTTAAAATACATTATTCCATTAATTTTTATTTCAAAGTTTTTTTGGAAATGTTCGGTTATCCGTACGTTGGCGCATTATGCATAACTTACGGACGTCCGGTAAACCCAGATGTTGTAACTACGTAAAAGATATCGACGTACTGTTTTCCGGATGTTGGTACTGAAAGAGTTTAATAAATAAATAAAAGAAAATTAAATAGCTCAGTGTCTAACGTACTTTGAGTAAAACGAAACTGTTTTTGATATTATATAAAAGAAAATGTTAATAAATTTTTAAGTTTTATGTCAACAGTAAATTGTAAACTCATTTTATTAATTCAAATATATTTTTAATAATATAGGTCCAACACGTGTTATTTGATATAATGTGCTACCGTTTTTTTTATCTAATGTTCCAAAGCTTAAAAAATATAATCTACAAGGCACTTATACTGAAATAACGTTTAAATACGTCCCGCTCTATAAAACGGTACGGCAAACTAGCTCACAGGACAAAACATATTATATAACGACAAAAATGTATGATAACATTTTTTATAAAGATAGTAATATTTAATTTAGGTGTGTTATTTTTATAATAGTATAAAAAATTAAACCTACGTTTCTCAAACAACACATTTCATGACTACGACTTAGTTAAGTTTGTTATACCGCAATAATAACTCAGTTTGCCTATAACAGACAGGTGGAGTGTTAAATTATTTGCAATCGATCTGCTAGTTTCACGGCTACAAAAAATAGCTCTCTGTTTCTTATCACATGATTAGACAATTATATGACTGAAGCATTTAAGAACAGAAGAGGTATAGTTAAATACACTTTTCAAGAGTTAACTTCTATTAGAGTAATGAATTGTGAATGGTGAATAAAGTGATGCCATTTTCAGGATGCTTTCCAAAAGAAAAGCCGTTTGAAAAAACGTGCTTTTCAAAAAGCCTGGCATGCTGATAAGCATAACCTAATTTTACACTCAGTAAGGAAGGCAATTGTAAACCACCACACTTCACGTATTTTAGTAAAACCTCTAGAGGTTCAAACTAGCCTTTCGGCTGATGACCTAACAAAAGATAACTGGCAGTAACAAAATGTTATTAAATTTGTAAACAAATTTAATAAAATATCATGTGTTAATGTTGAGAGGAATGACCTAATGGGTTTTCTAGTCACGTGAGTCACGAGTATAACCTTGTTTGCAACGAAGGGTAAAGGGGGAAAGAATCGGTGCGCTTGCGCGACTGATTTAATTTCAGTGCGACAAACATAACAACTTGTACTAATATACCCAGAGCTATATGGTAAAGATAACGTATATTACGGAACCTTTTGAAGGTTAATTGTACGAATATAACTGTTTGTTACCGGAAACACAAATGTCGGTTTCTCGAAAACGTGGTCGATTTATTCTCAATGCTGAACGCAATAAAATAAAATGTTATGAAGTTGAAGCTAAACAAAAATGCCTATCCGTGCCTCTTAACAAAAGCTGTGAGCGAACAGCTAACTGTTGTGATGTTTCTCTTACCACAAATCGAAAAATAAAGAAGGAAATTAAGGACGTGAAGAAGCTATTCTTTAACAGTTTTGTTGACACCTGGTAAAAACAAACGGTTAGGTAGATACTAGTGAGACTGATAATAAAAATACCGATGACAGCAAAAGTAAAGAAGGCGATTCATTCGTAATTACAGTAAATCAAACATTCCCAGTCATGTAATTAAGCTATAGGCAATATTATATTACAGGTTTCATTTATTTCTTATAAGGTTTCTGAAGAAAACATTTTCTCGGAGTAAACCACAGCTTTCAAATTGTATGTAGAAACTGCACGGTAGTGAAATGTACGAGTAGTGTCTCACTGTTGAGGTTTGTAGCACTGTAAAATTTTTGTTTCCCTTCCTCACAGCCCATCTATACGCAAAAGGCAATCTCGTGACTTTAGTATCTACTGTATATCTATCGTACAAATTTTTGGTTATCGAGGCAGTTCATAATTTTAAAACTCTATACGCGATATGCTTGTTTCGTTGTATAGGTTATACATTCAAATATTTTATCCGTTCAAAATATTAAACTAAATTATATATAATTTTGAAAACCCCTTAATTATTTATTTTTTATAAAAAAAAGTAATACCTAATATACATTATCCGTAGTAAAAAATATTGTTTTTAAAGAAAATGAGCGTTGGCAGAATAGAACCGTTACCAGAATATTACATTCTGTTTCGCGGAGTGGTTAAATGTACTGTAGCACTAAGAACAGAGTGTTCAATTCTTTTATTAAAAAATTTTGTCTGAAAAAGTTCTATAATTTTAATATTGGATTTTTTTTCGGCCGCATTGGCGCATTGGTTTTTGTTTAACATTTGACTGTTCTGCAATTACTGCTAATGCAGACGGTGAAGGATGAAATAATTTTTTGCAACGTATGAAAATATGCCGTGCCTGAATGAGATTCGAACCCAAGACCGCATGATGATAGGCGAGCACGTTACCAACTACGCCAATGCGACCGGAGAACGAGAGCAACCAGGAGAACGAGGAGAAGAAGAAATGGGAAGCATATATACGAGTAATTAGAGGTAAATTTATAAGTATATTTATTAAGGGTTTATTAAGTTGTTTTATTTTGTATTAAAGTCGCAGCAGAATAAACGTTTGCAACATTTTTTAAATAGGGTAATTTAAGGATATTTTTATTGGCAGTTAATCTATTAGTTATTAGTGGATTCATTAAATATTTAGTTTAAAGCAAGGAGATATAATTTTATTTATTTTTCTCAGACTCTGCTGATAAAGCTGGCACCCTGCAATATTATTATTTTTTTTAGTTCATATTCAAGTTTTTGCCCACCGATAAAGTTGAAGGTGGAGCAATACCGACCTGGGGGAGGAGAAATCTAGGAAGGCCCACACAAGATTTGGCGTTAATTGAATAGTTTTGTCACTATTGTGAGTTGCAACTGGAACCTAATCTTTGATTGTGAGAAGACGAAGAAGAAAAGTTACTATAAAATCGGTGCTTATTTTTTTCAAAGACTTTCTCGGTATCAGTAACCCTCAGACACAAGGAAGGAGAAATAGTACAGTTAACTACATTGGTTTGATGCCTAATAGTCATTTAGTACAGTTAAAACTACTAATAGCATTTTAATTACATTTAATTCTCCTTATACTACCTACTGTTGTTTTCCTTCAACTCGTTAAATTGTCTACAAATCTATTATCAGTTTCTTAACAGTGTTAAAACGATTATGTCAGAACATGTGTAGTCACGTATTATAATTAAATAACCCGTATTGTATAATAATTTAAAAGGAATTTATTAACCATAACATTAAATAATATGGAAATTAATGTCATTGTCATTAAATCTACTTAAATACCTTTCACATATTCAATTTTAAGTACTAGTACATTATTATTTACACTCCTACAAACGCTTTTATAGAAAAAATATTTGCAGTATAATCACAGATACATTAAAAGTAAAATTTCTACGAAAAATCTCCAAAGAGTTTGAAATTAAAACTTACATTAAGAGTTTTATCACGTGTTCTTTTTACCTGTGCTGTGAAAAGATTTTTAGGAACGAGAAATAGAACTTGCCAATAAAAAATTGTTAAATAATATGAATACAATTATGCCAAACGTTATAAAAACAAATATATTTTGACAATATTTTTAAAAGGAAGAGTGTTCTAGAGTTCTCGAGAAGGACCGAGATTTAAAAGGTGTTAATATAAATAATAATAGTTAGTAGTAAAATATTGAATAGCGTTTCTAACAAATAGAAATATAACGAATAAATGTTCATGTACAGTATGTCAGCCTACTGTTGAACGGCTACCTGAAGAAGTCGGGTATCTATTTAGATAATTGGCTCTTTATGTAACCATTCTATTCAGTTATAATGAGTTGTTTATGTTTTGTAAACTTGTATTTTTATTATTATATTGAAAATCTCTGTCCTTTTCGTGACTTCCGTAGCTTCAACTATGCAACGGAGCACGCCGTTTTGGAGTTTAGTCTTTGATCTGCCATGGACGAGTTTTGATGTCAGTGAGTTATGCTGTGTACGAAAACGCCTGTGAAAAGACCCAGCGTGTATTGTTGACACGTATAGACCTAATTGTTATTACCTATGTAAGTAGGATTTAGTTTATTCATGTCATTAATTTTATTGTAATTGTTTTTTATTCTAAATAATTGTATTGTAGCAATTGCAATTTATGACCGTAACGGGCAGGAGAGTGTTAAATTAATTGTACTCGATCTGTTGCTTCTAGGGCTACAAAAAATAGTTCTGTTTCTTATCACATAGTCACGCAATTATTATGACTGAACTATTTAAGGACAGAAGAGGTAGAGATGTAGGAGGCACAAGTCAAGAGTTATCTCCTCTGAGAGTAACACGGTTACTTTACTAGACGGTAGGGATCATCAAAAATATGCGCAGAGACAAGTCCCGCCATCTTTGTACACTAAAAATAACCTTTTGCCTTAAAGACAAAAAACCTTAATATAAAAAAAATTAAATTTTCCTACATTTTTTTAAAGATTAATAGTCAATTTTGCTACGTTAATTTTAAAAATTTATAAAATATACAATAATAAAAATATGTAATATAAATAAATTTACGCACAAGAAAATAAAGAATATTTAGGTTAAAAAAATAGAAAATTGGGTTGATGTTTTTAAAATTTTTGATTACAGGTTGTTTTAAGTTCTCTCCCCACCCGAAACCAAATTTTCCAAATAGCAAAAATATTATAAAAGTGATTTAATAATTACTAAAACAAATAATTATAGCAACATTATTATTTGATGACTTACATATTCAGGTTCTTTCATACTGTCTTCAACAATTATCACGAAATACTAAATACATCTTGTTTAAAATAAACAGCTGAAAGTTGTAAATAATAACAAACTTAGTTGTATATTTAATCAGATGCATCATATTTAAACAAAAACAAATTAAAATGCGCCGGCCGCATTGGCGCAGTTGGTAACGTGCTCGCCTCTCATCATGCGGTCCTGGGTTCGAATCCCACTCAGGCACGGCATATTTTCATACGTTACAAAAAATAATTTCATCCACCATTGTAAACAGTTACACCCCAACGTCGTCGCTAATGACCGTTATAGTTGATGCGACGTTAAATAAATGAATTAAAAAAAAAAAATTAAAATGCGTTACGAATCCAACTGTTTTACAGAAGATTGTGGATACATTGATATAGTAATTTATTTCCTCTAAAATAAAAACTATTATGTAAGACCAACGTTTTAGAAAGAAATTCAGTCCTTCCAAATAAAATAAATTTCATATGAATTTAATTTTTTATCAATACTTCAAATACTTGATAAATATATTATTATTTTTGCAGTAGTGGTATTTTGTAGTGTGTCGGGTGTGTTTGTTGTCTGAACTGTTAGGTTTTTTAGGTTATACTTATTATCGGTAACTGTACATTTTTATTGACAACCACCCAATTTGATCGCTTTATTTATTTTTGACATCATTCGGCAAGAATTTTCGAACAGGGACCTCAGTAGAGTTTGTACAGGGATGGCTGTCAAGCTGGGTACCATTCAAAGCGCTTGCCCAACTATTGTTGCTTAACAAATAACGCGACTTTCTACGAGCTGACTGACTGGGCTGGCTCGAAGGAAACTATTTGTAACTAAAAACATATATAATATATAGTATGTAATTTTTTTTGGTCTAACGTCCGACTGTTCTGCAATTACTGTTAATGCAGACGGTGAAGGATGAAATAATAATTTTTGTAACGTATGAAAATATACCGTGCCTGAATGGGATTCGAACCCAAGACCGCATGATAAGAGGCGAGCACATATATAATAAAATAGTTGTAGTATAAATTATTGGTAATCTTTTTAAAAAAACGTTCTAGTTAAATTTTGTATGTTAAATATATGTTTAAAATGTAAAAATTAAATTATTATATTTAAAAAAGTTGTTTAAAATTAGTTTTAAAAATGTATTCACCATGTACTCAAACGTATTGTTAGTTCTTTAAACACTTGAACAGGGATTAAAACAGTCTCCCAACCTACCATACCATCATATTAACATAAAGAATAAGTTATAAATAAATAAAGAAAACATATTTAAAGAGTACAAATATAAATTATTATTTTATTGAATATGTAGCAAATACTACAAATAGTTAGAGCAACTGGCTTCTATCCTAGGGTTCCCTAGTTCGTTTCCCGATCAGGTCTTGCATTTTGCATCACACACATTTTCATATTTCACTATTCACTGTGTGCATTTGCTCGGAAATGCATAACAAATGGACTATTTTATACTTAAATTCTCTTTGTTAAACTGTAAAAAAATGACTGCACAACGATCATATCGTTGAACAAAATACATAATATTGTAACATCTGAACCTAGGTTCATTAAGGATCTGGGTTTAATAAGTAATAAAAATACTTTAACAACTTATTACAAAGAAAATTAATACTTTTAATTAACGACTAAACTTACCCTACTAAGAAATACAACTTCTTAAATTAAATAAATTAAATCAATTACAAAACTTAAATTTAAACCAACTTGACTAACAATAGATTACTGGGAGTCCGATTACTGTTCTTAAGAACCAAAACGATTACCTGTTCACAAACACTTGCTACCACCCGCACGCTCAATTAATATAACTCAGAACTATTACCCGTAGTATTCCTGTTAAGAATTAGTTAAAAAAATTGTAGAATAGCAGTCTATGTTCCAGTACGTCGTTAAACGAAGATCTAATTCAATTATTAGTTGTTGTTAATTCAAGAAGTAATTTTAAAATAATCAAAAATAATAATCAAAATTTAACAATTTCTAATTAAAAATTTAAATATTCTAAACAGTAATTAAATATATCAAGATGAATTATAAGAAGAAATAAAACATCCAAAATATTAATTCCAGAAACCAAATAAATATCTCAATTTTTTTTTGTAATCCCTGTGTGTACGTTGCAATCTGTTCAATTCAGAACAATTAGCAACCCCATGACCCAATGAGATGAAGATGATATGTATGACGTGTAAATGAGGTGTAGTCTTGTACAGACTCAGGTCGACCATTCCTGAGAGAGTATGGTTAATTGAACCCCAACTATCAAAGTACACCGGTAGCCACTGTCTAGCATTAAAATCAGTTTAAAAGTAACTACTTTTACTGGGATTTGAACCAGGAACCATAGAGTATAGAAGAGATCTCTTCTATACCCTATGCAGGAACTTTCGTCTCTGAAAATTAGCTGTTAAACAGGTGATTTTGGCGACGACTTTACCTCTAGACTAACCCGGTGGGTTCAATCTCAAATTAAAGCAAGAAAACAAAATATATTATAATTTTAATTAAATTATTTGAAATAATAAAAAAATAAGTGAAGGAAAGTATTAAAGTATCAAGAGTCAAATTAATTATGGAACCAAACCTAATAAATTTCATTATTTTAGAATATGAAAATAAGATTTAAGTAAAGTTTATTCCAGACTATAAAACCAAAAATGCAACAACGACTCGACGCCCCATTTGATTCCCGGTCAATGGATGGACAAGAAGCAAAAGCAAGACTCAGAGGATAATTTCAATTTGTAACATAAAACTATTATAAATTGAGCTCATAGCTAGTAGATATTATACATTCAATAACAGTATATATTCTTCTTCTTTAAGTGCCGTGTCCTCCTAGAACATTGGCGATCAGTCGCATGACCTTCACTCTGTCCACAGCCAACCGAAATAGTGTCGTGGTGCTCACCCCGTACCACTGGCGAAGGTTCCTAAGCCAGGACGTTCTCCTACGTCCGGGGCCGCGCGTCCCCTCTATCTTCCCCTGGATGATCACATGCAGCATTCCATATTTCGGATTCCTCATCACGTGGGCAAAGTACTCTAATTTCCTTCTTTTTATGATATTAAGCACTTCTTTTTCTTTGTTTAGCCGCTGCATTACCACTTGATTCGTCACTCTGTCCATCCACGATATCCTCAACATTCTGCGGTAAGCCCACATTTCGAAAGCCTCAATCCTCCTGCACATTGCTTCTGTGAGGGTCCATGCTTCCATCCCATAGAACAAAATGCTAAACACATAACAGCGCAATAAGCGTATTCGCAGCGCAAGTTTTAACTCTCTACTTGTTAGTACCCTTTGCATTTTCCTAAATGTATAAAGTATATATTGCAATATATAATTATAATAATTAATAATCAATTAAAATATCTAGATTTATATCACAGTGTCATCACTAATCAATCAATCATTCAAACTAATAATTTTTGTAATACATTACCTTTGTAAATTATTATCAATTTTTCACTTTTCATTTTTCATTAAAAACATTTAAATTTTCAATTTTGCATTCATTTCATTACATTTTGGCGCCCAACATGGGGCCAAAACAATTTTTATTGGCGTTATTTAACTTCAATACGTAATGGCTAAGTAACTAACTGTACGAGGTTTGGTTATTAAATAACGAGACTGACGTTGTAAAAAATTTTATTTTTATTTTATACATAATCACTTATTGTCACCTTCAGTATACACTCCTACTCTATCCCTACAACGCTCCATGTGAATTTTCCATTGTTGGAAACAGTGCTGGAAGTCATCTTCTGTCAGCTCCTAAAACGATTTTCCGCCTAAGACGTTTATTTGTGTCAGACCCATGCAAAATAGTAGTAAATCGTAGTTTTTACTATATATTTAAATGTATTGAAGAAATTATACTTCTGCAATTAAAAAAATCTGGTGTGAAACACTCACACAACTTTCTCTTGCCAATGCAAATAATTAACAATAAACCTAACATTAGTAATAAAACATTAGAAATAAACATAACCTAATTTTAATCATGAGTGAAAGACGCAAAATGAAAATCAACCTCAGTTTTTGGCTTAGAAATACGGAAAATCACTCTTTCACGCTAAACTAGGCTCTGTAGAGAAAAATACGTTAAATAAAAGTTGTAGATCTTTAAATTTCCTATAAATTTAGTTATATACACTTTTATCGTAAAATGCATACTAAGGCCAAAATCTTTAAAAAATCGATTTTTCACACGTTTTCGTGAGAAAAAATCAGAAAATCGCTAATTACTGCTAAACTAAGCGTTATACAAAAAAATGTTTGAAACAGAAGTTGTAGGTTTTTAAATTCTCTACAACTTTTATTATATAAGTTTTTGCACTAAAATTTATATTAAAGCCGTAATCTTAAAAAAACAACGTTTTTACGTGAAAACAGCCTCACCGAGAATTTCAGCAAACATGGCGCCTACCCTATCTTGTAGAGAATAAAAAATTGAGTAAAATAGGCGATTTAAAAAAAAATCGTAGGACCAGTTTTTGAGAAAATCGCAAAAAACTGAAAAATTATACGAATAAACTACTACTTCCGGTTGACCGATTTTGATGAAAATGTTCGTGTCGGGTCCGGTAGTGGTATGTAACATAAGTTTCAAGTTTCAAGTTCGTACGATGTTCCGTTCTTGAGATATTCTGTTCACACACAGACACACACACACACACACAGACACACACACAGACCAATCGCTAAAAACATGTTTTTTGGGTTCAGGGGGTCTGAAAACGTATAGATCCGGTGAAAACTCGATTTCGAAAAATCGTAATGAAAACAATACTTTCCTTCCTATATATTCATATAGGCAAGAGAAAGTAATAATGAATTATATGAAACT
Source organism: Catonia carolina (assembly GCA_035578175.1). NCBI lineage: Eukaryota > Metazoa > Arthropoda > Insecta > Hemiptera > Achilidae > Catonia > Catonia carolina. The sequence continues at coordinate 14,799,991 of JAQMRL010000006.1, read as the reverse complement.
ACGCAGTACTAAAATTGTATAGAAACTTTAAATGATATTGAACAAATATCAAATAGCCTACTAATACTGTTAAAATCCAATGTATGATCATAATAGTACTAATTATAATGACAGAGTTATGCCTGTAATATACCTGCAGACGAAATACATAAATTAGTCTTGTTTGATTGGTAACTAAGTCATTATTTACTACCATCATGTGTACTGAGCCTGTCATTAGGGTGGTTTATGTGCTTTCTATCAAAATATCCATCAGAAGACCGCTCGTGTGAATCAACAGTACTCACAACCCATTAATTGAGGACAACCAATTGGCTGAATTTATCCGGAATAGTAAATACACTAACAAGTTGTAATGAAATTTAAAATAAATGATTAATAAATTGCGCTTATATTAACTATTTTATGCCCCACATTGGGCTCCAAAATGTAATAAAATAAGAAAAAAAACGAAAATTTAAAATTGAAAATAAATTTAAATTTAATGAACGTTAAGAAATTTTAAAATTGACAAAATTATTACCTATTTTACAAAAAAATTATTAATTTGAATTGAATTTGTGGTTGTTGTTTAGGTCATCAGCCGAAAGGCTGGTTTGAACCTCTAGAGGTTTTATTAAGTAAAACGAGGAGTGAGGTGGTTTACAATTGCCTTCCTCACTGAGTGAAAAAATATGCTCATCAGCATGCCAGGCCCTCTGAAAAGCACATATTTTCCACTCTGCAAATGACACCTTCGCTTCATTCATCACTGGGTCTAGCTGTATAATGAAATTCATTACTTTCAGAGGAGACAACTCTGGTTAGTGTCTTTTGCACCTCTACCTCTTCTGTTCTTAAATGATTCAGTCATTTAATTGACTGACCATGTGATAAGAAACAGAACTATTTATTTTAGTCCTGCAACGGACAGATTGAGTGTAAATAAATTGACACTTCACCTGTCTGTTATGGGCATGAATTGAATTTATTGATGACAAATTAATTAATGACATGTAATTATTTGTTGTAATACTGAAGTGAATTATTATTCTCTATTCTACCTATGAGCTCAATTATTAAATAGTTACGATTTTATAAATTCCTTGGAGTCTTTTCTGCTGTACGTGTTTCCTTCCATTGACCGGGATCGAATGCGGGGCTTGTGCAATTCGTTTTATCGATGTTCATAATCTTATTCAAATCTTTTCTTCATATTTTTTAAAATATCAAAATCATTTTAATTAGTTCCACAATTAATTGGATTCTTGTTGTTTTACTAATTTTCTTTACTTATTTTCTTATTTTCAAAATTTATGATATTTTTTTATTCCTAGTGGGTTATATTTTATATTGTATTATTTTAGTAATTGATGTCTTTATTGGTGTTTGTATAAATGTTTAACACATAGCTCACATTTTCGTAATTACAAACAAGTAAAAATTTGTTTATATACGATTATATTATTTTCACCTCTTCTTTTCAATAGAATGTTACTGATATTACTTGTTCATGATATTAAAAAAAAATATGCGGACTCCTTTCAAGGTAAGTACACCCAATCCTAGCAGAGTAAAGGATTTGAAGAAACATTTCAACACTTTCTCAATAATCCCTTTAAATGTAATATCACAGTGCTGCATTTGAAGAAAAACTTTCCACCCCGTATTTTGGCACTCCGGTTCACACAGTAATTGAAATCATGGGATATAGAGCATAAAACTTATTGGATTCAAAATCAAACACAACCAAACATTCAACTTTTAACAAATAATATACAATTTATATTATTTGTATTTATTTATTGAAAGTATTTAATACTTTGAAAAGTTTAATCATTTCATCCGTATATGTGGTATTTTAAACTACATTGTAGTAGTTTATGTTGATTAATGGTAATTCTTAAAATCATTGTTATCTACGAGGTGTGATAAACAAACACGGTGAATGATTTTACTACGAATGAACCGCAGATACTACGTCCATTTTAAGTAAAAAGTTCAAAAGCCTGATTCTTTGAGATATTCAGTAACAAGTTTGAAAGTTTGGACTTGTCAGTCGGCTTCCAGATCCGGAGGAGTGAGGTCATGTTTACCGTGTCTGTTATGCATCATGGATTTCGAATATTGCGTTAACATTAATTTTGTTTTACGTTCCAAAAAAATGCTACATAAGCTCATGAAATGTTAAAATTAGTTTATGGTGATAATGTGATAACTCTGAAGACTGTAAACAAGTGATATAAGCGATTTAAAAGCAGAAATGAGTCTACTGAAGACGAGGAATGGTTGGGATGTTCTTCGACCTTAAAAACAGAAGAAAACAGACAAAAAGTGGTAAAGCTGGTTTCTTTCAAACATCCGATTGACTATTCAAAACCTTACTGAAAAACTGAACATCTCGTACGAGTCCGAACAAAGCATTTTAATTGATCATTTGCAAATGAGACAAGCGAGTGCAAAATTAGTTTCCCGACTTTTGACGTCCTTGCCACATTTCACTTTTGGATCCAGAGGTTTCGGTTAAAAAAACATTCCTGTCTGTCCACATCCACCTTACTCTCTAGATTTAGGACCATGGGACTTCTGGCCCTTCTTAAAAATAAAACTGTACTGAAAGGAAAATATTTTGACACCATTCGCGACATTGAGAGGGCCTCGATAGAACAGTTAAAGGCCCTTCCGAAAGAAGCGTACCAGAAATGCTTCTAATCATGGAATCAACATTCAGATAAGTTCATTGTTATCCAAGGGAATACTTTGAAGGAGATTAATTAAAATTTGATGTAAGGTTATTACTTTATTGGTAATTAAATTATTTACCGTATTTTTTCATCACTCCTCGTCTTATTTCCTTTGTCTGTCCGTCACACCCAGGTTTCAGAAAATACAACAGATAACAACAAACCGTTTTCGGATTCGTAATCTAGACAAAACTTTAGTGGGCCTGGATTTGGTTTAAAGCTTCTGTTTTGACCGGAAGTTTTCCAAAACCGGAAATCAATTAAAGTAAGAAACTACATGATATAGCAACATACGGTTTTCGGATTTGTAATCTACACAATAAGTCATTGGGCCTGATAATTACTAATTTACGCTAAACTAAGCATTGCAGAAAAAAATGTTTGAAGTAAAAGTTGTAGATTTTTTATTTCTTACAACTTTGATTATTGCCCTCAAATTCATAATTATGGCTTTAATCTAAACAAAACCATTTTTTACTACGAAAGCACAGCCTTTCCAACAATTTTAGAAGACGTAGCTCTTACCCCAACTTGTAGAGCATAACAAATGTAGTAAATGAGGTGATTTAAAAAAAATCGTAGGAGCCATTTTTGAGATAGTCGCAAAACGTAAAAATTCGCACGTATAAACTACTAATTCCGGTGAACCAATTTTGATGTAAATATTCGAGTCGGAATCCCTTGTTGTATTTCCCTTAAGTTCCAAGTTTCAACGTCGTGCGTTAATCAGTTACAGAAATATTTTGTTCACACACAGATAGACATATGGGCAAAACGCTAAGAAGATGTTTTTTTGGGTCCAGGAAGCCTGAAAATGTGTACTTCCTGTGAAAACTATAATTCGAAAAATCGATACAAAAATAATTTAATTTTTAATTTTATGGACACTTGTATAGAACAGATGATAACCGATTGACATAGCAAATTTTTAAGACACTAAACAATATACTTAACGTGTCAGACAAATAGTTTAAAGAAGTCAGAAAGGATATTGAGAAAACCGGAAGAAACTGAGAAAACTTAATGAACCGAACTAAATTAAAACAACTAATTACAAAGGGTTTCCATGAAGAGCAAAAACAGATCAACAGGTGAACAGAAGAATGGAGAAAAGCCTACAATTAGCGAATGCTGAGAATGTGGGTTGTAAAAAGAGCTTCAAGACATGTCTAAAGTCACCTTACGTTATCTAAAATTAACCTTATAGGCTACGAGAAATTAAGAGGGGAGTCTACCTTAATTTTTAATTTTTTACTGATACTCAGAAGCAATAAACTTTTTAGCAAAATAATGTATTATGTATAATAGCATTTAAAAAGTATTCTAATTTAAAAAAAATATTTACTCGCACCCCTACAATAAACCAAAATGGCGGATTTTAGCGCAATCTTAGGACAAACATATCGTTTTAATTATTTAACCATATTTTTTTAAGTAATTTTAAATTAAAGAGAAAATTCTGCTCTGTGATCTGTAAGAAGCTTTTTTAAACGTTTGTTAGGAACAAAATAATTTTGTTAATAAAATTAGTAAGTAAAAATTTACTTCATGTTTATGTAATTGAGCTAATTTTAAAAATTCTACTTAAAGCTGTTTACAGTAAAAAAGGCTCTATCAGATTACAGAATGTGAAAATGTGAGCAATTTAAAAAAATTACAGTTCCAGCTTCTTTAGATCAACAGTTATATTCGTTCTAGTATTTAACTCCACGCAAAACCATAATTTGCGGAAAATGGTAAAACAAAATTACTAATTTTTTATCTTACCGCTATGACATCCATTTATAATTATTTTTATAATGTTACTTAGCAACTACCGATGATAAAACAAAATTTACCAACTTTTTAAGAAAAGAATGCAGGTTAATTTGGAACAAAAAATTGTTGAGTGTAAAATAAAGGTAAACTCGCCCCTTAAACGAAACACAAAACACAAATCTACAGGTAATTTTCTTGAAATGTTCAATTATATTCACAAACGCAATCATTGTGTTTGACAATAGTTCACTTAATCAGCTCAAACTAGTATTTGTGAATAAAAGTTTAAAATTTACCTATTCATACTAACAAAATAGACTTAATAATATCAGCAATTTACGTTTCACTGTTCTATTGTCTCGCCTACAATTTTTGTTATAACTCTCTAGTGTATTTCTTATCTACAAACCTTTGTTTTACGAACTTTGTTTGAAACAGTTTATTAAAATACACATGGTATTATTTATTTAGAAGCTTCATTTGTATTGCGGTTGTTTTACCACGGCAGTTAGGCTTAAGTTATAAGTTTTTATGACAACTAGCAGTAGTAGAGAGAGAGATTACCGGTAATATGAGAATAGAGAATAGTGTAATTTAGCAGGCGTATCTATTTAACAAGCCTAGTTCAAAATAAAAGTAATAGTTCATTTTAAATGGTGGACAGTTGGTAGGCTTTATTTTATTTTTAGTCGCTGTAAATATATTCAAAGAAATTTAAATAATAAACAATAAATTTTCCTTAATATATAATTAGGGAACTTACAAAATTCGTTATTGGTTTAAAATTTTAATTACTATAATAATATATGGGAGAAAATTACAGTAAGGTTAAGAAAAGTTTCCACTTCGAGGAGAGACTACCTCTCTCATCTGTCTCACAAAAATGTTTTTTAAAAATTGAATTTTTAAATTCATATATATAATTTTTCGTGAAGGGACAATAATTAGGCATCAATATAAAATTAATCAACAAACTCACAAAAAGTTTGAAGTCTTAGATTTTTGATCGCATTTTCCTCAAAACTGTAATTTTGTAACATAACACCTTCATCCGCTAAGGTCTTCAATTGTTATAACGTTTTTATAATTTTAAAAATTAATTAATTTTGAAATGATTCAAAATTTAAATAAAAAAAAATTTATGCATATACACATAAAAATATCGAAAATAAAAAGTTAATTGTGTTCGAATCCCGAAGTTAATTGAATTGAGAAGTTAATTGTGTTGAATTCGGATGTCCGTTTGTTCGTATATTTTGCTAAATCGTGTAATTTCCTGTCTGAGTAAAGTCTTATGTCGTTATAGATATATTTCTTTCGTATGTACCATGGTATTCTTAGAGATTATCGTAAAAATTTTGTTTAAAGACGTTCTAAAATATCAAAATTGGTATTTTTTTGTTGTTTGCCAGAATTGTATCCCGTACGTCCCTACCGGCTTGAAAATTTGTCTTGCAAAGGGTCAGTTTTGATTCAGTTGACAGTTGTGAAAGTCTCCTAGTTGACCAAAACATATTTCTCAATTTAAGTCCAATTGTCTTCGATTTGTCAAAATTAGTGTTTCTTCCACGTCAGTCGGCGGTCCAGATGAAGCCACAGATACTTCACATCTTCTGACTGTGGCACCACAATGAGATCACAAAAAAATTTAAAAAATAATAGTTGCGGAAAAAATTCTCAATTTAAATTTTCAATAAATTAACTCACCGGGTTGGTCTAGAGATAAACCCGTCGCTGGAGTCAGCTGTTTTATCACCTAATTTTTGGAGACGAAGGTTCCCGGTTCAAATCCAAGTAAAGGTCATTCTTTAAACAGATTTGAGTACTAGACAGTGGTCACCGGTGTATTTTAGTGGTTGGGGTTCAATTAACCATTCTTTCGGGAATGGTCGGCCTGGGTCTGTAGCAGACAGACTCAAGCCTAATTTACACTTCAGACATATCATCCTCGGCTCATTGGGTTATGGGGTTGCTTATTGTTTTGAATTAAACAGATTGAAACGTACGCACATTAAGAGTAAAAATAAATTCAATAAAATGTCTATACGTCAACTGAAAAGTGAAGTACGTACACTAAAATAAATTTAATTCACAAGCATCTGTATTTAAAATATAAATTTAAATGTATTTTTGGCATTGTTTTAACAAATATAACTTAATAGTCAAGATATAACTTATGATATAAAATTACAGTCACTGAAATGGTGGGTTGTTTCCTTTCTGTCTGACCCTTCATCAATTTGTAACACGAAGAGTAATCATTCCATTTAAAAACGCTATGTATTATCTCATCTACTTCGGCTCTGTGTTATTTCGTACAAGTAAAATACTTTGTACACTTCGGCCATATTAACTTATCCTCTTGTTTAATTTCTTTAAATGAGCTTACCCTATCTTGTAGAACATAAAAATGTAATAAATGAGGCGATATTTAAGTAAAAAAATCTTAGGAGCTGGTTTTTTAGAAAATTTAAAATAAGTGAAAATTTTCACGATCGAACTAATACTTCCGGTTGACCGATTTAAAATAAAATTTTCATGTCGGTTCCTCATGTAATAGAAAATTTATCTGCCAAGTTTCAACTTAGGCCTAAGGAGGTAGTCAACCCAGAAAATGAAAATCAAAACTATAGGCTATAGTTTATCATTATTTTATATTTTAAATGAAAGAGTAATTTACTAGTAATGATCTACCACTTGAACCAGGCCAAAAAATAATTACAGCTCCTAATATAAGGTTGGGGATGAAAAAGCGGGCTTTCACGGGGAATCAAATATCTCAGGAAACAAGAAAAATATCAACATGATTCTTGTGCTAAAAAAATTCAGAAAATTGCTGTTTATCATCTTTTGTATGCTATTGTATGTATTTTTTTTTACAAGAAATTAATTGAAGAAAAACCATATTTTCAAAAACATTTATTTTATATATTCACAAATTATTTTTTAACTAAATCCCTACTAAGTTTTTTGTAATAAGATAATATGCAACAGATAATAGAGCAAGGAATTATGAACATTTGAAAAAAAACCATCCTAATACCTCCAGTACAAACCAAAATATTTAATTCCCAAGAATGTACAATCGTAGAAAAACACATTTCCCGAAAACTTAATTATTTAAAGTTAAACAAATAATTCCACTCGCCTTGCTTGTCAGCTTTATTTTAAACAGATGTTTTTATAACTTTTTGTCAACGTACAAACAAAGTAAACACATGCTGTGATTTAGAAAATGTTGAACTTCAAATAAACGCAAAAAACAATCAAAATTAAGAAAAAAAAAGTCATCTTCTTGAGTTGACTTACCTTGATACGCTCAACTGTTCTTGAGATATTTGTGCACAAACAGAATCACTAACCAATCGTTAAAAAAACTTGTTTTTGAGTACAGGGGGCCTGAAAACGCAAATTTCTAATGAAAACTTGATTTAAAAAATCCTATATGAAACATTACAGTCTTTTCCTTGTACATTTATAAAAGGCAACAGAAAGGGGAAAAAAGTTGTTTAAAATAAGTTTAATAATTCCTTACGGATGAACGAACTATTACAAGGACATTCAGGTATTTTATTTTTAATGAATAATTTGTAAAATCGCTTAGCAATTAAATTCTTACTAAATTATATTATGTAGTATGCCTAATTCCAGTAAATTGGTCATTAACCTGTGGATAACCTGCTTTAAGAAGAGAATACAAAGGTTTATGAACAGTATAAGGAATTTATATAATCTGTATCAAGATTTAAATAAATAGTTTTATAAAATTGATAATTATTATAATTTTACGTCGTAAGAGAACATTTTTAATAACATGTTGTAGGATTACATGTCCGAAAAGCAGTCTAAACATTTAAGAATTTATTTTAAAATTCCCAGAAAATTAGTTTATGAGGAAGGAAAACTTTTAACGTCATTTCATTAAAAACTATGATTCAAATGGACATTTCTTAGCCTACCAATGTCTTCTTTTAATTTTATTGTACGTCTAATATGTAAATTAATATTTTCAAGGTGTTTAATTCAAAAGGAATACTAAAAAAGGTTAAAAAGGAATTCTAAGAAAACTTTAATAACCTTTATTGTGTTGAAATTAATACATTGAACTACAGTATTTTTGCTTTACTTTATTTAGCTTTAGTTTACTTAATTTACTTTTCTTTAATTTTTATTTTTACTTTATATATGCATATAAAAATTTAATAAAGAAGTAAAAAAATGGATATGCAATACAAGTAAAGAGAAAATTGCGAAAATGGTCACTATTCAAATGGTCACTAATCAAAGAGACAGGCGAAAAATTAAAATGTTTATCAATGATAGTGTATATAGTTATTTTTTTAAATTTAACTACAATTAGGTTTTATTGATTTAACTTTAACTTATTAAAAAATAGAGTTCCAATATGCCATTTAAAAGTTGCACAGCATTAGCGCCGAGTTTGGCATGAGAGTATCGGCGCAAAAATCAAAGGTTATGGCATTCAAGGGAAGATGGCCGGTTCACTCAAAAATTATACTTAGCAACCGGACTGTAAAAGACGTTCGAGATTTTAAATATTTAGATATCAAAATTTTCTGTGACAAGTTCGACAGAGGTTGATTTTCTTTTTGCGTCATTCACTCATGATTAAAATAAGGTTATTTTTCCATATTACATTGTTTACTCATGATTAAACATAAATTATATTGTTCATTATCTGTATTGACAAGGGAAGGTCGTGTGAGCGTTTTAAACTATATTTTTCTTTAAATTTATAGTTTCAAGTTACATGGAATTTCTACCTTGTATTTTCTCTTAATTCCTATGAGTATTTGGAATGAACTTTCAATATGGTAATTTTATTTCTACGATTCCCATTCCGAGAAAATGTAAAATTTTCTTCAGTCTGTTATTCTTGTCTTTTATTTTTCCTGGTCTGAATAAAATAGCAGTAGCACGTTGAGCACGCAAACTTATAAATCATAGTGTGCATGCAAATATTCCTTCTATAACCATAATTTTACAAACGATTACAAAAATATTATTTCAAATTCGGTAAATAAATAATTTAGTAACAGGAATACTCTATTAAAAGAAATGATAATAAACAGAAGGAAATTTATGAAGAAACACTTCTAAATAAACAAATTTATGTTTATTATTTTTTTGATCAACAGCCGAAAGGCTGGTTTAAACCTTTAGAAGTTTTACTAAGTAAAACTAAGAGTGAAGTGGTTTTTAATTGCCTTCCTCACTGAGTGGAAAAGAATATTTATCAGCATACCAGGCCCTTCGTAAAGCATCAACTTTCCATCCTGCAAATGACACATTCACTTCATTCACTAAAGGGTCTGGCTGTATGATGAAATTCACTCACAGAAGATATAACTGTGACCAGTGCATTTTACACTTCTACCTCTTCTTTTCCTAAATAGTTCAGTCATATAATCGGCTGATCATGTGATAAGAAATAGAACTATTTTTTGTAGCCCTGGAACCAACAGATCAAGTGTAATTAATTAAACACTCCACCTACCCGTTATAGGCAAAAATTTATACTTAGTATTTTATAACTATAGGGTGATTCAAAAAGAGCGCCGGTTTTTAAACGGCTGGTAAATTTTTGTTTATCGGTTGGCAACATTGTTTGACCTCCTTTCTATTTCGGAGAACATTCCGATTGACGATTCAGTTGTAGTTTCTCTTGTTCGCAGTGTAATACTCTCGCAGTCTCTGTCTAACCATGGAGAAGTTTACTATTGCGCAACGAGTGTTAATCGTCAAAACATTTTACCAGAGTGGAGAGAGTTATGCGGCTACTGTCAGGCGACTTCGCGGTACTCTAGGACGTATGAAGCACCGAATGAATCAACAGTTCACAGGCTCATGAAAAAGTTTTTTGAGACGGGTTCAACAGTCGACCTTAAAAGTTCTGGACGTCGTCGTTCTGGCCGAACTGAGCAGAACGTTGCGTTGGTTCGTGACAGTGTGGCTGTTAGCCCAGCAAAATCAATACGTCGCCGTTCTCAACAATTGGGTTTACGATGTTCTTCTGTACGGAGAATTCTTCGGTACGATCTCCAATATCACCCGTATAAAATTCAGTTGACGCAACATTTGAAACTGGCAGACCACCAGAAGAGACGACAGTTTGTTGACTGGGTATTGAGAAAACGGCAGGATGATGACACCTTCGCAAACAAAATCATTTTCAGTGATGAGGCGCACTTCCACTTAAACGGTTTTGTTATTAAAAAGAACTGCCGTATGTGGGGTTTAGAAAACCCCACATACGGAAACTTGTCCCACATAGTCGAAACTTGTCGTGCAGTAATATCCAATTTCATGGACAGAGTTGATGCGTGCCAGCGCAGTAGAGGAGGACACATGCATGACATCATTTTTCATACATAAAATCGGAAGGTAAGATGAACTTGTTGATGTATTTATTTTCAGTTTTTCAATAAAATAAATCTCTTAATTTGATATATCAAAACCGGCGCTCTTTTTGAATCACCCTATATAGTGCTTTTCACGGTTGATGAGCTCTGTTGTTGGACGCGTTTAGACCAATCAGAACGTTTGCCAGCGTTATCAGATTGTACAAATGGTTTTAATTTCTTATTGAAAGACCAAAAAAGTGTCTGACGAAATAAATAACAGAGTTACGAGAGCAAGTATTGGCAAGTCATTGACTAGCTATGAAGTGGGTAGGGGGCAATGCGTCCGTTCAGAGCTCATCAGCCCTGAAAAATAGTATAGTATGGATATGATAGAATAAATATTGTGTAAGAAGTGAATAATTTGGGTTCTATGATCGATTTGGTAAATGGGACTCTAAAATGTAAAAGGGAAAGTGCTGCCCTCAAATTCAATCATGAGTGAATGACACAAAGTGAAAATCAACCTTCGTTCTATTTAAAAACACCTAAAATCATTAATTGACGCTAAACTAAGCTCAATACCCAAAAATTGCTTTAATTAAAATTTGTAGAGTTTTAAATTTTCTATAAATTTAATTATAAACACTTTTGTCGTAAACTGCACAATAAAGGCCGCAATACTAAAAAAATCCTACATTTTTACAGATTTTGATTAGCAAAATAATAGAAAATCACTGATTGACGCTAAACTAAGCGTTGAACAAAAAAAAAACTGTTTGAAGTAAAAGTTTTAGGTTTTAATGGCCTACAACTTAAATTATAATACACCTTTGCTCTAGAATGCAAGACTGCAATCTTTTAAAAAAAAAAATCTGTTTTACCTCGAGAGCACAGGTCCCCCCAAAATTTCATCAGAAGTGACGCTTACCCTAAATTGTATAGCATAAAGTATGTAGTGAGGCGATTTTTAAAAATAATTTAAAAAAAAATCGTAAAAACTTAAAAATTACACGAATAAACTACTTCTTCCGGTTGACCGATTTTGATGAAAATTTTTATGTAGGATCTAGTGATAGGCCTACTTATCTTAAGTGTTTTAAGTTTCAATTATGTATTCCGTTCTTGAGATATTTTGTTCACACACACACACGCGCGCACGCGCACACATACACACACACACACACACACAACAATCGCTATAACAATCTTTTTTGGTTCAGGACGCCTGAACCGATTTTAATAAGCAAAATATAAAAAGGCCCCAATTGATGATAAACATGGTAAAACAAAACGTTAGAATTAAAAGGTGTTACGTTTCAATATCCTCTGACTTAAATTATATACACTGTTGCTTTGAAATGCATATTAAATCTGGAAACTTAAAACAAATAATTTTTCTCACGAGAGGGTACTTCCCACAAATTTCAACAGACATACGATTTACTCTACCGTGTAGAGCATCATAAATGTAGTAAATGATACGATTTAAAATAATTGTAGGAGCAGTTTTTTAGACAATTCAAAAAAGTGAAAAATTATTCGAATAAACTACTACAGTTTTGATGAAAATTTTTGCTTCGGATCCCCTTGTAGTAGATAAGTGTCAATTTCCAACATCGTACGATATTCCGTTCTTAAAGTAGGTATTTTCTTCGCACATAGACCAATCGGTAAAAACATGTAGTTTGAGTTCAGGGGACGTGAAAACATGTATATTTTCCGGTGTCATTTCGATTTCGGAAAATTGGCATTAAAATAATATGCTAGATGGATTCAAACCTCCGAATACTATCTCTACAGACGATGACACTATCATTACTCTAAAATATTCAACGCAAATACTTCATAAAATTTACAACACTTAACCCTTAGAGTACCGAAACAATGTTTAAAACTTTGATATAAAGTGTCATTTAATTTGGAAAGGGTGTACAAAGTTCCAGCCCTTATTTCGAATACTTGCAGGCGTAAGTCTGCCATTGATGACCAAAATTTCAACGTTACAGAAAAATAAAATGTCCTGTTAAAAATTAATTTTTATTGTGTTCATAAAAAAATAAATCGTTCTAACACTAAAAATATTAATTTTGTTTTATTTTATATATAGTGGCATCTACAGCTTGATCATTAGCATCTTTTGTGGGTTTTGTTACCTTAACGGTGATTTTAACGTGTTAAATCAAACCCGGGGCCTTTCGCTTTTTAGGCTAGCTCGCTAGTCACTACACCACAGACACGGTTTCACATTATTCCATTAATTTTTGTTTAAAAGTTTTTTTGAAAATGTTCCGTTATCCGGACGTTGGAACTTTATGTATAACTTACGGGCGTCCGGTAAACTGTATGTTCTAACGACGTAAAATTATCGACGTCCTGTTTTCCGGACGTTGGTACTGAAAGGGTTAAATTTAAAAGGGTTTAACGATATATGTATTTTTAGCAAAAATACAGCTTAAAATGAATCAAATTTGATATTTTATAAAGGTCTGAACATTTTCCAATGATTCCTGATTAGAAAAAGTTTTCATTTATTCTGTTGTTTAGGTCATCAGCCGAAAAGCTGGTTTGAACCTGTAGAGGTTTTACTAAGTAAAATGAGAAGTGAGGTGGTTTACCATTGCCTTCCTCACTGAATAGAAAAGTAACGCTTATCAGCATGCCGGGCCCTCTAAAAAGCACGTATTTTCCACTCTGCAAATGACACCTTCACTTCATTCACCACAGGGTCTGGCTGTGTAATGAAATCCATTACTTTCAGAGGAGATAACTCTGATTAGTGTCTTTTACACCTCTACCTCTTCTGTTCTTAAATGATTTAGTCATGTAACTGGCTGACCATGTGATAAGAAACAGAACTATTTATTTTAGCCCAGCAACGAACAGATTGAGAGTAAATAATTCGACTCTCCACTTGTCAGTTATGGGCAGTTAATTTATTCGTGGGAGGAAAACATTAACAAACTAATGAAAATCAGTGCGAGTTTCCTGTGGTCAATTTCCGTGGGACACTCCGTATATGAAACTTCACCGTATTTTACTAAATTTTTATAAATTAAATACCTTTTGTGTTAGTCTATCATGGATGTAATACCAGCAAGCTAATTACTTGTGATTTAATTCGAGAGGTAATTGATTAATCACAGGCCTGTAATTTTACCATTTACATTATAAATTATAACGTGCATGCCTGCAATTTGTGTTGCTAAATTGTTCAATGAGAACGGATTACATAATACTTAAATAGTAATTAAATATTTGATAATGTTAATAGTACACGCGTATTTGATTGAATCTTTTTTACGATAAGATGACATTGTTTTACAATAGGATAAATAATTTATCCTATTTATCCTATTAAAAAATTATAAATTTTTTATAATTATTATAAAAAAAATTATAATTTTTTATAAAAAATTTAAGAAAGAGAAAAAAATTAAATACTAGTACACATTTCTACCTTTACTATAATTATCTGTTGACCTTCACCTCTATTTACAGCTTATTGTAACTATTATTAGATTAATTAATTACTATTGATTTAGACCATGGCTGCATTTGCTGACGACATGTTTCTTGTTGCAATAGATACTGATTCTGTTATGGCATCCCAAAAATTAAAAACTTATTTACAAAACATTGAATCATGGTTCAAATTATTAATACTAATGTACACAAATGGAAACAAATAACATTTTACAATTCAACGACAAAATTTCCCGACCGTTTTTGTAAATACTATTCAGTTGACCAGTTGACTCATAATACTGACAAAGACAAAATTTCCCGACCGTTTTGGTGGCATTTTTAAAAATTGTCATCTATCATTTTGTTTTATCCATCCGTCATCCCCAGATGTCAAAAACTACAAGAGATGCCAATGAACGGTTTTCATGTTCGTAATGTACACAAAAAGTTATTGAGCTCAGATTGGGTTTGAATTTCCGGTTTCGACCAAAAATGGCTCAAAACCGGAAGTCAAGAAATTAAAGCTGTATTTTGGAAACAAAAACAGTTTCTAATTTGATTCCTCTTAAGGGTACGTGGGATGTATATCTCCATAATGTTAATGTAAGGAACATTTTCTCAAAAACTATTAGTTACCCTGTCTAATTTTTGTGTGGTTACTTTTTAGGGTATTCTACACCCACAGAATTAATAGAATCTTTATATATTGTTAGGAAGGTAAGAAAAAGCTTCTTGAATTTACCACTTTTGAAAATTATAAAATTTTGTCTATTTAAGTGAAAAATAAATACTGAAACACATTATTTTACTGTAATATTAACTCAGTATATTGTAATTATGGTATAAAAGACTGTGCAAAAATGTCATTAAAATCCGTTCACAGCTGGCTGAGAAAATGTTTCTTAAGTGTCAAAAATGACTATTTACGGGAAACAAGCAGAAATTACAAGAGAACACATTGCAAAATAGTTACCTCTAATTCATTCCAGGATCGTAATCTGAAAATTCATCAACTGTTACATTCACAGTGGTCCAATGCTAACGTAAAGTTTTAAAATAAAACAGAATTGGAATTTATCGTTTGTGATTCAGAAAATATAGATGTGTTTATGCAAACTGGTAACGTTTAAAAAATAACGCAAGGGTTTAACATATTTTTAGCTTTTTTTTGGAATAAGAACTGCAAAACCCCAACAAATTATAACTACATCATTGGATGCAGAAAGCTCTCAATTTTAATAATGTGCAAAAAACCGGATATGTGAAAATTTTCAATTTTCTTTGTTCCGGGTAGCATTAAAGAGTCCTCTTTATTTCTCTTGAAGACCAGGAAGAAATCTAAAACTTGATTCAAGGAATGCCAAGATGGATGGTAGCTGTAATTAAAGCGAGAGGGGGCTGTACTCCTTTTTGAATTACTGATTCATTGTTGTTATTGTTTAGGTCATCAGCCAAAAGGCTGGTTTGAACCTTTAGAGGTTTTACTAAGTAAAACGAGGAGTGAGGTGGTTTACCATTGTCTTTCTCACTGAGTGGAAAAGTACGCTTATCAGCATGCCGGGCCCTCTGAAAAGCACATATTTTCCACTCTGCAAACGACACCATCACTTTATTCACCACAGGGTCTGGCTGTATAATGAAATTCATTACTTTCAGATAAGATAACTCTGATTAGGGTCTTTTACACCTCTACCTCTTCTGTTCTTAAATGATTCAGTCATTTAATTGGCTGACCATGTGATAAGAAACAGAACTATTTATTTTAGCCCTGCAACGAACAGAGTGAGTGTAAATAATTTGACACTCCACCTGTCCGTTATGGGCAGACTGATTCATTATAAATTACATAATAATCATTTACTTTTAATTTTTCTATCATGGATGATGTAAATATGGAAAACTTTCATTCAATACTGTATAAGTAACCCTTCCGTCTTTGTTAAATAAAAATTTGTGTTTTAAAGCTAATTTATCTTATTTTTTCATTAAATTATAACAAATCTAATTAACAACTCTAATGTTCTGTTAAAAAATATTAAATATTGCGTAAAATTATGAAACAAATAATAACAGTAACAGAAATTAACCTGATACATTGAAGAAAATTATTTATTTTGCACTTAGCCCAAAATCTTACATGATGCGTTAATTTTGTACAGATTTTTATATAAAAATACATGTGTATATGTTTTTATACATTGTGCAATAGAGAATAAAACGGAGTTAAACGTTGGATGGAGTAACTTTTGATAAATTTGTACAATCACGAAACGAATGATTAAACATAAATTAGCAATTGATTAAATGGTTGAATAGATGTAAGTCTATTATTAGTCCTACACCAAAATTGAAGTCGTCGATTTTAATCAAAATTAATATAATTTGACATGAGGATTACGTAAGCTGCAATGTAAGCCAATGAATGATATTGTATTGACAGTCACAAATTAGTTTGTTAGTATCAGCATTGACCTAACCAATCTGAAAGCTGAACACCGGTACCTGATGTGAGATAATACTACTGCAGTTGACATTTATAATAACGTTTTGTTATATTTACATAGTCAGATTATAATCCAATATTTGTACGTGTATAATATTCACGTATTGAAACAAAATAAAGAACACTATATAACCGCAGACAAAACAAACTAACCCAATGGGTTTGTCTGTTGGTAAATTCATCACCACGAGACTTAGGTGTTTAACCCTTTCCAAGCCAGTGTGACATAGAAGTCACATTAGAGTGAAATAATTAACAGACATAAAAATTTTAGTTGTTTGCGACTACACTGGATTAAAGAACACTGGGTGTAAAGTTTAAGGGTACCCGGAATAGCCTACCTATCTCCGTAATGTTAATGTATGGAACATTTTCTCGAAAACTATTACAGTGATCCTGTCCATTTTTTTTGTGGTTACTATTCGGGATATTCTGCATCCACAGAATTAGTAGCATCTTTATGTATTGTTAGGAAGATAAGAAAAGTTTTTTGAAATTACTACTTTTGAAAAGCATAATTTTTTGCCTGTATAAGTGAAAAATAAACCCACCGGTTGGTCTAGGGGTAACGTCGTCACCGCTAGTCAGCTTTTTAACAGCTGATTTTCGGAGACGAAGGTTCCTGGTTCAAATCCTAGTAAAGGTAGTTACTTTTATACGGATTTGAATACTAGACAGTGGTGTACTTTGATGGTTGGGTTTCAATTAACCATACTCTCTCAGGAATGGTCGTCCTGAGTCTGTACAAGACTACACATCCTTTACACGTCATACACATCTTCATCATCTCATTGGGTCATGGGGTTGCTTATTGTTCTAAATTGAACAGATTGGAACGTACACACATTAGGAATAATAAAAAAAGTGATAAATAAATATTTAAACTCATTATTTTACTGTAATATTAACTTAGTACATTACAATTATGGTATAAAAGGCTGTGTAAAAATTTCATTAATCTCCCTGTACAGTTAGCTGAGAAAATGTTCCTTATGTGTCAAAAATTGATATTTACGGGAAACAAGAAAAAACTAAAAGAAAACACGTAAGTCTTGAAAAAAAAGTTACCTCTATACATTCCATGATCATAATCTGGAAATTTCTCAACTGTTACATTCACAGCTGGTCTAATGCATACTTAAATTTTTAAAACGGAAAAAAAATTATGAATTTTTCGTTTGTCATTCAAAAAGTACATTGTTTATGCAAACTGGTAACGTTTTTAGAAATAACGTAAGGGTTAAACATATTTTTAATGTTTTCTTTTTGGGAGTGGATAAAACTGCGAAAACTCCAACAAATTATACATCATTTGGTGTGAAAAAACTCTGAATTTCAATAATGTGTAAAAAACCGAATATGTGAAAATTTTCAATTTTCTCCGTTCCGGGTACCCCTTAAGTTTCTGTTCCCTAGCTAGGAATCGAACTTGAGACCTCCGCTTTGCAGTGTAGCATGCTGACCACTGCGCCACGGAGGTGACCATAAGTTTCTTTTTAAAGTTAATATTAGTTTAAAATATTCGTGTTTATATACTAAAATAAAAAAGCATTTCTTCGAGTATGCACATACAAATATAATTTTAGACTGTTCGTGATTTTATCAATATTTTTGAAATGTAACATTTTTTAAGTCTTAAATAATAACTTTGATATTAAAATTATATTTAGTTTTTTTGCTACAAATCTAAGTAAGAGAGTATATTTTGTTTAGGAAGCCTGAACATGATTTGAATTATTCATATTGTTGGGACCTTTGATACCATCAAGTCCCAATGTGATGTACGTGTCACACTTTCTTGTTAGGTTATCAAAAAGGCTTAAAGTCTAAAAGTGATTTTATTAGACTTAAAAGTCAGTAAAATGTATGAAACCATGTACACATATTTTTTTCGTCGAAAAATTTTGTGGAGTTTTACTTTTCTATAACTTTAATTTTTCCCATAACAGGTAGTTGGGGAGTTAAATTATTTACACTCGATCTGCTAGTTCCAGGGCTACAAAATACAGTTCTTTTTTATCAAATAGTCAGCCAATTATATGACTGAAGTATTTAAGAGCAGAAGAGGTAGAGGTGTAAAATACACTAATCAGAGTTATTTCCTCTGAGAGTAATAAATTTCATTACTCAGCCAGGCCCTGCGGTGAATGAATAGATGGTGTCATTTACAGGTGGGAAAGTAGAGATGGTTTTCAGAAGGTTGGCATCCTGGTAAGAATCGGCTACTTTTCCATTCAGTGAGCATGGCAAAGGTAAACCACCTCACTCCTCGTTTTACTTAGTAAAGCCTCAAAAGGCTCAAATCAGCCTTTGGGCTGATGAACTAACAACATGAAAAACATAGTCTTTTTTGAACCAAAAGTGAATTTAAAAATAAACCTCTGTAGGGCTTGAAAATACGGAAAATCACTAATTAACGCTAAACTGAGCTCTGTAGAAAAAATATTTAAAAGTAGTAAGTTTTTTATAATTTCCTACCAATTTTATGATATTCGCTTTTGTCCTAAAATTCAGATTAAGGCTGCAATATTATGAAAGCCATTTTGTTACCACGAAAGCACAGACTCTTCAAGAATTTCAGCAGTCATGCCTTATTTTGTAAAGCATAAAAAATGTTGTGAAACAATTTGTTTTTAAATCGTAGGAGCCGTTTTTGAAAAAAATCAAGTGAGTTAAAAATTGCACGTATAACCTATTACATCTGGTTAACGGATTTTAATTAAATTATTCGCGTCAAGTCTTCTAGTAGTAAGTTCCAAGTTTCAATTCTTACGATATTCTGTTTGAAATATTTTAGTCACACACAGACGCACGAAGACTCACGTAGACAAATCGCTAAAAATATATTTTTTTGGGTTCAGGGGATTAAAAACGTTTACTATCGATGAATATTCAATTTTGAAAAATCGTCATGAAATCTATACCTAATTTCCTTCCCTGTCTGTATATTGGGCAAGAGAAAGTAAAAGTTCTTTATAAAGTTTTATTTAACCCTAGAGCCGACAATCGTCGATTTTGAGACGATGTTATCGCTTCTTAAACTGTGCACGTCGCAAAATCGGATTTGCTTCATAGCATTGCAATGTTGTCATTTTAGTTTTAATTCATCTACAGACAGCGTTGGTGTTTTGTACAATAGTTTAGTAATGTATAAAGTAATATTTTACGTATAATACAATAGTTTTAGTTGCATATTGTGCTTGTGTTTCTCTGTTGAAACCACGCTGTCCTTGAGCTGCATTTGGTTATTTCTTGGTTTACATGATGTGTTTTTACTTTCTCTTGCCTATATGAATATATAGGAAGGAAAGTATTGTTTTCATGTCGATTTTTCGAAATCGAGTTTTCACCGGATCTATACGTTTTCAGACCCCTTGAACCCAAAAACCATGTTTTTAGCGATTGGTCTGAGTGTGTGTCTGTGTGTGTGTGTGTGTGTGTGTCTGTGTGTGAACAGAATATCTCAAGAACGGAACATCGTACGAACTTGAAACTTGAAACTTAAGTTCTGTAGAAAAAATACCACTACCGGACGCGACACGAACATTTTCATCAAAATCGGTCAACCGGAAGTAGTAGTTTATTCGTATAATTTTTCAGTTTTTTGCGATTTTCTCAAAAACTGGTCCTACGATTTTTTTTTAAATCGCCTATTTTACTCAATTTTTTATTCTCTACTAGATAGGGTAGGCGCCATGTTTGCTGAAATTCTCGGTGAGGCTGTTTTCACGTAAAAACGTTGTTTTTTTAAGATTACGGCTTTAATATAAATTTTAGCGCAAAAACTTATGTAATAAAAGTTGTAGAGAATTTAAAAACCTACAACTTTTATTTCAAACAATTTTTTGTATAACGCTTACTTTAGCGGTAATTTGCGATTTTCTGTTTTTTTCTCACGAAAACGTGTGAAAAATTGATTTTTTAAAGATTTCGGCCTTAGAATGCATTTTACGACAAAAGTGTATATAATTAATTTTATAGGAAATTAAAAGATGTACAACTTTTATTTAAAGCATTTTTCTCTAAAGAGCCTAGTTTAGAGAGAAAGCGTGATTTTCCGTATTTTTAAGCCAAACTGAGTTCGATTGTCATTTTGCGTCATTCACTCATGATTAAAATAAGGTTATGTTTTTGAGGTTAGTTTTTGTTTATTTCTAATATTTTATTAATAATGTTAGGTTTATTATTAATTATTTGCATTGGCAAGAGAAAGTTGTGTGAGTATTTCACACCAGATTTTTGTATATAATTTCTTCAGTTTTGAAAATAGATTCGTGTTTTTGGTTTTATTTTGAAATAAACATTAAATGTAACGATTCGTATGTAATTAATTTTGAAAGTAGAGCATAAGAAAATTTAAACAGTAGTGTCATCTGAAATTTTAGAAAAATATTTGTCTAAAAATTATTTTTAAATAGTTTTAGCATACCTTACTGTCAGATTAAAATTTCAGTATTGATTTATTCTCAAGTACTTGTTATTTTGATGTCACGTGACAAGGTTTGTGATTTATAGCAAATTTTTAATGATTTCTTTACTGTTCAGTGACTAGAAATCCACTGCCGGTCTACAAAAATGTTATTGCCGACTGTAGGGTTAAGCAACTTGCAAAATGATTAGTGATTGAGTTTGTAAAATAAAATCTGTACAATAGTAGAACTGAGAGAATGAAATTCTGAATAGATCTAATAGAAACGATGGCCTACACTTTAACTGTAATACATAAACCTTGAGATATTTCTAACAGTACGTGTACACTGCCGGTTTGTCTGACATTACCACCTCTACAATTGTATTTAGACTTGGTGCAATGACATTGTATATAATAGCTCCATACTTAAATATTTAATAATTATCATTAAAAATAGTAAATTTGAAATTTAAATTCTGTTATTTATAGTTTTAATACCGTGATAACCATGACACTAGTAAATACAGTGTTGTTTTTTTTTTTAAACGCACGAAAAATTTTCTACTTCCGGTTAATAAATTTTAATAAAAATTTTCCTATCAAATCCTCTAATAGTATTTAATTGAAGTTCTAAGTTTTAATTTTGTACGATATTCCGTTCTAGAGATATTTTCTTCATGCACACACACACACACACACACACACACGCGCGCGCGCGCGCGCGTGCGCGCGCGCACGCACGCACGCACCCACCCACAAACGCGCGTGCACACACACACACACACACACTCACTTACTCACGCACACACACACTTACATACACACACACACACACATACACACACACACACACACACACACACACACACACACACACACACACACAGCCGAATCACAAAAAACATGGTTTTTTTTGTTCAGGGGGGTCTAAAAACGTGTATTTCCTGTAAAAACTCAATTTAAAAAAACCAACAAGAAAACATTGCGCAATGGAACTCAGAGAGATTAGGAGCAGCGATGCTGCGCGATGTGAAGAGCTGGAAGTTGGTCACTCAGTTTGCGGAGAGGTTGGTCGGGAGACTGCGGAGGGAGGAAACATGTGGAGATCAGCGGGATTGCCTTCTCCTACAGTAAATCAATTCTCTCCCGATGTCATAATGTAGGCACACTAATTTCTTGAGCTGGTGATGAAAGAGATGAATGAAGTGAGAAAGTGAATGTTGGTAAGTGAAAGCAAGAGGGGAATTAGGTTACGGTCCCCGTCCACGCTCCGCTGACAGTGTGTAAATTTTTTAACCCGACATTTCCCTTGTAGTATTATGTAAACAGTTGCGAGGGAGGTTGAGGGTTCTTTGCTGAGTCGGATCATGTGGCCAGGCGGCGGGTTTTTGGTTGGTAGGCGGTTGCGGCCTCCTTGGAGCTGGACGAGGACGCCTCAATTGAGTCCATTACTACTTCCCCATCATGAGGGATTGAACTAGAGTTTTTCTCGCCGTCTCGGATAAAAAAAAACATTAGATAGTTTTCTTCCCCACACATTCATACAGGGCAAGAAAAATAAAAATTATTTTGTCAATAATTTTCATTTAGTTAGTCGCATCAACAGCTTGGTTATTAGCGACTACGGTATATAATAATACTAACTTTCAGACAGTAGCCGGAAATGAAACCAGGGATTTCCGCGTTGTAGGGTAGCGTACTACCACTACTACGAAAGCGACCGTATAAATACTTTGTGTTGTTTAGGTCATCAGCCGAAAGACTGATTTGAACCTGTAGAGGTTTTACTAAGTAAAACGAGGAGTGAGGTGGTTTACACTACCTTCCTCATTGAATGAAAAACTACGCTTATCAGCATGCCGGGCCCTCTGAAAATCACATATTTTCCAATTTGCAAATAACACCTTCACTTCATTCGCCACAGGAACTGGCTGTATAATGAAATTCATTACTTTCAGAGGAGATAACTTTGATTAGGGTCTTTTACACCTCTACCTCTTCTGTTCTTAAATGATTCAGTCATTTAATTAGCTAACCATATGATAAGAAACAGAACTATTTATTTTAGCCCTCAACGTACAGATTGAATGTAAATAATTTGACACTCTTCCTGTCTGTTATGGACAATAAATACTTTATCAAATTTGAAAGAGAGTTTTCTTTTTTTTAATAACGAGATCCCGAAATACCCTGGAATGAACGTTACAAAATAATTTCAATACAATAATTAAGATCGTTATCAAATTTACTTGTATAATATTTACAATTGTAAATAATAAATAAAGGAAGTAAAAATACAAAAATATATTAAAATAAATAAATATATGTAAATACTTACGTGTGAATTAACTAAGCAGAATGTAGCATTATTTGTAGGATGACACGGAGCAGCTTGATGATTTAAACTCGTTAAACATGTGTCTAAATAATTATTATTACCAACTACATAATCACAGTTTATAAATAAATTTAAAAACAATACAACTAAAAATGTTAATGTTTTATTAAAACTCATATTCAAATAGCACATTATTGTTTATTTATAATATTTATCTTTAATTAACCGATAAAACATAAAAGTTATTATTTAAATCCGTGACTGTAATTTTATTGTAAAGTTCATAAAAAGAATAAAAGTTATAAAAAAATGAAAGTTAAGTACAAAGCGATTGATGAAATGAAACTGAACTATTTCTCATGTTTCCTATAATATATATTTGACTGCAACAAAAAGTCATTTCTTATCAATTCGTGATAACCGCCACTTTTAATGTAATTAAATCTTCTACCCCCACTCTTCAAATGTATTAACTTCTTACTGTTCAAGGTAATTAAATTTTACGTTATTTAAATTAAAATAGGCTTATAATTTATGGATGTTATCTATTTGAATAACTAACTTAATTTTCCAGGTATTATTATAATTAAATATATAATTTCAGTTAATTATATGAACAAATTTGTAACCGTGTACTACTGTATTTAAATTTTTAATAGCCTCTTCAAAAATACCGAATTGTATTAACACTACTATCGGTTTCATAATCATAGACACCCGAGTTTGAACCCTTGCATCTCCAAAACTATGATTCGGACTTCAAAATATTTTACATCAAAATTTAGCTCATTTTATTCTGCGTTGACCTATGTAATAGTTCTATATTTTTAATGTTGTTTGAAAATTGCCATATCGAGGTTGTAAGACAAAAAGACCCGGTTTTCTTGATAGTGCGTTTAGAGGCATGTAACTCGATAAATTTTTGACCGAAAAGTTTGAAATTTTAACACATCATAGAAAATTATATTGTTACAGTGTGTACGAAATTTCGAATTCGTACGTTATTTAATTTTTAATTTATTAACAATATTCTGAACCCTTGCTATCTTGGTATCCACTCGATCGTTTGAAAGGGCAAATTATCGTTTTTTTTTCAGCATAAAAACTTAGTACAAATATGTTAATAACATGATTGGCCAATGTTGTGGAAGAATTTAAAAAAATTTTAAAAATAGACTGGATAATGCGGGGAGGGCGCTTCTATCCATGTTGCCTGAATCTGACTGTCTACCTGAATTTAAAATGCAGTCTGTCAATTTACGTAGACAGTCCGACAGGATGTCCATTCACAAGCTGCAACATGGATAGTAGCGCCCAACCCCGCATTACCCAGTCTATTTTTCAAAATTTTAAAAATTCTACCACAACACTGGCCAATCAATATTTCATGTTATTAATATATTTGTACTAAGATTTTTACGCTGAGTAAAATGATAGTTTGCCCGTGCCGAACGATCGAGTGGTTACCGAGATAGCAAGGGTTCAGAATGTTGTTAATAAATCAAAATTTAAATAACGTATGAATTTGAAATTTCGTACACGCTGTAAGAATATAATTGTCTATGTTGTGTTAGTTTCAAACTTTTCGGTCAATATATCGAGTTAGACGCCTCTAAACGAGGCGAGTTAATGTTCGATTAACTTTAAAGCTTCTCCTTTGAGACTTGTTCTGAGATAGTGCAATTTTTGTACCCCAGACAAACTACCATTACTATGGAGAAGATCATTAAACAAAGAAGAATAATTCTGAAAATGCTGAATTTCACCCGAGAAACTAGGTATTGTTATTTTGGGTAATTTCATCGAAGTTGTGTTGATTGCTTTGGCCTCAGTAATAGATAAAGCAGTAGCATCATGAAGTTGAATTAAAATTTGTGAGCGTGATACAAAATTTAAAGCAATGATGAGCCAAATTTTGATGTAAAATATGTTGAAATCCGACTCATAGTTTTGGAGATGCAAGGGTTGAAACTCGGGTGTCTATGATTATGAAACCGATAGTAGATTTTTTTTACTTTAAATTTAATTGCCTATTGTAGCAAAACATGATCTATTTAAAGGATTAATTCCAATATGAATCGATAAATTAGATAAAGCAAACAGAATACTGTAATGATTGTAATGTTGTAACGTAATAAACTAAAATTTTGTTAACTGTTTTAAAATTACTTGAAAAAGGATTTTGGGAAAATTAAATTATTTTTAAAATGATAGGTAAGTAAAATGTTATCTTGAATCAAAAAATCACCCAATATTTTACCCTGTTAAAGCTAAATTTTATACTAAAGTTCTACCAAATTATAAAATATTACCATGCTTAATATTTTTTATTAAATGTAAAAGTTTTGTATTTATTTTTGATATTATCCACCGAGTTGATCTAAAAGTAAAGTCGTCAACGCGAATCAGTTGTTCAAGAGCTGTTTTTGGAGACGAAGGTTCTATACTGAATTCACCGAGTCTAGAGACATGCATCAACAAATCCATGCGTTGTTCACATGATATTAGTA
The DNA here is from genome assembly GCA_035578175.1 of Catonia carolina. Taxonomy (NCBI): domain Eukaryota; kingdom Metazoa; phylum Arthropoda; class Insecta; order Hemiptera; family Achilidae; genus Catonia; species Catonia carolina. The sequence continues at coordinate 14,773,918 of JAQMRL010000006.1, read as the reverse complement.
CTGGCGGTTGCCTACCTGACGCCGGCTATTGGATAATGAACCGAGCTTACGTTAAAATAATTCCTTGCCTATTAAGCAACGAGAATGACGTTGTAAAAAAAATTTATTTATATTTTAAACATAATCACTTATTGTCACCTTCAATATACACTCCTTCTCTATCCCTACAACGCTCCATGCGAATTTTCCATTGTTGGAAACTGTGCTGGAAGTCATCTTCTATCAGCTCCTTCAGGACACGTGCCGCTCAACAATGTTTGAAATGAAGTTCTCAAAAATGTTTGTACTGATACTTTGTACGCGATTGAAAATGGCCCAAATTTTTTGAAAACGATAATAACATGTGGTGAACTGTGGTTTTATACTTATGATCCAAAAATGAAGCGCTAATCTATGCACTGAAAGAGCCGAACTTCACCGAGAGCCAAAAATGCTCGAATGAGCAAGTCAAAATTTAAAGCAATGATGATTGGTTCTTTTTTTTGATATCCATGGGATTGTGTACCTTCACTGGGTTCCTGAAGGTCAAACAAGTAATCAATATTACTACCTTGAGGTACTTTCTAAACTACGTCAAAGAGTAAGGAAAAATTCCCCGAAATAAGGAAGGACAAATCATGAGTTCTCCGCCAAGACAATGCGCCAGCTCATTCCGCGTTATCAGTCAAGAGGTTCCTAGCCAAGTACAGCATCTCAGTGTTAGAAGATCCACCTTATTCACCAGATCTTGCACCATGTGACTTCTACCTGTTCCCTAAAGTGAAATCTGCATTAAAAGGGATAAGATTTGAGTTTGTGGAAACTGTAAAAGAGGAAGCGGCACGTGTTCTGAAGGAGCTGACAGAAGATGACTTCTAGCACTTTTTCCAAAAATGGAAAATTCGCATGGAGCGTTGTAGGGATAGAAAAGGGGTGTATATTGAAGGTGATAGTAAGTGATTATGGATAAAATAAAAATAAAATCTTTTACGTCAGTCTCGTTATTTAATAGCCACACCTCGTTTTACGCTAGGGATAATGCAACGAAGACTGGTGTTAGAAGAATGCATATTGACCTTAGCTATGCGTTAAACCAACAGCTATCACGCGATCTATTTGTTTACGGCGTGTTTCCAGACTCGGTGAATGCACTATAGGTTCAAATCCTAGTAATGGTACTTTAATACGGATTTGAATACTAGACAGTGGTAACCGTTGTACTTTGATGGTTGGGGTTCAATAAACCATACTCTGTCAGTAAAGGTCGGTCTGGGTTTGTAGAGGACTACACCTCATTTACACGTCATATACATCATCCTCATCTCATTGGGTCATGGAGGTGCATATTGTTCTGAATTGAACAGATTGCAACGTACTCAAATTAGGAATAAAAAAAATTTGTTATCCTTTTCATTAGAATATTAAAATTATTAATGCTAACACAGAAGGTAAACGGGGATATATTTTTACGTAAATTGAATAATGACTAAATATTACACTTGACCGGGAATCGAACGTGAGACCCACAGTATTGTTGTTATTTAAATCACCACCCGACAGGCTGGTTTGAATTTCTAGAGGCTTTACTGAGTAAAACGAGGAGTGAGGTGGTTTAACAATGCCTTCTTCACTGAATGGAAAAATATGCTTATTAGCATGCCATCTCCTCCGAAAAGTCTACTTCCCACCTGCAAATTTAATACTTTAATTTCTTTAACCATTTGTTCTGTCTGTATAATGAAATTTATTACTCTAAAAAGGAGATAACTCTGATTAGGGCGTAGTGTATTTTACACCTCTACCTCTTCTGTTTTTAAATGCTTCAGTCTTATAATTGGCTGATCATATGATAATAAACAAATAGGGAAGTTGTCGAAAGTTTTCCCTTGAACACTGTTGTAAAAGATAATGACAAAATAACGGCAAAGAAGACCATTTTCACTAGACTTGTAAAGTCAAGTGACTTTACAATTCGTATTGAATATTACAATCCTATTTCATATCATTTATATTCAATAAAATAATAATGTAACGTTTGATTAAACTATTCCTTTATAAATTAAAATTCGATACACTATAGAAAAATCAAAGTCAGTAATTACATTCTATAATTTAAATTGCGATTTAATGGCATTATTGTAGTAAATTGTAAACAAAAAGGTAACCTTGTTATTATTAACAGCATATATCCTTTTCTATTAATTAATTTCATGTGGTGTAACCACATTTGTATTGTTCAATACTAATTTCATTATTTACAGTACAGAAAATATATTGTTAATTAACGACCTAAACCTATTTTAAAATTAAAATGGTATGGACCTTGAAAATATCGAAAAACCCGGGAAAATGTATTGGACCGTAAAAAAATAATATATATTAATATTTTAAAGTGTTTTATGATCATTAAAAACATAAAGTGGCGATAGAAGAAATAAGGAAATACTTAAAATATTTTGAAAATATAAGCTTATAGTTTATATGAAGGTACAAAAATTGTTTAAAATAAATTGACACGGTATTTAATGATCCAACACAACGAACAGAATTTAATAAAATGTTTTAAGGTAATACGAAATCGAAAAATCTGGTGTGAGGCACTCACAAAACTTTCTCTTGTTAATGTCAATGTAAATAATGAAACATATAACCCATATTTAATCATTAGTAAAGAATGTAAAATATAAAAACAACCTAATTTTAATTTTTCTTGTCTGACTGTTCTGCAATTAGTGTAAATGCAGACGGTGAAGGATGAAATGATTTTTTTAATGTATGAAAATATGCCGTGCCTGAATGGGATTCGAACCCAAACCACATGTTGAGAGGCGAGCACCTTACCAACCAATTAAAAAATAATTTGTTTTTTATCACATGGTCAATTATACAAACTGATTCATTTAAAAACAGAAGAGTTAGAGGTGTAAAAAAAATAATCATAGTTACCTCCTCTGAAAGTAATTATTTGTATTATACAGCCTTGTGGTGAATGAAGTGAAAATGTCATTTGCAGGATGGAAAGTAAATATTTTTCGGAGGGTCTGGCATGCTGATATGCATAGGTTACTTTTCCACTTAGTAAGGAAAACAATGGTAAACCACCTCACTGCTCATTTTACTTATCAAAACCTCTAAGGTTCAAATCAGCCTTTTGGCTGATGACTTAAACAACAATAACAAAATTTAATAGCTAATGTAACCGAAAATTTAAATTTTAAAAAAATTTACTAGTATTAGTTAAATATTATGATAAAATAAATTACACAAAAATATTATCACTGATATGTATGTATATAAAACATATAAAATTTAATAATAAAATTAACACTTAAAACTTATAACAAAACAACTAGAAAACAACCCGGCAACATTAAAACAAAAGCTCGGTATTTCAGAAGATAAAACTTTTTAAGTCACTTGTTAACACTTACGCATCAAGTCTACCACTAACCGGTCTAGCATAGAAGCCACAGTTATGTTACACAAACTCCAGACTGTAGTATTATAACATGCATATATATAATAGCACGCTTAAGTTTATTGTATAATAACCATGATTGTTCATGGCATTGAAAAGCCACGCTTGTTTATTTACTTCCACCTTTTACTCTTAGGGTGTATATGTGTTAGTATTTCACAGAAACACACAAGTATATAATTAAATTGAATCAATATGTCTGTATAAAAAACTGGTCCAGTATAACAACAGTACCGTAATGTATTTTAAAATTAGCATTAATAATTTTTTTTAACTAACTGAAAGAATTCTTTAATCACAATACAATTCTATTAAATTATATACTTGTTTTTAGTTTACTAAATTCGTGTAGATTAGTTGTTCATAATTAATACAGTAAGGAACATTATTAATTGAATTACGTAAATGTTTTAAAACTTTTCAGACCCTAGTCAGGAAGAAACCCTGACCTTACTCTAACAACCACGCTTCGAAAGCGATCATTCATTTTAAGTCATATCAGCTTAACTGTAACTTATTCCTATGAATAGGGTTTGATTTTATAACGGCATATGTTTCAGTATTTTTACTTTTTCTTGTTTCAGTATAATTATGAAATGAAAGTAAAAGAATTCTTGTTTTTTTTTAATTTTTGAAGTCGATTTCTCATTAGAATTCATTAGATATACACGTTTTTTTAGGTCCTATAAAACGTAAATACAATATCTCGATATCTACAATAGTTCGAGATATTTACAATATCTCGAACCGTTGGTATTTTCAGGCCTTCGTGAAGGCTATGATTGGTTACGTAAAAAGGTGCATTTGTTATTGCTCTAAGTGCTTTTGACTGGTGTTTTTGAAGAATATTCAGTTTTGTATTGTGACAGGCTCCAAAAATTGGTCCACCATATTGGATATTCCAAAATTGGTCGTACTAGTGATTTATAGAGGATGACTTTTAAGTGTAGAGGTAGCGAGGACTTGCGGCCTAAGACGCCATACAACATACGAAATCGTGAGCCTGAGATTGCTCTGACGTGCGCAACCTGTAGTTTCCACGTGAGACGTCTGTCAAGTATTAAACCAAGGTACCTAACTCTGTCTGTAACTGTAAGCCTAGTGTTATAGATGCGTAAGTTTGGGCAACCAAGTGTGAAAGTTACCTGCTGTGATTTGGAAATGTTCAATTTAATTTTCCATATGTGGAGCCATTCTTTGATAGCATCTAAATGTGTTTGTACCGATTTCGACACTCTAACAGGGTCGTGTGATTCAGAGAAAATAGCAGTGTCGTCTACAATATGTGCAAGTGATAAAGTTAGGTGAGGTGGGGAAGTCATGGGTATATATGTTATAAAAAATTGGACTTAAAATTGATTCTTGAGGGACGCCTCCAAGAATCGGGAAGTAATCAGATTTAGCTGAATCTTGGACAACAGAGAAAAACCTGTTTTTCAAAAATGACCTAACAATTAGAAAATACGTAGCAGGTAAGAATTTTAATTTTGTAAGCAAGCTATCATGCCATACACGGTCAAATGTTTGTGCTATATATCTAGAAAAGCAGAAGTGATGACATTTTTACGCTCAAAGGCACAAGTGATAAAATCGACTACCCTGTGCATTTGATGGAGGTTGAGTGAGACCTGCGGAAACCAAATTGATGGTCTGGGAGTATTTTGTTGTCTTGGAGCATAACTACTAATCTGTTCAGGAGAAGCTTCTCAAATAATTTAGAGCATAATGGCAATAAAGAAATGGGCCTATAAGATATAACCTGTTCAAGCGGTTTTTCAGGCTTACGGATCATTATAATTTGGGAAATTTTCCATTGTATGGGGAATTTGGTGGTACGAAGCATTAAAAAGTGACGTTAAGAAATCCACACCTTTTTGAGGAAGCTCTCGTAAAATTTCTGATGTAATCAATTCTTAGCCTGGTGCCTTTTTTAGAGGTAACTTTTTTATCTCTTTGAAAACTTCATTTGGAGTAAAAGAATTGAGAAAGAGACTGAGGGGTAACGAAGCGTCAATAATACCTTCTATGAGCCTTTCGTGTTCGTTATTTGGAAAATTATGGGGTTTGAATGTCGAGGATAGGTGTGTGGCAAACAGGTTAGCTTTGTCACTGTCTGATTTCTTTTTTGATTCATTTTTTTCATTGTGAAAACTTGTCAAATGATATTTATAGCCTGTCCTTTCGGTAAGATTTTTCTATCTTTGTACAACATAAGAGAAATGGTAAATATAAATTTTAAACAACAATTTAATTTGAAATTACAAAACTTTTATTTATATTTAGAGCCATTTTATAAATGATTTAGTTAATCTATTTTACTTTAAGTTTTCCTTTAAATTAATTTCATAGCTTTTGTAAATACCAAAAACATGTGTAGTAACATGTTCAAATTCTTAGTACGGAAGCTAATAATTTATATATGTACGTAAAGCTTAATCACAATTATTTATTAAACGACCTACAGCCATTTCGTAGTGATAATGTATCCATAAATTTGTCACTATTACACTTAAACGCGTCCATAATAATTGATAACTTGAAACGTTTTACATAATTTATTGAAATTATCGGTCGTGTAATGGGTGATTTAAAATAATTATACAATAGAGCTTTCAGATTTAGTTCTGCCCGTCGCATTGCAGAATATTTGATAACCATGGGATGGGATTGTGTTAGTTTCACAATTGTCCACCATTTTTGTTTTTATTTATAGAGGGAATGGACGAGTTATTAATAGATTTATACAATTTTCTAAACCGAATAAATATTGTGGAAATTTATTGATGTATTTTCTCCCCACATGAGTATGTTTTCGTTCAAACAACTTAGTGTTGTGGTTACCCACGTTATATTCGTTTTTATTCCTTGTGTTAAGATAGTGGGCATTGAAATTTTTCATATAATTGTTTTACCTAACATACAAAGTGTGGCTATTAAATAACGAGACTGACGTTGTAAAAAAAATTATTTTAATTTTATACATAATCACTTATTGTCACCTTCAATATACACTCCTCTATCCCTACAACGCTCCATGCGAATTTTCGATTGTTGGAAACAGTGCTGGAAGTTATCTTCTGTCAGCTCCTTCAGGACATGTGCTGCTTTGTCTTTTACAGCTTCCACAGACTCAAATCTTGTCCCTTTTAATGCAGATTTCACCTTAGGGAACAGGTAGAAGTCACCTGTTGGTGACCTGTTGGTGTTGGTTGGTGCAAGATCTGGTGAATAAGGTGGATGTTCTAACACTGAGATGCCTACTTGGCTACGAACCTCTTGACAGATAACGCGGAATGAGCTGGCGAATTGTCTTGGTGGAGAACCCATGATTTGTCCTTCCACATTCAGGGGGTTTTTTCCTTACTCCTTGACGTAGATTAGAAAGTACCTCAAGGTAGTAATATTGATTAATTTTGTTTGACCTTCAGGAACCCAGTGAAGGTACACAATCCCATGGATATCAAAAAAAACTTTCATCGTTGCTGTAAATTTTGACTTGCTCATTCGAGGTTTTTTGGCTCTCGGTAAAGTTCGGCTCTTCCTGTGCATAGATTGGCGCTTCGTTTCCGGATCATAAGTAAAATACCTCATTTCATCACATGTTGTTATCTTCTACCTGTTCCCTAAGGTGAAATCTGCATTTAAAGAGACAAGACTTGAGTCTGTGGAAGCTGTAAAAGAGAAAGCGGCACGTGTCCTGAGGGAGCTGACAGAAGATGACTTCCAGAACTGTTTCCAACAATGAAAAATTCGCATTGAGCGTTGTAGGAATAGAGGAGTGTATATTGAAGGAGACATTAAGTAATTATGTATAAAATTAAAATTTTTAAAACGTCGGTCTTGTTCTTAAATAGTCACACTTCGTAGTTCTGCCCTTCGCATTGCAAAACATTTGATAACAATGGGATGTGATTGTGTTAGTTTCACTATTGTCCACCATTTTTATTTTATATTTATAGAGGGGATAGACGAGTTAATAATACATTTTCACAATTTTCTAAACCTAATAAAAATTGTGGTAATTTATTGATGTATTTTCTCCCTACATGAGTATGTTTTCGTTCAAACAACTTAGTGTTGTGGTTACCCACATAATATTCGTTTTTATTCTTTGTGTTATGATAGTGGCTACTGAAATTTTTCATAAAATTGTTTTGCCTAACATACATTATCACCTCAAAAATGTAGAATAATGTAGCTTCTAGTTAGATAAAAAACACATTGCAGTAGCTACATGTTGAAATTGACAAAGTAACATTCGTTGTGAATTTGTCTCCCTGGTCAATAATTTCATGATTTTATTGTATGGGTATTTTTTCCTAACTTATATGGCTACAGTTTCCTAACTGTAAGAAACTTAAGCACCTTAAATAGTGCCTGCTCGAGATGAGGTTTTTAGTTCCCTCCATACACCTACAGATTTTGTTTTGAATTTTAAAAACTCTATTCAAATATTACTCATACTAGAATAACCACACTTTAAAATACCATAACGAATATGTGACAGGATTAGATCATGATTAACTGGCATTAGTAATATTTTTTGTCATTTACCCTGAGGTGAATAAAGTGAAGATGTCATTTGCAGTGTGGAATGTGGATGCTGATAAGCATACTTTTCCACTCAGTGAGGAAGGCTTGGTAAACCACCTCACTTCTCGTTTTACTTAGTGAAGCCCCTTAGAGGTTTAAACCAGCCATTCGACTGATGAATTAAACAACAACAATACAATAGAGCGGACGCCATAATTTATAAGCTTGCTGGTGTAGCTACGCAAACAGTTTGGATTCAGTCGGTAGACTTCGTGTCTTAGTACCGAATTTACTATTAAATCACAGTGCTAAACGATGTAAATTATCATCTATTAGCGACGTTAAAAACATTCAGTTGTATACAACAATTAACGCCTACCACATACAACACATTACAGACTAATGTTTTCAGGTTAGCTGATATATAACGTTGCGAGAGCGACGTGACTCTGATTAAAGCTAGTACAGCACTGACCCCCACCACTCGCTGAAGCAACCAAGCGCGCCATTACCAAAATATACCTTCTGCGCACTTAAGAAACCCGCAACTTCGTTTTTTATTCTTTTTTTACTTTCTCTTGCCTATATGAATATATAGGAAGGAAAGTATTGTTTTCATGTCGATTTTTCGAAATCGAGTTTTCACCGGATCTATACGTTTTCCGACCCCCTGAACCCAAAAAAACATGTTTTTAGCGATTGGTCTGTGTGTCTGTCTGTGTGTGTGTGTGTGTGTGTGTGTGTGTGTGTGTGTGTGTGTGTGTACAAAATATCTCAAGAACGGAACAACGTACGAACTTGAAACTTAAGTTACATACCACTACCGGACCCGACACGAACGTTTTCATCAAAATCGTTCAACCGGAAGTAGTAGTTTATTCGTATAATTTTTCACTTTTTTGCGATTTTCTCAAAAACTGGTCCTACGATTTTTTTAAAAATCGCCTGGTTTATTTAATTTTTTATTCTCTACAAGATAGGGTAGGCGCCATGTTTGCTGAAATTCTTGGTGAGGCAGTTTTTACGTAAAAACGTTGTTTTTTTAAGATTACGGCTTTATTATGCATTTAAGCGCAAAAGTTTATATAAATAAAGTTGTAGAGAATTTAAAATTCTACAACTTTTATTTCAAACATTTTTTTGTATAACGCTTAGTTTAGCAATAATTAGCAATTTTCTGTTTTTTCTCACGAAAACGTGTGAAAAATCAATTTTTTTAAGATTTCGGCCAAAGTGTATATTATAAATTTTATAGGAAATAAAAAGATCTACAACTTTTATTTCAAGCATTTTTTTGTACAGAGCCTAGTTTAGCGTGAAAGAGTGATTTTCCGTATTTTTGAGCCAAACTGAGGTTGATTTTCATTTTGCGTCTTTTACTTATGATTAAAATAAGGTTATGTTTTTGAGGTTACTTTTTTGTTTATTTCTAATATTTTATTACTAATGTTAGGTTTATTGTTAATTATTTGCATTGGCAAGAGAAAGTTAAATAGGAAGGAAAATTTATGTCTGACTTTTCTGCAATTTCTGCTAATGCAAACGGTGGGTAATGATGATAATGAACATGAGTGATCAAGAAATGTCAGACTTGACCGGCAATCGAACCCGGGACCCTGGCGTAGAAGCTAGTTGCGCTAACCTTTACGCCAACGGGCCGGCAAGCACATTTTGCGTCCGCTCAACCTACTTCCTTATAATTTAGTAGTAGTTTTACTGGCTGTAGAGGTTAACTAAAATATACTTTAAAATATTTATAATTATCGTAGAAATATAAGATTGACACCATTTTTTATTTAAAATTTCAAACTACATTACTGAACAAAAACAAACGAAACATAATTTTTCGATCCGTGACCCCCTAATTTATAGTTGTAGTTACTTCGGGATAAATACAAAATAAATCAGTTTACAAAAATGTTTTTCTTTGTTTCGTTTGGACGGAAAATACCTATAAAATATATCATGAAATTATTGACAGGTAGGGAGACAAATTCACAATGAATACCTTGTCAATTTCAACATACCTTGAATACCTTGTCAATTTCAACATTTAGCTACCGTTTTTTTTATTTTTTGTCTAACGATAGGCTAAATCAAATATTTTTCGAACACCCACATTACCACGAAAAGTTCTACTCATAATTTATCGACATAGGTACTTTATCAAAATTTTCCCTCTGGTAATGAATTTCAACCTACGCGCGCATTTCATTTTCTTGGAACTAAATCCACCTAACCTTCGTTGAGTACAATATAAATACAGTTTTATCTCCATAACTCGAACCATGTAAAGAATATGGCAATAATTCGATTAAAGAAATTCGAAATACAACTCAACAAAACTACAAAATTTTTATCAATTCATATATAATTTTGATAAATTTTTTAAGATAATGTTCAGCATTTTAAAAAAAGTTCTGTTTTAATGGCATTAAACAAAATCTTCTGTGCAGTAACACACACAAAGTAACTTTTGATTGTTTTGATTGTTGTTTAGGTCATCAGCCGAAAGGCTGGTTTGAACCTGTGTTGATTTTACTAAGGAAAAACGAGTGAAGAGGTTTACCATGCCTTCCTCGCCGAATGAAAAGTACATAAATATCAGCATGCCGGACCCTCTGAAAATCATATATTTTCCACTCTGCAAATGACACCTTCACTTCATTCACCACAGGGTCTGGCTGTATAATGAAATTCATTACTTTCAGAGGTGATAACTCTGATTAGTGTCTTTTACACCTCTATCTCTTCTGTTCCTAAATGATTCAGTCATTTAATTGGCTGACCATGTGATAAGAAACAAAAGTATTTATTTTAGCCCTGCAACGAACAGATTAAGTGTAAATAATTTGCCACTCCACCTGTCTGTTATTGGCAGAACTTTTGAATAGGGGCGTAATATTGATTGCTTATAATTTTAACAATCTTCGTTATAGAAACTGAGACACTTTCATCACAGATAATTTTTGAACAATTCCATGACGACTTTAAATTTTTCAAGTCTTCTACTGCTGGCTTTAAAATTGGTATGAACATGTTGCATTGCTAATTGATCTGATTTTTCTCAGAGCATTATACCTGATATGGGAATGTTTTCTCCCGTACTTCTTGCAGCTAATTTAACACATCCGCAAACATAACCGGTTACGGTTATGACCGTAACCGGTTACAGAAACATTTTCGTACACATTTGCATTAAAAACAAAAATGAATCCGAATTTTCAAAAAATCCAAAACAAGAAGTTCGAGTTACGAATATTCGAGTTATGGACACTAATTTTAATGTAAATTAACTAGAGTAGCCTAAATCCTGAGGAAAACAAATTTAATTCGAATTATAGAAAATCGACAGACGTTCGAGTTATAGAAGTTTAACTGTACTTTGTACATGCATAATTTTTTACCATGTAGTTAATATACTGTTTACCTTCATTAAAACTTATGAAAACAAAAATACCTTATCAAATAAATACAGTACAACCTCGTTTATCCGGATTAACTTAGACCAAATACACACCGGAAAATCGAAATCCGGGTAATATGGTAATAAGTATATAAAAAAAATCCTTGAATAAACAGACTTAACGTTTATTACGATAAAAAACTATGTTTTGTAACAAAATTACATAAAATCATTTTTTCACTTCTACACCCACATGGAGGACCACTTCAAATCAATCTTTGGAGTTATTTTTCTGAGCTGTTTTTTTCTTTGTCCAGTATCTTTTCATATTTTCAGATCTAACATTTCTTTCCTCATCTGAATAAACCCTCTTTCCTCTTCCTATCGCTTTAAATTTAAATCTTGTGTTTGTATCGTTAAGCATTTTGATTTTTCCTGTTTTATTTCTGAGATCTTTGTCTGTTATTTCTAATTACTGCGTATCTTCTTTTATTTTGTTTATTCAACTTGGTGGGGTTGCTTTGAGCTTTTTTTTTCTTTGTGGAGTTGAGCTTTGCTTTCCAAATTAGTCTACTCGTCTTAAAATTCGCGTTTTCGGTGTTCTTTATTAATTGTTTCCATTGACAAGAGAAAGTTGTGTGTTACACACCAGATTTTTTATTATTACTATTTTTATTTAATTTAAATTTATAACTTAATTATACAACCAAGGCTATATCAATGGGTATCAATCTTTTTTTTGTGTTACTTTGTTATGTACGCTCATCAAATTTTCTAAAAGTCTTATATTTGTGAACTGTTGAAAATTTCAAATAAAAGATTAAAAAATGAATATGTATGATTACACTCCCGTATTGAGACAAAAAGGAACCCTAAAGGGGTAGTCGCTGGCCTATTAAAGAAAGTTAAAAAAATACAAATACGGGACAAATACATTTTGGATTTCTTGTACGCAGTTTTATACTTAAATTTACAATCGATAAATGGTCTATTAAAATTTCAGAGAATATTATGTGAGAAAGAGGAAGCGGCAAATATATGACCGAAGTTATAATTCAAGGGTAAACTTTTCAAGATAATACAGACAATAATAGAATAAAATTGGAGATCGGTCTAACCATGATATTATAACAACATTAACATGAGAAAGGAATAAGAAATAAGAACAGAAGTTATTTCAAGGAAATAATTCAAATTTAAATCCTAAGTTAGGTGTATAACACTTCCAACTTTTTGTTTTTCAATTTCCTTAGAGAATTGCACGTAACTTCCTTGTACAGTTCCCATTTTATCTTCAACTTTTCTTGTGTAGTATAAAGGAAGTATTCGTAAACTAGAAACGAGTTCCTTTACAAATGTTTTTTGATCCTTGAAATTCAAAACATTTGGTTTTATATAGAAAAACATTTTTTGTATGCTTGAGGGACTACCTTTAGGCAAAGTGTGTTTGTGTATATCTGTCTGTGGATGGTACAAAAGAGCACTTTAACTTTGGACAGCTTTTTTGGGTACAATTTATTTAGGAACGTTATTCCGGAGCTACAGTTTTGTTTTTAATTTATGGATTTTAATTTTAGTTCACTAAAGGTTAATAAAATTACTAAATTCAATTAGGTGGTTTTTCTATTAGCTTGTAGGGGAAAGAATCGGTCAACACGAATTGGTTTTAGTTAGAATCTAGTTTTAGCGTAAGTTCTAATTAGGGTATTAAGTTATTTAATCAGTATTTTCTATTATTCTTATTCTAAAAATCACTTTACCGGGTAACGAGTAAGTTTTGAACTTTTTTTGAGAGTGATTCCGGATATTTGATTGTTCCAACCACTTTGACTCGTTACTGCACTTTTCTCCATACTGTTTCAACATTACGGAGGAAATCTTCACCGATTTCAGGTCTTTGGATGCCAAAATTCTTGTCACTGAACGTTGCTCTTCCAGCGTACACATTTCAAGAAAAGCTGACACTTTTAAATGAACAAAAGAAGTTATATTTATGTTATTTACTAGCTAAAATAATTAATATATTCTGTTCACAATTTACTTCAACTGAAATATTTGGAGAACTAATAAAGCTAAGGTAACGTATGTAGGCTTAAAATTCTCGGAATGTTTCACATTATCGAACGAAATGTGTGTTAATTAATTTGGTCCAGCTGGTCTAAAGTTCCGGCGGTACATAGAAATAACGAATGTCCGACCATAACTTCAGTACTATTAAACCAAATTAGGTAAATGAGAGTTCACTTGAGAATGTACGATGTCCCGCGTGTTTTAAGCCTACGTTCATTATTTTAACTTTTATAGAACTCGAGATATCTATATATAAATTTCAGTTTAAGTTGGTGTTAAATCCGACCGGCTGGTAGCCAGCTTGGTGTAGCACTTAGCACGTGACCATTTTCCGTATTACTTTGTGTATAGATAATGAATACCATAGTAAATCATTTATTACCCCTTCCCATCATAAAGCTTTTGAAAATAATAAAGCGCTGCGTATCTTAATTTAAAAACACCAAGATCTTGCTTTTATTTTACTCCCAACTGTTTTTTTTTTTTCATTAATAATAATGTTAACGTTGAAAGGAGGTAGATAACTATGAATGATTAAGGAATGTCAGACCTGACAGGGATCGAACTTTGTACACAAATAGACCGTCGACAGCATCAAAAAATCCGTCCCAAGAACGGGTAATTTAGTTGGTATAAATTAATTTATGATCGAACAGCTGATAATACAGTGTCCTCAAGGTTCTCAACTTGACCTTTAAAAAGTTTCATTATCATTAAACGAACTGTTTTTTCTCTACATTAATTTTTCTCGATAATTGTTAAATTTCACTTGTGTTATAATTATAAAAATACGTTGTGTGTATTTTCCTCAAAAAATAATTTCCAATTCTTAGAAAAATACATTTTTTAAATTTCTAACTTATTAAATTCCCACGGTTTTTTGGTTGTAGTTTAATGACCTTAATTTTTTTTAGTTTGTTTTATTCCTAGTTTAAATAAAGTTTATATTTCCTTATATTTTTTCCTTTCTTTGTTTCTAATCCGTATTAGTAACATATAATGGGTTTTCCGAATTGTGTGGAACGTTGAATTCAATCTAGGCAGCTAACTGACAGTTTAATTATTGTATTTATTATTCTTTTACATATTTTAATTGTTTTAATTCCTTAATTTAGCCCTTATACATTTTTATCAATTTAAGAAATAAGCTAATGAATAAGGAAAACATAAAATTAACTTGTACACAATTGTAAACAAGTTGCCAAAAGTTAAATAGTAATTACACAATATAATTTATGACAATATTTCAAAATATTTAAAGATTTAATCAAGTAATTATTCATTATATTATTGGATAGGTTTGGATTTATATTTGGCTATTCGCATTATGAAAAAATTAAATATATTTAATATGTTATTGTTACATTTCCTCATTACATATTTTTCTGTTTCAGAAATATAAAATTAAAAACACAGAACTAATTTATTTTACAACGAAATTATATAAATCACTTCTTAATTTCTTCTCAAGTAAACAGTTAAAAATATTAACTTTATTTTTTTAATTTTTTTAACCGAGGGACCGAGAAAACTCATGTTCACACCCTCACGATGAGGGAAGTAGTGTTGGACTCAATTGAGGCGTCCTCCTCTAGCCTCAAGGAGTCCAACCAAAAACCCGCCACCTGGCCACTTGACTCGACATCAGCTAAGAACCCTCCACCTCCCTCGAAACTGTTTTTATAATACTACAAGGGAAATGTCAGGTTAAAAAATTTACATACTGTCAGCAGAGTATAGAAGGAAACCGTAGCCTAATTCCCCTCTCGCTGTCACTGACCAACACTCACTCTCTCACTTTCATTCATCTCTTTCATTAACTTTACTTAAATAGAAGTAATTGTTACCTAAATAAGATATGCTAAATATACAGTCATTTTTTGCAGATTCAGGAGAGGGGGTCCAAACCTTGATGAATAGAGTTACCGAAAAGAGAAAGATTTTTTTTTGATTTTGTTTTTCAAGAAATTCACAATCTGTTAGGTACATGATGTTAGGTATGCTATTATTCTAGGTACCTAGAATACCTAGAATGCCTATTATTATTCCATTTTTCCCTTGATCTTATAACTGAAAAGAATAATTAATTCTAGATGATCTTGTAAAAATCTGTAGGTTAGAAAAAAATGTATTTGTTCTATTTAAAATTATGAATTGAAAAAAATAATAAACACTTAGATTAAAACCAAAGCATGATACCAAAATGAAGACAATACATGTAACCGGCTAAGTTTTCAATAAATGTTTTTCTTGCCTGATGGTGAAGAAGTACGATTTCAGACCGGTTCGACTACTAGGTTTCAAGTGGTAGTAGTTTCTCCAGTTATATTTATTTATTTACCTCAATGACTGGGACTGAAAACGGTTTAAGAATGAAGGTGTCAATTCAACTGGGGAAACCGATCATACAGTGCAAGTCTATGTGAAAGTGAAACTCACTTTATAATGTTCAAAGTCTGTACGGCTTATTGGGCTGGAATTCCCTAAATTAGGCTACTCATGCGTTAGTAACTGACTATTGTGTTTACTTTTAACCCAAAACACAGCAGGTAAACATTTTATTCCCTGTCAACGGAAACCTTAGGTAAACAAATATTTATGTTCTTTCTTTGAACAACTTTGAATTTACCAAATGACATATTTTTAAACTTCGAATTAGGCATACCATTCTAATAAGATGTTTATATGCTTTTCAAAGGGGAATACTACTATCGGTTTCATAATCAGACACCCGAGTTTGAACCCTTGCATCTCCAAAACTATGAGTCGGATTTCAATATACTCATTTTATTCTGCGTTTATTTGTATTTTATTTATGCTCATTTTATTCTGCGTTTACCTATAATAGTCCTATATTTTTAATGTTGTTTAAAAATTGCCATATCAAGGTTGAAAGACAAAAAGACCCGGTTTTCTTGATACCGCAACAAATTTTATGCGTTCAGAGGCGTGTAACTCGATAACTATTTGACCGAAAAATTTGTAATTTTAACGCAACATAGACAATTATATTTTTACGGCTTGTACAAAATTTCAAAATCGTAAGTTATTTAAACTTTGATTTATTAACAATATTCTGAACCGTTGCTACCTCGGTAACCGTTCGATCGTTCGGCACGGGCAAACTATCGTTTTATTCAGCGTAAAAAACTTATGGTACAGATATATTAATAATACGAATTATCGATTGGCCAATGTTGTGGTAGAATTTTGAAAAATATATGGGTAATGCAGGGGTTGGGTGTTACTATCCATGTTGCTAGTTTGTGTATTTGAGATCCTGTCGGACTGTCTACCTGAATTGACAGACTGCATTGTCAATTCAGGTAGGCAGTCAGATCCAAGCAAACTGGATAGTAGCGCCCAACCCCGCATTACCAATCTATTTTTAAAAATTCTAAAAATTCTACAACAACATTGGCCAATCGATATTTCGTATTATTAACATAACTGTACTAAGTGTTTTACGATGAATAAAACGATAGTTTGCCCGTGCCGAACGATCGAGCGGTTACCGAGATAGCAAGGGTTAAGAATATTGTTAATATATCAAAATTAAATTAACTTACGATTTTGAAATTTTGTACACGCTGTAAAAATATAATTGTTTATGTTGTGTTAAAATTTCAAACTTTTCGTTCAAATAGTTATCGAATTACACGCCTCTAAACGCATGAAATTTGTTGCGGTATCAAAAAACCCGGGTCTTTTAGTCTTCCAACCTCGATATGGCAATTTTTAAACAACATTAAAAATATAGGACTATTATAGGTCAACGCAGAATAAAATGAGGTAAATTTTGATGTAACGTATGTTAAAATCGGACTCACAGTTTTGGAGATGCAAGGGTTCAATCTCGGGTGTATATGATTATGAAACCGATAGTAATTTATTTAAATTATCGAATTTCTAAATAACTAAGTTATACTGTATTACTTTTGCAAGTCCACTTTACCAGGTTAACTTTTCGAGGTGGGTTTTTTTTTGGTGTTTTACTTTTGCAGGGGTTGTATTGATTTTGTTTATTTTATGGTAATTATTTTCCTTGTATCTTATTTTTAGTAAAATCTACAATAGTTCAAATATCACTGACAGAGTATGCTTAAGTATTATGAATCTACAAATAAACATTGCCATTACAATGCAGACAACAAGGAAATGGATAACTTATTTATAATATATTACCAGATTTCTAACTATTGATTTATTGGAATATATATTTTTAAAATTACTCAACTATAATAATTATGTTTACAGTTTAGTTATTTTGGTGATTAAGTGCTGTAATAGTAAATTTTGTACTTGGCACCTCCATATTTAATTTATACTTAGTTTACATTTAAGTTCTATTGATATCTCACCATTCATTTTCTTATAGACTAAGAATTAGTTTATAATAACTTAAAAAACATATTGTTTTATTAGTAATAATAAATTCCCAGAGCATTGTTGTTGTTGGTGGATTGTTAAATTGTTTGCACTCAATCAGCTAGTTCCAGGGCTACAAAAAATAGTTCAGTTTCTTATCACATGGTCAGTCAATTTTATGACTGAAGCATTTAAGAACACAAAAGGTGTGAAAGACACTAATCAGAGTTATCTCCTCTAAGAGTAATGAATTTCATTATACAGCTTGACCTTGTGGTGAATGAAGTAAAGGTGTTATTTGCAGAATCGAAATTTATTGCTTTTTGGAGGGCCTGGCATGCTGATAAGCATACTTTTATACACAGAGAGGAAGGTATTCCACTTCACTCGCGTTTTTTTTTTGGAAAGCTTTTAGAGGTTTAAACAGCCTTTTGGCTGATGACTTTAACAAGTACAGTATTACTTTACTGTGTCTGTAGAGGGTGACAGATATGTCGGTTTCCCCAATATATACCGAAATGGGAAGAAAGGTTAATGGAATAAGAAACCTATAGACAAAAAAAAACAAATTTATTATAAAAACTGTATAGGCTTATATATATATATATATATATATATATATATATTACCTTAAAAATATTATAGCAGGAGTTCAAAATGTCCACCATGAATCTCTGTACACTTTATACAACGCTTTAAACTGATACACAAATTTTCAACAGTAACATTTTATCGTTATTTACATAGTCAAATGCAATTTCAATTGAACTTTTTAGTTCGTGCAGGTTTTGTGGCTTGGAAGAATACACTAGTTTCTTTACAATGCCTCAAAGTGAAAAATCATCTGGCGTTAAGTCTGGTGAGCGTGGTGGCTGTTTGGTTTTACCACAACGACCAATCCATTCATCAACTTTGAAATTTAAAAACTCACGAACTTCGATACCGAAATGTGCTGGGGCGCCATCTTGTTGCCAAATTAGCGATTTGATATTGTAAACAGAATTGTTTTCAAGTTTCGAAAATACTACTTCCTACAGCATTTGTAAGTAATTTTCCAAGTTAAATTTTTCCTCAAAAAAATAATAACTTATCAGTGCAGTACTCGAAATACCTCCCCATACCAAAACACCGCTCATTAAGCTCCTTTTGAATTAGAGTATGATTCGACCAGTACACGTAGTTTTGCCGATTAACACGTCCATTGAGTTTAAAACATGCCTCATCAACCATAAAATTGATCGCAAAAATTTTGGATTGGGTTCTGCATGGATAGCGACTGTCATACAGAATTCCAACCGCCTGTCACTATCGTCCTCATAAAGCGCTTCGAATAAAGATGGACGAAATGACTCCAATTTTAATTCCTTCGTCATCCTTTGCACGGTAGTTCGTGATAACCTTAGTTTAGAAGATGCCTTACGAGTTGATTTACCAGGATTGGATACAAACGTTTCAGCAACCTTTATTTAGTAGGTTATCCTCATTGCAAATCGATCGTGGACGACCACACTTCGGGGCATTCAATACGCTTCCTGTGTTATCAAATTTCTTATTTAACTTTTGTAAATGTTGCCGAGTCGGTAACAACATACCTTGATACTAATTACTAAATTCTTCCAGTATTTTAGAAGTATTTTTATGATGCTTTTACCACAACTGAAGTATATAAACTCGTTGTTCAGTTTAAACATTTGAAAAGTACCGTCACAAAGGAAAAAAATAGTTACTACACGGAGACGTATCTCACACTACCCACTGTTACAGACAACTAATGAATGTTGTACGTGATGGTGCCAACATAACAATATTACCAACTTATCAAAATGAAATGTCCCATCTTGTGAGGAAACCGACATATGGGCCATCCGGTATTGTTCATACATAGAGAGACAGAGAGACACATAGACCAACCCCTAAAAACATGGTTTATTAGTTCAGGAGGCCTGAAAACGTGTATTTCTGGTGAAAATTAAATTTCAAAAACTCTACATGAAATATTTTTTCCTGTATGTTTGTATAGAGCAAGAGAAAGTAAAATACATTACCCATTATTCTGGTTGTGTAAATTTCAAGATTACTTTATACACTACTTACATTAATTCAGGTGCTCACATGATATCCACAGTGATTCAAACGTACTAAGCTGGAGATGATAAGGCAACTTAATTTCTTTTTTGATGTGTTAATGTCTCTTTTAAATATATAAGACATTCCCATTAAACTCTTCTTCCTGACCCGTTTTTCCATTTTAATTTAAATTTTGTTCTTATTACCTTGTGTCAAGTGGGTTGAGTTTATTAGATTAGGGCATTTGAAGGCGGTCAAGCGTTTCTACCCGCTGTTAGCATCACCTGAGCCTGTTTTTAACATCAGCTTCCTACATTCTTTGAAAGTTTTTCATTTCCTTTTTTAGTTTAGTTTTGTTTGATCTCAAGCATAAATTTTTTAAAAATGCCAAGTAATTTATTTTGAAATTTTAATAAAGTGTAATTACATATTTTTTGTAAAACTAAATTACATTTTGTTAAATTTTAAAGGTACCTAAATACATTATTCCCTACCTACAATCAAAATTTTCTTCGTAAGTCAGGTAGTATTTTTTGTTTCTACTAAACTAATTTAAACAATTTTGTTTTGTTTTATTCATTTATAAGATTTATTTCAATTATTGTAAACGAATATTTTAGTGTTGTAAAAATGTGTGTAGTTGTAGGAAATATGATACAGGATTATGTAACATATACTCGTATATTGTACATATTTTATTAATGAGAAAAAATAAATAGCTACATTATTATTATTATTCCAAAATGCAGAACTACCTGATTTATCCAGCCCTTATTTATCCGAATTCATCTGAAACCCTTGTTGTTGTTTAGGTTAACAACCGAAAAGCTGTTTTGAACCGCTAGAGGTTTTACTAAATGAAAAACGAGGAGTGAGGTGGTTTACCTTCCTCACTGAATTGAAAGAGTATGCTTATCAGCATGCCAATCCCTCAGAAAAGCATCTACTTTCCCACCCTGAAAATGACACTTTCACTTCATTCACTACAGGCTGTATAATAAAATTCATTAATTTTCAGAAGTTATAACTCTGACTAGTGTATTTCACATCTTTACTTTGTTATTAAAATGCTTCTGTCATATAATTGACTGACTATATGATAAGAAACAGAACTATTTTGTGTAGCCCTGGAACCAAGAGATCGAATGTAATTAATTTAACACTCCACCTGCCCGTTATGGGCAACCAAAACCTTTATGAACCATAAAAAACATTTATGGAGTAATAATTTTAAATAACATGAGGTTTTTAAGAGATATTTTTTTCCAGAAAATAAGTTAATTAAAACTAATCAACTTATCTCATTAAGTAATAGGTTATGTTGAAATCAAATCCGATTTTATAATTCATCTTATCCACACCAAAATGAAATTTAATACGTAAAAGTTCCCGAGAAATCTAACTTACCTTGAAAAATAACTGAAATAAAAATATAATTCAATGAAATTATCATAATTTGCGATGTGACACCTCTATTTTAATAGTTTACTTGGAATTATATTTTATTCGTTGATACATTTTGAAATTCCTGGGACTTGTTATATATTATTGTAATCTATAACATTATTTTACACTATTTATGTGTTTTGTTGGATATTTTATAAATTATAGTATATTCTAGTGATTTTACAAAATCCTTTTTCCAATTAAAATTTCCTCGTTTCCATTTGAAATAGTTTTAATTGTGTTGCAGAGAAGAATTATAAATCAAATTTTGAAGATTTCCTTAATGACAAACGGCTTTCCATTATAAATATTATTTAAAATCAAACCTCCGTTTTAAAATTTTAATTTACAAAACTCTGAAGAGACCAACTCTGGACTTATGGAGCCCAGCTCTTTGGAGCAGCGGCTAAAGGTAACTAAAAGTCGATTTTGTCTAAATTTCTATGACTTGCTTCTTTTTATGCACTCCTTTTTATGTAAGCAATAAAACTTTCCACGACGATTTCAAACTTCTGACAGTAATGGAATTAACCATGTTCTTATAGGTAATGTTTCTAACGAGTAGATAATCATAAAGCCGAAATCTTAAAAAAATCAATTTTTTACAGATTTTCATGAAAAAACTCAGAATATCACTAAAAACTGCTAAACTATGGTTTATAAAAAGAATGTTTGGCATAAATATTTTAAATTTTTAAATTGTCTACAACTTTTGTTACATACACTTTTGCGCTAAAATGCATATTTAAGCTACAATCTTACAAAAAAAACATTTTTTTCTACAAGAAAAGAGCCTCCCCAAAAATTTCAGCAGTCATAGTCCCTATCCTATCTTGTAGAGCATAAAAAATGTAGTAATGAGGTAATTTAAAAAAAAATCGTAGCCTTTTTTGAGAAAATCGCAAAAAAGTGAAAAATGACAAGAAAAAACTCTTACTTTCTGTTGACCGATTTTGATGAATATTTTTGTGTTGGGTCCTCTAGTGTTATCTAAATGACGTTTCAAATTTTAATTCTGTACTATGTTCCGTTCTTGAAATATTCGGTTTATACACAGACACACACACAGATCAATCGCTAAAAACATGTTTTTTGGGTTCAGGGGGTCTGCAAACGTGTATATCCGTTGAAAACTATATTTCAAAGAATCGACATGTAAACAATACTTTCATTCCTATATAGGCTATGCATATAGGCAAGAGAAAGTAAAAAACATTTTTTTTAAAGGCGAAAGTTCTGGGTGATTATCATCGCCTATTACTCCACACAAGGGTTTAGAGGGCCCAAGTGTAAAGCGCAGTTTTCTTGTAACCCTAAAATCTTACAAACTAGTAACACAGACATAAAAATAAAATTAACATGAAAAAGTGATATCACAGACACAAATAAGAAAGAAAAGACTGTAAAGGACCTACAAAAATAAAAATATAAACTTAAAGCTGATATTACAAGTCACAGTCAACATTCCACTTCATCTAAGACTGTCACGCTGTTAATTTACTGATGGATCGAAGGAATCTAACAGTCGTATCCAAAATAGAGCTTTCTTCGCCAAGTATATCCCGTGATTCGGAGAGTATCTTGAATCAACGACGCAGAACTGCGTAGCAGACGCATTCAATCAATAGATGTTTGATTGTCAAAGGACAATCTCACCTGTCACACATTGGAGTATCACCAGAAGTCATGAGATATTAATGGGTTAATCTGGTATGCACAACTCTAAGTCACACGATTAAATTTTTTTCTCCTCTGTACTTCCTTAGCGATGTAGATCAAGGCTTTACTTCATGTTTCACCTCTCGTAACTTGTTGCCATGAGTGTCAGTTCATTATAAATCTGACAGGAATCAGTGACGACCTGTTTCACCAGACCCATGAAATCCGATACAGTCATATATTGCGTGAAGGCCGGTTGGCCTTTTTTAACGACTAGATCAGCTGCCTCATTTTCCGATATTCCAGCATGATCACGAACTCAGCAGAAAACCACAGGACACAATTCAATTGATACTTTAAAATTACCATTTCCTTTTCTTGATACATTTTAATTTCAGTTGTAACTCATCATTATTATTGAGTCGACTGACTTACCTTCATTTGTGTACTTATATTCTCGCTAATTATTGAATTCTCAGAGTACCAAAGTTCTGTGTAGTACCGTTTCCATTCATTATCAGATATGAGATTTAACTCATACGAGGTGTGGCTATTAAATAACGAAACTGACGTAAAAAATTTTATTTCTATTTTGTACATAATCACTTATTGTCACCTTCAATATACACTCCTTCTCTATCACTACAAGGCTCCATGCAAATTTTCCATTGTTGGAAACAGTGCTGGAAGTTATCTTCTATCAGCTCCTTCAGGACACGTGCCGCTTTCTCTTTTACAGCTTCCATAGACTCAAATCTTGTCCCTTTTAATGGAGATTTCACCTTAGGGCACAGGTAGAAGTTACATGGTGCAAGCTCTGGTGAATAAGGTAGATGTTCTAACACTAAGATGCAGTACTTGGCTAGGAATCTCTTGACAGATAACGCGGAATAAGTTGGCCCATTATCTTGGTGAAGAACCCATGATTTGTCCTTCCACATTTCAGGGCGTTTTTTTCTTACTCTTTGACGTAGTTTAGAAGTAGGTACCGGTAGTAATATTGATTAATTGTTTGACTTTCAGAAATCCAGTGAAGGTACACAATCCCATGGATATAAAAAAAAAAATCATCGTTGCTTTAAATTTTGACTTGCTCATTCGAGCGTGTTTTGCTCTCGGTGAAGTTCGGCTCTTCCAGTTCATTGATTGGCGGTTCGTTTCCGGATCATAAGTAAAAAACTACATTTTATCACATGTTATTATCGTTTCCAAACAATTTGGGTTATTTTCAATCGCGTTCAAGGTGTAAGTATAAACATTTTTGCGAGCTTCATTTCAAATATTTTTGAGCGCCACGTGTCTGAAAGGAGCTGACAGAAGATGACTTCCAGCACTGTTTCCAGCAATGGAAAATTTGCATGGAGCGTTGTAGGGATAGAGAAGGAGTGTATATTGAAGGTGACAATAAGTGATTATGTATGAAATATTAATAAGTTTGTTACAACGTCAGTCTCGTTATTGAATAGCCACATAAAATAATTAAATAAAATACTGACGTGGTGAACATGATGTAGAGAATTATATTTAGTTTATTCGAGGTTTCAATGCTCTTATACAATGAAGCCACGTAATTAATTATGTGTAAGTCACATTTTATATATAAAATAAATACGTATATTCTACAGATTCATAAGACTGTAGTGTAATTTTAAAAATATCTTATCAACAAAGTTAAGAATTAAAGTATTCATTATTTAAATATACATTTTGTAGATTATGTAATAATATATTATAAATGTAAACTAAGTTATAGGCCCACTAGTTCATTAGATATCAAAATTTTGCAAAGTATTTTATTAGAGATTTACAAATTTTCAATAGCGACTACATGGTCTGGACATTAACATTTATAAGACAAAATTAATGATAATCAGCAGAGAGTTTATCCGTAGCATAAATATATAAATAAATTTAAAAAAATATTAAAATGAGTCTTGCAAAATACCTGGGTACCATGATAAACCAGGAATAGGGTACTTCTCTGAAGATAGGATGTCACATTGGAAACACCAGACATGTTTTTAATAAAACTCGGTGTTCAAGAGCCACCACCTAATTACGGCTCCTAAAATGCTACGTATTCTCAGTTATTTTTTATAGCGTAGCGTATATAGTGCGGTTTTGTTATAAAAACATAACCTAATTTTAATTATGAATAAATGACGCAAAATGAAAATCGACCTTATTTTGGCTTAAAAATACGGAAAATCACTAATTGACGCTAAACTAGGTTCTGTGGAAGGAAATAATTGAAATAAAACTTGTATATTTTTTTTATTTTCTATAACTTTAATTATATAAACATTTGTCGTAAACTGCATAATAAGATCATAATCTTAAAAATACCATTTTTAGCGATTTTGACGAAAAATATTCAGAAAATTTCTAATTGATGCTAACTTAAGCGTTGTGCAAATAAACACTAGAAATATTGTTGAAAAATTTTTAATTTCCTATAATAATTATATTTATATACAGTTTTGCCCTAAATCCATATTAAAGCCTCAATCTTGAAAAGTTCGTTTTTTCCTACGAGAGCATAGGTCTCTCCCAAGAATGTCAGAAGACGTAGGGCTTACCCTACCTTGTAGAGTATGAAGGCGATTTGAAAATATCGTATGAGCCGTTTTTGATAAAATCACAAAAATGTGATATACTGCAACAATTACTTCCGTTTAAGTTATTTTGATGAAACTGTTCATGTCGCGTTCGGTAGTAGTGTCTAACTTAAGTTCTGAAGTTAAGCTTTGTACTATCTTCTGTTCTTCAGATATTTTGTTCACATACAGACACAAACACAGACGAATCGCTAAAAACATACTTTTTGGGTTCAGGTGGCCTGAACATGAGTACATTCAGTGAAAAATCGATTTCGAAATATCGAAACTAAAACAATTTTTCTTCCCTATCTGTTCATGCAGGGCAAGAAAAACATATCTGTATTATAACCTTATATTTTTCTAAACGCTCAATTTAAACTAAAATTTATTTTTATGTTCTAAACTTTGTTTATTACCATTTACCTTATTTACCTTATTAATTTATTTACTGTAATAAATAAATTATAAGAAAGAAAAATAACAAATGAAACGTGGTTAAAGTAGTAAAGAAAGGGGAAAAGTATCAACGAAAATGATTTTATAAAACTGGATTTCTTGTATACGTTTGAGAAATTAATAACGCGTTAACAATGATCATCAGAGTTGCAATTCAGCCCGGGTAAATGGTCTTGACTTATGTAATAAATTGAATAAATAGCAAATCTTACAGCCCCGCAATTAGATCCTTTGCAATCCTGTGATTTCGACTATAATAAATACTGTGACAATATCGAAGGATGCCAATAACAGACATGTGGAGTGTCAATTTATTTACACTCAATCTGTTCGTTGCAGGGCTAAAATAAATAGTTCTGTTTCTTATCACATGGTCAGCCAATTAAATGACTGAATCATTTAAGAACAGAAGAGGTAGAGGTGTAAAAGACACTAATCAGAGTTGTCTACTCTGAAAGTAATGAATTTCATTATACAGCAAGACCCTGTGGTGAATGAAGTGAAGGTGTCATTTGCAGAGTGGAAAATATGTGCTTTTCAGAGGGCCTGGCATGCTGATAAGCGTAATTTTTCACTCAGTGAGGAAGGCAATTGTAAACCACCTCACTCTTTGTTTTACTTAGTAAAACCTCTAGAGGTTCAAACCAGCCTTTCAGCTGATGACCTAAACAACAATATCGAACGGCATGGGTCGCGAAATTTCTAGTAAAATGGTAAAATGTTCTTAAAATGGTAAAGAGTAGATAATAGAATAAAAATGTAACAATAGGATACCTATTTATAAAAGGTTATTTTTTAAAAAGTGTGTGAAAACGTCGGTTTATTATTGTACAACTATTTATGAAAGGGACCTGTAACACTTTACATTTACAATAGATCTATTGTTACTTGTTTACATCAGTTCATCAGTTATGACTTTTCGAGAACTAATAAAAAAGATTATTGATCAAATTTCTGTGTCATTCGAGAAGTCTCTTTGAAAACCCCCTATATAAATAGACCCCCGATCGCGGTCAGTGAGTTAGTATTCGTTTGATCTTTGACGAGTGACTATCGGGGCGTTATATCAGGTTAACGGTTCCGAGGTATTGTTATACTGCCTTTGTGTGTGTGTATTGTGTAAAGTTATTGTGTAGGTGAATTAAATTCAGTTTTTGTGTATTCAGTTTCATTTTGTATGTGTGTATTCTATAAAATTGATTGTAAGTAGTGCTAAGTAAATTATTAAGTTATTTATTGTATTACTTCATTATAATTAGTTTATTGTTTATTTTGTAAATCTTTTAGTGTAACAAATATTTGTAATTGTATACTTTAGTGTTATGCCAGACAGTTGGAGTGTCAAAATGTTTACACTCAATCTGTTAGTTGCAGGGCTAAAATAAATAGTTCTGTTTCTTATCACATGGTCAGCCAATTAAATGACTAAATCATTTAAGAACAGAAGAGGTAGAGGTGTAAGAGACACTAATCAGAGTTATCTCGTCTGAAAGTAATGGATTTCATTATACCACCAGATCCTGTGGTGAATGAAGTGAAAATGTAATTTGCAGAGTGGAAAATATATGCTTTTTAGAGCGCCCTGGCATGCTGATAAGTGTACTTTTCCACTCAGTGAGGAAGGCAATGGTAAACCACCTCACTCCTAGATTTACTTAGTAAAACCTCTACAGGTTCAAACCAGCCTTTTGGCTGATGACCTAAACAACAACACTTTAGTGTGTTAATTATTTAATTACCTAGATCCCGAAACGGACCTTAGCGATAAATGTCACAATACATTCGGCGTTAATTTTTGCTTTAACCCATAGCTACGCAGTATTTGTAGCAAAATGACAAGTGGTTTATAAATAAAAAGAATCAGAAAATAATAGTGAACATAAACTTTATTTAGACAATTTGATTTTGATTATTTGACAATTTCCTCAGAATTATGAACGTTGTAAGAAGGAGTGTTTAATATCGTAAGTTCTCTGATTCTACTTTCCGTAGATCTATGTGATTTTTCCTCTACATCTTCAACTTCTGGGCGGATATCCGGTTTTATATTGATTGTACCTAAATGTTGTTTTATAACTGGAGGACTTTTAATTTTTAAAGTTGTGTAAGGAGATCCTGATAAAGAAAGCGGATCTTGATAAGATGGTGAAAACGGAAGACCTGTCGGAGTTGGTACTATTATCGGTTTCTTTTGTGAATTTCTATTAATTTCATTTGGTGTTGTCAAAAATAAATACGGTCCTGGTGAATTTGGCATGTTGATCATATAGCCGTCATAATTTTGTAAAGGTTCCTTGGTGGCATTCAAATTCAATGGAAATCCTAAAACATAATAAATAAATTAATATTTGATTATTTATTTATTATAAATACTTTTATTTTCTGAAATAGCAAATTCATACTTTTTATTTTATGTGAAATTTTATACAAAAAATGTTGTGAAACTGTTGCACAACTATTTTTTGACAATATAAACAATGAAAAACATAATCTATGTCTTATCATAAACTAATCTATGTCTAATCATAAACCCACCGGGTTGGTCTAGAGGTACAGTCGTCGCCAAAATCAGCTGTTTAACAGCTGATTTTCGGAGACGAAGGTTCCTGGTTCAAATCCTAGTAAAGGTAGTTACTTTTATACGGATTTGAATGCTAGACAGTGGCTACCGGTGTACTTTGATGGTTGGGGTTCAATTAACCATACTCTCTCATGAATGGTCGACCTGAGTCTGTACAAGACTACACCTCATTTACACGTCATACACATCATCCTCATCTCATTGGGTCATGGGGTTGCTTATTGTTGTGAATTGAACAGATTGCAACTTACACACATTAGGGATTACAAAAAAAAATCATAACAACGGGTTGGTTTAGAGTTAGTCATCGCCGCTAGTTAACTGTTTAACAACTGATTTTCGGAAATGAAAGTTCCTGGTTCAAATCCTAGAAAAAGGTTAATTTTATTCGAATTATAATACTAGGCAATGGTTATATGTGTACTTTGATGTTTGGGGTTGAATTAACCATACTCATTTAGGAATGGTCGGCCTAGGTCTCTACAAGACTACACCTTATTTACACGTCATACACATCATTCTCATCTCATTGGGTAATGGAGTTACTTATTGTTCTAAATTGAACAGATTGCAATGTACACACATTTAGGATTTAAAAAAAGTGTAATTGTGAGTAAACTTTGTAAAATGAAATATAAATATAATCTATACCTTAACGAACTAAAGTTTGCAGATGAAGGCGGAGGAAAGTGACCTTGATCACAGCACAGAGCCAATTGACTTTCGTTAATCGTGTCCTGTGTTGTAGGTAACACCTTAACAAAAAGTCAGCTGGAGTTCGGTGGAACAGAGTGTAACTTAGCGAAGGGGCAACCTCACATCCAACCTTGGCTGTTATTGGCTAGATCTCATCTGCAGTCTTCAGTTCGTTGGGGTAGCCTATAATTTTAATCATGAGTGAATGACGCTAAGCGAAAATCAACCTCTGTTGGACTTTGATTTTGTTTATCAAAACAACGAAAATCACTAATTGGTGCTAAAATAAGCACTGCCCAAATAAAACCGCTTAAAATAAAAGTTTCTTTTTGTTTATTTTCTATAATTTTGAATATTTAATTATTAACTCATGATTAAAATTACGTTATGGTTTTCATTTAACTTTGTTTACTCATAATTAAAACATAAGTTTATGGTCATTATTTCCATTGACAAGAGAAAGTCGTATGGGTGTTCCATAACAGATTCTTTTAGAGGGTTTGTATATAATAAACGTTTAACGTTAGTCATTCATATAGTTACATCTGAAGTGAAATTAATTTATTTTTGAGTGTTATGTAAATTAATTTTTAATAGTATATAATCAACTATTCCACATAAAGTACATTTTGTTATTTTTTTACAATATTTTCTTCACGAATATTCTTTGAAATGAAATTTAGGTAAAGTCGTTTAAGTGATACACGACCACTAATTTTTCTGACGATTTCCTTGTCTCAGGATTGGCAAAGTTTCAAATGCTCCTGTTAGTTTTGCAATAAATTAAGTCGTTTTAAAATCAATATCCAGTAATTTTACTTAATAATTTGACGTTTTTTATTATTTTAGGACAATATCGACTCGTACTTATTTTAGTGTATTAAAAATTTTAATTAAAAAACAATCCTTTTCTTGAGTATTACACTTTTCTTTTTTTCTGTTTTAATGAAGGCTATATGATTTTATTGTAATATTATTATTTATTGAATCAAATTAAAAATTATTATTACATTAATAAATTTTCTAATTTATTAATAATAATTTGTTCAACATGTTTCATATTTTCTATATTAAATTTAATTCTACAGAAAAATAATATAAAAACATTAATTACTGTTATATCTATCCAGTCATTAAAAACACTTGTTCACATTAACTTAACGGTGCATTGTGCAAGAAATATCTCTATCTCTGAATTCAATCTATTTGAAAGAAAATTCTAGTAGCTATATTGAACTTTATTAATAAAATAGCAACACTACCATTGTACGGCAAACAAAGGTCAAATGTTTATTTTCTCACACAGCGTTACAAGTCGAAAGCAAAATAACATTGTACAAATAAAATCAATTAATACTGGAAAGATAATTTTTATGACATCAGTTCAAATCACCAGTGGTAAGGGAGAATACGACCTGATTAACACTGCATATTATTTATGACTTATAAGAAGAGGCTATAAATGAAGTGAAGGAGAAATTTGACGCAGGAATAAAAATTCATGGTGAAACAATAAAAATGCTGAGATTCGCCGATGATATATTAGTATTAGCCGAGACAAATAAAGAACTAGAGGCTATATTAAATGAAATGGATGAGATCATGAGAAAGGATTACGTCATGAAAATTAATAAGAACAAAACGAAAGTGTAGTGCAGTAGCAAGAGTGGTTTAGATGAGATGGGAAATGTAAAAGTAGGTAACGAAAACTTACAGGAAGTTGGCGAATTCTGCTATCTAGGGAGTAAAATAACAAAGGATCGTAGAAGCACAAGTGATATCCAAAGTAGAACTGCTCAAGCTAGAAAAGCCTTTGAAATAAAAAAACAGCTTACTGACTACAAACATCGATTTGCAGATTAGAAAAATTTCTTAAAACATTATGTTTGGAGTGTAGCATTATACTGGAGTGAAACGTGGTGATAGGGGCTGTAGAAAAGAAGAGGATAGAAGCTTTTGAAATGTGGTGTTATAGGAAAACGTTAAAGATTAGGTGGGTGAACAAAATAAGTAATTTAGAGGTTCTTAGACGAGTAGATGAAAAAAGAAGTATATGGAAGCATCTTACCAGAAGAAGGGATAGGCTAGTGGGGCATATATTAAGACATCCTGGTATTGGGCTATCAATGATTGAGGGTAATTATATTGAGGGAGTAAATTGTAGGGGGAGGCAAAGATTAGAATAATGTAAAGCAAATTACAAAAGATGTAGGGTGTTACAGGTATGTAGATATGAAACGACTTGCGCAAGATAGAACAGCTTGGAGGACTGCATCAAACCAGTTGAGAGACTGATGACAAAACAGTGTATAAAATAACACATTTCTGAAATAAATTATACGATCTCTTTGATTTTTTGAAGGTTTTCACAACTTTCTACGCAAAACGAATGTTAAGTTATTTTTTTATTATCTGTCCCGTAAATGGTAATTATGTTTTTCAAAAATTTTGAAAAATAAATTACTTTATAAAAGTGTACTGTACCTGAATACTTGCATAATTCAATAGATTGTATACAATGGTAGATAAAAGAACTAACCTTGACAAAAATAAAAAATAAA
Source organism: Catonia carolina (assembly GCA_035578175.1). Classification (NCBI taxonomy): domain Eukaryota; kingdom Metazoa; phylum Arthropoda; class Insecta; order Hemiptera; family Achilidae; genus Catonia; species Catonia carolina. The sequence continues at coordinate 14,742,018 of JAQMRL010000006.1, read as the reverse complement.
ATAAAAGTTGACTTAATTTCACAAAAAACAATGATACTTCATAATTTAAAAATTGAGTAACACCGTATAACCTGTGTTACTCAGAAAGGTGTAAACTTTTCTAAAGTGAAAGAATTTTTGAAATCGGTTTGGTCGTTTCTGAGACTACCTCATACTAACAAACAAACGGTACTTCTTTATAATAATTTTATAGATAAATGGGGTTCCCATAACAGACAGGTGGAGTATTAAATTATTTTCACACGATCTGCTAGTTCCAGGGCTACAAAAAAATAGTTCTGTTTCTTATCACATTATCGATTACCCAAGAAAGGTAGAGGTGTAAGAGACACTACTCATAGTTGTTTCCTCTGAGAGTAATGAATTTTATTATACAGCCAGACCTTTTGGTGAATGATGTGAAGGTGTTATTTGAAGGGTGGAATATAGATGCTTTTCAGAGGGCCGAGTATGCTGGTAACCATACTCTTCCATACAGTGAAGAAGCCAATTTTAAACCACTTCATATTTCGTTTAACTTAGTAAAGCTTCTAGAGGTTCAAACCAGCTTTTCAGCTGATAACCTTAACAACAAACAGGTAAATGAGGAGACCTAATTCTAGTAAAAAAATGTCCGCCTCCATTATCCAGTGATTAACCAATAAAGGGATTAAGTGCTACGCTGAAAAGTGTAAGTCCCGGAACGATTTTCCACTGGGGTCTAGAAAATTATTACGTTTTGAATCCAAATTAATCACTATTGACCAAGATGTTGATGAAACTTTAAATAAACTAAAAAAAGTAATAAATAAGAATTTTTATATTTATTTTCAATGAACGTCAGTTTTTAAAGATAAAATAAAGTATAGAAACTTAAGTTGTTTAAGTAATTTTATTGGTTATTATTTTAATGTTTGTAATCAATATGATTTGATGAGAATAAGATAAATTAAAGCTATTAAAAAATTATCTAATGAACGCTATTTCTTTTTAATATGGGCGTTAAATAAAAACTTTATAATTTGTTCAAATCGAGTAGGTAGTAAATTTTTATGTTTGAGATATATATATTATAACTTGACCTGGTAAATAAAATGGAACAAGTTTTAGAATTATTTAATTCAACTATCGATTCATAACATAAATGTTAGAGAAAGTTATATAACATTGATGTTAAGTGTGTTATTATTAGTGTGCATGCAGTTACTGACCTTCGCTTTGAAGTCTTCCAAGAACTGCACTCGATATTGCACTGGCAAGTTGAGATATCACTGGTCCTATGAACCCAGCAAGCAACGGAAGCAAAGCTGCACCTAAAGCTGCTATTATACCAGCTTGCCTCCCGACATCTTGTGCAGACAATGAGTTTTGCGTAGCTTGTGAAATGCTATTGCTTGATATACGGTTATCTTCATTATTATCGTAATTGAGCTCTGGACTTAATGATTGGTATGGGAGGGCACCACTTAAGCATATTGTTCCCAGCAATATATAGATTAACACATTCACCTGGAAATGATAAAATGAATATAAATATGATTTATAATAGGCTGCTATAAAAGACGACTTAAATTCTATGGATACATACAATGACTTCCTGAACACTGACTTACCCACCAGATTCTTATTGCTACAGAAAATCTTAAAGGCATGACATGAGCCGAACAAGTAAGAAGAGACCTTGACAACGCTCAACTCACTTCTGAAGACGCAACAGACCGTGATACGTATAGAAAAAGAATAGACGAGTGGGAAGTGCAGCCAGAGATCAGAGCCAAGAAGACCGGCACTACGTGGATAGAGGAGAGGAAGAGAGCCATGAGTGAGAAGATGAAGATGTCATGGAGAACCCGCAGGAAGAATCGTAGAAGCTTCATGTGATCCATAGGGGTCTACAACGTGTATTATAATAATAATAATAATAGGCTGCTATATAAACAGTAGCAATACGTTTTACTTCTCTTGCAATATCTTGAGATATCTTGAGATGTGATGTATGCAATATATTGAGACTATCCGAAATACTGATGTAACTCCTCAAATATACAAAACAAAAGTAACCAACTGGCTGATTAATTTAGGGAGAGGGCAGTCTGAGGATTTAATTAGTTCTATGTATTCAAACTAATTGCTCTTCCTCTTGTGTCAGCTAAAAACTTTTTTGTTAACATTGTCATCGAAAGTCTGGTTCATCCTTTGCTATTACATGACATTTTATTTTTATTTTTTTAATTTATTTTTTGTACTATTATCTTTTTTTATATTTTTACGTTAGGAAATTTGTTGTAGGTTTTTTTGAAAATTTTTGTATCTTTTCTTTTATGTAAATTTAGTGTAGATATAAAAAGGTATTATTATAATAGAATAAATAAGATAAACCAACTCATACCCGCTCACAGGCTAGACCTATGCGGGTATTAAGAAATCAGATAGGATAAGATTCATTGTACTTGTTTTTAGCAATAATAAATAAATAAATATGAATGTACAGGGAAGGAAAGTAGGCCTATTGTTTCTTTTCGATTTTCGAAATCGAGTTTTCACCGAAAAAACACATCTTTTCAGGCCCCGTGAATAAAAACGAGAAGTTTTTAGTGATTGTTCTGTGTGTGCGTGTGTGAAAAAATATCTCAAGAACGGATTATCGTATGAAGTTAAAACTTAGAACTTTTTTAGGTACCACTAAAGAACCGAAGATAAAAATGTTCATCGAAATCGGTTAAATGGAAGTAGTAGTTTATTCAAAGAATTTTTCATTTGTTAAAAATTTACTTAAAACGACTTCTACAATAAATTGTTTTTAAAAATCGCCTCATACTAGATTTTTGCGCTATACAAGGGAGGTTAAGCGCCATGTCTGTTGGAATTCTTAGTGCTGTGCTGTCGTGGTAAAATATTTTTTTTAAGTAAAATATGCATTTTAAGGCAAAAGTGTATAAATAAAGTTATAAAAATTAGAAACCCTACAATTTTTACTTGAAACATTTTTTCTACAGTGCTTACTTTAGCGACAATTAGATTTTTTCTTCATTTTACTCATCAATTGCTAAAATTAGGATTTTTTAAGATTGTAGCTTTAGTATTCTATTTACAATAAAAGTGTTTGTAATCAAAGTTATAGAAAATAACAAAATATACAACTTTTATTTCAAGTATGTTTTTCAACAGAAGTTAGTTTAGCTTCAATTAGTGATTTTTCGTATTTTTTAAGTTCTACGGAGGTCGATTTTCATTAAGTATGACATAAGAGGATAAGCTTTTATTTTATTGTTGTCATTATTTATAAATTTTTATTTATATAAAATCTTTGTATTTATTATTATCTTTATCGAACACTTAATTTATGATCTTGTAAGAACAGAGTATAGATAAATCTGCAAATAAAAAGGAGGACTTGTATGACCAAGTGGATAAATAAAAATTTATGAACAACATAAAATTTTTACAAATTGTTCTCCACGTGTTTTGCGTATCACTAATTTTTGGAGGTTCTAAGAAATTCATAAAAATGTCGGTATATGTGGATATACAAAATAATTAACTGGTAAAAATTTCAGCCTGGTAGGTTTATTAGTTTCTGAGAAAAATGTACCTTAGTGTTAAAAATCTAAATTTACGGGAAAAGGTAAGAAACAAGAAGGCACAATGCCGGCCGCATTGGCGCAGTTGGTAACGTGCTCGCCTCTCAACATGCGGTCCTGGGTTCGAATCCCACTGAGGCACGGCATATTTTCATACGTTACAAAAAATTATTTCATCCTCATTACACACAGTCACACCCCAACGTCATCGGTAATGACCTTGTAGTTGATGCGAAGTTAAATAAAAATAATAAAAAAATAAAAAAAGAAGGCACAAATCAAAAACAATATGTACACAAAAAAGTAAATTCCCATCAACAGTTGTTTAGAAAGCTGAACCAACAGCTGAGAATATTAAAAACCGTGATGCAGATGTTTTTAAACTAAAATTATCTTTGGACTAAAACGAGCAGTATAAAATATTAAAAAAATGTTAGTTTTTCGTAACATGATAATTTTTCTGTGTAAACTTGATAAAAACTTATTTTTTTTCATAAACAAATATTTTTTTGACGTAATTAAATGTTTTTCTGGTAGATCTAGGCCTAAACTATTGAAAAACATAGAAAACAAAAAGAAAATCGAAATTTTGAGTTAACACCATTGTGCAATCTCCCCTTTTAAATATCATACACGGAAATTGTGCACCTCAGTGTACAATACGATAATAAAAATTAAAGACAAATACAATCGTATTCTGCGACATTTTCTTATGTTTCAATAATAAAGAATTTAAAAAATATAACATTTATTTTATTACAAACAACTATAAGTTAGAAAAATATCAAAATAATTTATTCATACTTACAGTTGAAGAAGTCATTTTGTTGTAAATTTATTCTTAGGACAACAACGATGTAGATTCATCTATATAATAAGAACTACCCGCAATTTATCAACCCTTCAGTATAAATAATAAGATTTCCTCCGTTATAACAATGGCGGATTACGGTATAGTAAATTACAACAGTCATTATAATAATTATTAAGTTATTATAATTTGTATATTTATTGTATTATGAATTTGTATGAAAGGTCAAATAATTTTGTGTTTCAAATCAGATTACTTCCCTAATTAATGCATAATTAATTTACTTGTAAAATTAATAACTGTGTTTTGTTCTATTATAATAACATAGTCTTACTAATGATCAATCCTGTTACCAGTTTCTGTAATATTATTCCTTAATTATCTATTAGTATAACTTATCGATTATCCGTTCCCAGAATTTTAATGTTTCTAGTTTTTAACTTTACAACTGTTATTTTTTTTAAAACGTTCACTACTATGTGATCCAAATATGTATTACACTTGTCTTTAAAAATGGACCACGTGCATCAAAAATGATTCACAGAACACTACTCACTTTTAAGTCGTGTGTTATAAATGTGGTTTCAAAAGATATGGCTTCAGAGTACACTTAGTGCAAGTACACTTAGCCTGTTAAAATACCTGAGTGAAAACTTATTAGCCACCGGGTTGGTCTAGAGGTAATGTTGTCGCCACGAGTCAGCTGTTTAACAGCTGATCTTTAGAGACGAAGGTTCCTGGTTCAAATCCTAGTAACGGTAGTTACTTTTATACGGATTTGAATGCTTAGACAGTGGTTGCCAGTGTACTTTGATGGTTGGGGTTCAATTAACCATACTCTCTCAGGAATGGTCGATCTGAGTCTGTACAAGACTACACCTCGTTTACACGTTATACATATCATCCTCATCTCATTGGGTCATGGGGTTGCTTATTGTTCTAAATTGAACAGATTGCAACGTACACAAATTAGGAATATATAAAAAAAAACTTTACAAATGTTATTTTTTTTTAACACGTTGACTGCTATGTGACCCAAATATGTATCACACTTGTCTTTAAAAATGAGCCACATGCATCAAAAATGAGTCACAGTTAAGTCACTTTTAAGTCGTGTGTTATTAAGAGTAGACTGTACCTTGTATCCCGCCATTGTTAAATTTGCTATTTTTAAGTACATTTTTCATAGAATTGGTAAAAAATAGGAAAATGAAATTTTACACACTTATAGTCGTCGGGTTTCTTTAGCTACTGACATTTTTTTAAATTTAATATGTTCGACCATAAAATTAAAAACAAAATAACGAATAACACACAATTTTTACAAATTATTTTCTATGTTTTTTTCCACTTGAAATAAAAGTTTACTAATTTTTTGAGCATCTGACGAAGTCATAAAAATGTCGGTATATGTGTACCTCGTTTACTACATTTTACCTATATGCTCTACAAGACAGGGTAGGTGCTATGTCTGCTGAAAATCTTGGGAAATTTATTTTCTTGTAAAAATGTTATTTTTCAAGATTACAGCTTTAATAATTATGCATTTTAACGCAAAAATGTATAGTTTATAGTAATAAAAGTTGAAAAAAATTGAAAATCCTACAACTTTTATTTCAAATATTTTTTTATATACGCTTAGTTTAGCGGTACTTACCGATTTTATGTTTTTTCTCTCACGAAAACGAGTAAAAAATTGATTTTTTTAAAGATTTCAGACTTAGTATGCATTTCACGGCAAAAGTGTAATAATCAAATTTATAGGAAATTAAAAGATCTAGAACTTTTATTTAGAGCATATTTTTCTACAGAGCCTAGTTTAGCGTAAATGAGAGATTTTCCGTATTTTTAAGCCAACTGAGATTGTTTTCATTTTGCGTCGTTCACTTATGATTAAAATTAGGTTATATTTATTGAGGTTAGTTTTTTGTTTATTTCTAATGTTTTATTACTAATCTTAGATAATATTTTTCATCATTTGCATTGACAAGAGAAAGCTGTGTGAGTATTTCACACCAGATTTTTTAAGATTTATATCAATAGATAAATTAAGTATTATTCAATCCATCGAAAATCCTGACTACAACATAAAATAAACAAATATTTTTGAGCTGTTTTCAAGTTATTGTAAGTCAGACAACATAATAGAAGTCGTTTAATTTCAAACATTAATTTTCTTGCGAAGATATTTGGTTCTGAGATTTCTCGTTGCAGCTCTGATGGGTTATTTGCAGAATCCCACTGGAATGTAATGGAACAATAGAGCGTCAATGCTTTTAGAACTAAATCCAACGCATTTACAGAAATGATTAAAACTAAATGATCTTTATATACAAATTTAATCCGAAATAAAATTTTACATTGAACATTTTAGTTTTACGTGTTTTAAATATAGAAAACAAACATAAATTGGTTAACTTTGTCACAAATTAAACTTTGGTTATTTTTTCAAAACAATCTTTATGTTACATTGCATGTAGTTCCAACTGCGTACAAAACTCTATTATACATCAAGACAAATTTTACATTATTTTTTTATTTTGAAAATTACAGTGAAGCCACCAAAAACATTTAACAAAATTTTTGAATAAAATAAATGGCATGAAAGTATATAGCAAACCAAATTTTCAAATAACAACACAAATTCCAAATCGGGCATCAACAGCTTTATTTTTTATGTATATTAATAACTTTTGCGATGAACGAAAGGATGTATGTGATTGGATAAAATATAAGGAGGATGTTGCAAGGTTAGAATTGCATCTTTACAACTTCATTGACAAGATAAAAGAGTATTGTGAAGTTTAAAGATAGTATATGTAAAGGGTAACAGCTCAAAGAGCATCTCTGACAGCCCGATGGTATGCTTCAAAAGTCAGGAGATCTTGACAGACTTAAGAAGAGATTGATATAGATAAAGATCTACGTGATTTTTAACAAGCTTATGCCGAGCCTTCTTTGGAAGAATAAGTATAACATGCGAATAACTTAAATTTTAGTAGAATATATGATTTTCTTTTGATTCATTTTGTGTGATTATTTAGAGCTAAAGGTTTTCTCTAATTTATATTTTTTCTGTTTCTAATTTACTAGAAAAATTGTAATTCTACTTCTGTGAAAGCTAGAGACATGAATTTTTTTTAAATACTGGAAATTTCATGCTCTACAATAGTATGGATAGTTTGTCATGTTTAGATCAAAAATTAATATTTCTTTTTTAAAATTATGAGAAGCTTTTTATTTTTCATTTTATGAATATTATAAGAAAAATAAGAAATTTAGGTTATTATTACACTAATACTACAGATAATAGATCTTTTTATTTATTTTTTTTAAAAATTCAACACTATGAAGTGAATGGGTGATAAGTTAGAATTTTCTTTGTAGAACACTGTTTTCACCGGGACCTATTTAAGGATTGAAAATAGTAAATATAACAAATAATTTATGGAAATACAAGTCAAAGTTTGTTTATAAATACATACAAAAATCAGTCATATTAATCACAAAGGGGAAATATTTCACTTAAAGGTACCTTTCCCTTAATACAATATATTCAAATCATTCTATGGTAAGAATGGAGGCTTAAAAATATTGAACATTGTTTAACTGTGGTATCACATTGATGTTGTTGTTTAGGTCATCAGCCGAAAGGCTGGTTTGAACCTGTAGAGGTTTTACTAAGTAAAACGAGGAGTGAGGTGGTTTACCATTGCCTTCCTCACTGAATAGAAAAGTACACTTATCAGCATGCCGGGCCCTCTGAAAAGCACATATTTTCCACTCTGCAAATGACACCTTCACTTCATTCACCACAGGGACATCACATTGATATTAAGGTATAAAGATGACAAAGTTTAATTTTCAAAGTAGGTGTGACATGCGCAGCTTTCAACAGGTCAACTTTCATTCTCAACTTTTTTAAGTATGTAGATATCTTGTTCAGGTGATTTTGTATATTAAACAACGTTTCTTCCAGAGATTTTCTGCTGTATACATGATCATTTAAAAATTATACACTCTTTCTAATTCAAAATTAAATAATTACATGATTTCAGGAATACCAATTTATCTTGCCCATTACAGGCAGGTAAAATGCGAAATTTTAAGCACTCGATGTGCTAGTTCCAGAGCAACGAAAAATAGTTATGTTTCTTATCACACTATCATCCAATTAAATGACTGAATCATTTAGAAGCGGAAGAGGTAGAGATGTAAAGTACACTATTCAGAATTATCTCTTCTGAGAGTAATGAATTTCATTATAAAGCCAGACCCTGTGGTGAATGAAGTGAAGGTGTCATTTGTAGCGTGAAAAGTAGATGCTTTTCAGAGAGTCTGGCATGGTGATAGGCATACTTTTCAACTCAGTGAGAAAGTCAATTGTAAACCCCAACTTTTCTTTTCACTTAGTAAAGCCTCTAGAGGTTTGTAGCAAACTAAAATACTGGATTTCTTTAATTCAAGGAAAAGGCGTACCAACACTAATCACATCAAGTAAAAATATCGTATAGCAAGTAATGGTACCAACCTAAATCATGTGTGTGTGATATAATGATGTTTTAAGCTTGTTTCCTTGTATATGATAAAAAATACAAATTATGTAGATATTTTTAATGACTATTTGAATATTTTTTGTATTTTTAAAACTGATGAACAGTAAATCCAAAGCGATAAAATTTAAATTAATGTAATAGTGTAAATCAACTGTGTTTGAATTCGGCTTCATGTTCAAAAAGGTTAAATAAAATAGTGAGGTAAAATTTCAACCAATGAAGTTATAATTAATAAATACAAATGCGCGAGTGAAGGAACAATGGAACATCGGAGGTTAATGATGTTGTTGAGTTATATAAATCAACGAAACCATTTTTTATTTGAGGATGGTATCAGATCATCATGAAGAGTACATGAAATAAGAACCTCCAACAAGACAACAATACCGACGATTAAATGTGAACAGCATGGACAATCGTAGTGTAAAAAAATCACAAATTTAACATCTGTTAGATTAATATTACTAAAAAAAGGAAAGGAATCAAATAATAAATATCTTATTTGTATCTTATTCTAAATTCTATCTGATTAAATTTTGTTTTCTCAGCTTAACCTTAAAATTCTGTTTTTTTTATTTAACTCCATTTTTGGCAAGCTTAAATTTAGGGCAGTTAATTATTAGGAACCGTGGTACATTACAAGTTCAAATGAGCAAATCGGCTGATGACCTAAAAGACAATAAACATTGTCATACCCACATCTGCAACAAAATCCACAAAGGAGATAAAAACGTTGCTGGAATATGAATTCCATACATAACACCTCTAAGGGTTTGCCTCTGGTGATTACCTGAAGACAAAATTGGATATTAGTTTAGTTGCTTCTAAAAGTATGTTTAGAAAAACATATAGTATGTAATTTACATAAGTAAAAATATGTTATGTTTATTTTTTGAAATAAAGTTAAGTAAAATAATACTACACGTATAGGAGTTTAACTTACGGCCAAAATTGTATGTAATATATTCGGGCTTCCTAATTATTTATATAACGTATGTAAACTAAACAACATAATTTAATGACTTTGAAATACAAACTGTTATGCTTTAATATACCCAACGGCATAACATCTGATACCCTACAGATGTTGAAAATGTAATTCACAATGAAAGTCACAGGTCAAACATCCATTTCCAGCCAATCTGTTTACTATAAACTGTTGAAATACATATATTCAAACTGATGTATTCCATAATTTCAACCTGTTATTTTGATTGCTGCTTACTTCCATTAATTGCGTAATTATTAAAGTGGAATCTACCAGACACTACATAAATCCTGATTTCAATGTAAAGATTGAATGCCTAATTGAAGAAACAATGCCTTTAAATTTTATGTTTTGTTGAAATGATGGAAAAAATATTTTTCTACGATAGGAAAAATTATTTTCATTTGAAATCTAAAATCAGATCTGTATTTTTTTTTTTTGTAAAGGGCCAATTTTAGACTACGTGAGGTGACTTTTGATGTTTCTGGAAGCGCTTTTGCAACCCACATTCTCAGTGTTCGTTAACTGTAGGTTTTCTCCTTTCTTCTGTCTACCTGGTGTTCTGTTTTTGCACTTCGTAGAAGACCTTAAAGTCCGTAATTATTTGTCTGAATTTGGTTCGATTCATTAAGTTTTCTTGGTTTATTTCGGTTTTCTCAATATCCTTTTTGACTTTTTTAAACCTATTATATGACACTTTAGGTTTATTGTTTAGTGTCTTAAAAATTTGATTTGTCAACCGGTTGTCATCCATTCTGAAAAGGTATCCGTAAAATTTTAGTCTTCTTTTTCTAATCGGTTCCATTAATTGTTCATTTTTTATAGCTTTTCTCGACCTCGTAACCTATTATTTTCCGTCTGCTATCGTTAGTACGTTTAATTAAGAAAAACAATTTTTCCTAATATCTTTGGAGGTCTCTTCCCATCCGTGCTCTTCTGCAAAGCCGAGTACTACATTTCCGATAATATATGCTACACAAAACAACTTTCTGCAGAATTTATATCAGAACATAATTAGCTGTTGACCAGGACGTCTAGTATCTATGCCAGGAGTCTCGGATTTGATTCTTGTGCAGGTGTACTATGGTTCATCTACAGCATCTCATATCAATACCTACGCATAAGCCACGGCTTATGTAGGCATCGACCCAATACAAATAACAAAATCTAGTGTGTGATACTCACACTACTTTCTCATGACAATGTAAATACAATTTGTTATAACCTATATTTAATCATAAGTAAACAATGCAAAATAAAAAAACAACCTTATTTTAATAGCGAATTAATGACGCAAAATGAAAATCAACTTCTGTAAAATTTAACGATATGGAAAATCACTAATTGACGCTAAACTAAGATCTGTAGAATAAATTCTTGAAATAATAACTGTAGATTTTTTTATTTCGTCTAACTTTCATTGTATTCGTTTTTGTCGAAAAATGCATACTAAGGCCGCAATTTTTAAAAAATTCCATTTTGTTACAGATTTTGATGGGAAAAATACAGTTAATCACTAATTGCCGCTAAACTCACATTGTAGAAACACGTTTTAAATAAAAGTTTTATGTTTTTATTTTCTGCAACTTTTATTTATTATATACTAGGCTTTTGCCCTAAATTGCATAAATTAAGCCCGCAATCTTACAGAAACCATTTTTTACCACACGTGCACATCCTCTAAAAAATATCAGCAGAAATGCCCTTACTCTATCCTGCAAAGCATACAAATTATTCATAAAACAATAAGTCAATTTTAACAAAAATCGTAGTAGCCATTTTTGAGAAAATTGAAAAAAAGAGAATAATCACACGAATAAACTACTACTTCCAGTTGACCAATTTTGATGAAACTGCTCGTGCATAACCCCTAGTGGGATCTAATTTAAGTTTTACAATTATTCAACTTTGTATGCTATCCCATTCTTGTGATATTCTGTTCACATACGCAAACACTAGACAAAACTAGAAACATACATACACACAGCCCAATCGCTAAAAACATTTATTTTGGTTCAAGGGGCCTAAAAACGTGTTTTTTTCTTGTGGAAACCCAATTTCGAAAAATTAACATGAAAACAATACTTTTCCTTCCACGCATATTCGTATAGAGCAAGACCAAGTAAAAATAATGTTCACAACCAGAACTAGGTAAATAGAAACGATTTCTACGATGCCAACCGAAACAACAAATTATTTGAAGAAAACCCTACTTATACTTATGAAAAACAAACGTTATAAATTTAAAATTTAAAAAACTTGGAAGATGTGGCTCTGCTTGTAATATTTTCGCCTCTCCCACTCCTGCGCATCGTAATTTTCCCCATCTGACAATCCAGCTGTAAATCATCGTTGATGCTGCTCCAACTGTCACAAAGAGGCAGTCAGAGGGAAACTCTTCCTAAGTTTCCAGTTGGCGCATGCGCATATGAATGTTTTACCAGGTTGTTCTGTTATAATAATATTACTATAATGTTTAAAAAGTTGCATTGATCTGTATTTGTTGAAGAAAATGCGGAAAAATTACATGATCAATAGAACATTTTACAGTGTACAAAATTTACTATCTAAATAATGTATTTTTTAAAATAAATAATGTCTAAGTAAACGTTGAGGAAAACTATAAACTGCTCGGTAAATAATATGACATAAGTAAGTAAACATCTAAGTTGCAGAATAAATAACAAAATTGTGAGAAAAAAGGTAATGTGTTACAAACTGATATGTAATAATGTAAACATGGTGTTATTTAATTTTATATAAATTCTTTATTTGTCTTTATACTTCCATGAGGAGTCTTTTGAACTAAATTTTCAAAAATACCTGGTTTTAATAGCGATAGAGTTTTGAAAGTACCAGAAGTTAATCCTGAAAATATTCTTAGCACAATGAAACCTGTAATTATTTTAGCACTTTGTTGTTGTTTGTCGTTTAGGACATAAGCCAAAAGGCTGGTTTGAACCTGTAGAGGTTTTACTAAGTAAAACAACGAGTGAGGTGGTTTACCATTGGCTTCCTCACTGAGTAGAAAAGTACGCTTATCAGCATTCCAGGCCCTCTGAAAAGCACAAATTTTCCACTCTGCAAATGGCACCTTTACTTCATTCACCACAGGGTCTGGTGGTATAATGAAATTCATTACTTTCAAAGGAGATAACTCTGATTAGTGTCTTTTACACCTTTACCTCTTCTGTTGTTAAATGATTCAGTCATTTAATTGGCTAACCATGTGATAAGAAACAGAACTATTTATTGTAGCCCTGCAACGAACAGATTGAGTGTAAACAATTTGACACTCCACCTGTCTGTTATGGGCAGTTTGTACACCTATACACTTCATTTATTATAACTTTCTATTGCCCTATATGAATATTAGGGAAGGATATACCCCTGAACCCAAACAAAATGTTATCGATTGGTCTTTCTATGTGAATGTGTGTATGTGAACAATATATCTCAAGAACGGAAAAGCGTACGAAGTTGAAACGTAAATTAGGTACCACTAGTAGACCCGAATTAAACACTTCTCATAAAAGTCGGTCAACTGAAAGTAGTAATCTACCAACATTAATTACTTGAAGCTGAATGATGACCATGATGGAAAAATGATAATGATGCCAATTATCAGATGTCAATGATTCGTAGATAATAGCAAAGATAGTCACAGGCTGAAACATTTTAAAACATTACATTAAAACTTTTATTACATTACATACTAACTAAAAAGAAACACCTTGAGCTGACAGTACGTAAACTACACTGGTTAATTGGAAAATACTCACCTCTTTTTCAAACGATTCAAAAATTATTTTATATAAATCCCTTTTAAAACTCTATGGACATAAGGGTTTCAATTGTGGGGTACATCCAGCACTTCAAACATAAATATACTCGAACGTTTTTAGTCGAAATTCTTATGGCGGGCCCAGCAAATTCCGTGGTAGATTAAAAACACCTATATCTATTCCGATCTTAATATAGACACTGTGAAACAAACTATACCAAAATTCAGCCATAAATAATAAAGAAAGATTCAACCGTCATCCACACTCCTGGCTCTGAATTTAGTAAACAACATTGATACCGGGTTTCCAAGATTGAAAAGTCATTGTGTTTGCGATTTAAGTCATAGGTTTTAATGAATATAGTTTCAATTAAATATTTTTTTTTTTCTTACTGATACACTAGTACTTTCTTTTTTTAAAACCATTATTGTATTTTTCAAATATTAATTATTACTAATTTTAATTTCATTAACAGATAAAATTGTAATCATGTTAACTAATATTTATTGAAATGACTGATTGTTCTATTTCATGTGAACAGATTGTAATGCAGCAAACTTACAAATAAAAAAAATGTGTAATATATACATTCAATCTCACCTTTACGATTTTGTTAATATTATTAACTCATTTTTTTCTATTTCTACTACTAATCATGAAATTAAAATAATTAAATTATTGAAACGCATTACCAAAGTAGTACTAAGTTAAGCTGCGAAGTAGAAATCCCAGGGTTCAATTCCAATAATTTGTTTTTAACTGTTTAAACAATAACGCTTTAATTCTTACTGCGGTCACTTAAAACTATGAGATGGATGTGCCATTAAATAAATAAAAGTAAATATTTTTTATAAATTTGCAAAATTTTAAATGCTGTTGAAGTGCCAACATATTAGCCTACTTTGTTTATTATAGTTTATAAATTATCATTTCTATTTTATTTTCTATAAGAAAGAAAGGATTTTGTTTTTATAAAGAGGGTTTTATGTTGACTGTTTTTATCATTATGACAGATACTGAAATCTAATATAAAAGAAAATGTGTAGCGGTGTAAAAATTGCAGTATTATAAATATGAAACAAACCATTAAGTCCATGAAACTTTAATATTTTTTTACCATTTTTGGATAAACTCCAAATCTAACTCTTCAAAAAAAGTAGATAGAATGAAAAATAAACTTAAAATCTTTGGCTGGCTTTGACGTTTTTAGTACTTACATAATCATATTTTCTTCTCCTTTCTTGGAAACGCTTTTATGCTTGTTTCTTATGATCACATTGTACCTTCATATTTATTCTTATTTATGTTTTTACCTTAGTTATATAAAAGTCTAAAGTGTTCTTTACTTAAAGAAGGTTTATAAAAATAACTTTTTTATTTTAGTTTATATCAATCATGTTTTTCTCCCAAATATGTGGACGTTGCAATCTTTTCAATTTAAAAACAATAAGCAACCCTATGACCCAATGAGATGAGAATGATGTTTATGACGTCGTGTTGGTGAGGTCTAGTCTTCTACAGTTTCAGGCCAACTATTGCTGAAAGAGTATGGTTAATTAAATCCCAACCATCAATGTACACCGGTATTTAAGTACGTAAAAAGTAGCTAGAGTAGAGTGTCAGTTATCCGAACTAATTGGGACCAGATCGGTTCAGATAATTAAATAGTTCGGATAATCAAATACGCTAAATACTGTAATTTGATACACTGTACCGTAACAATGTAATATAACCTAAATGTTCAATAAGGAAAATAGCTAAAATAAAGTAGTTCAAAAAAACACTAATGGTTTTGCATATTATTGCAAATGAAAAGTACTAAAGATTATATAAACAAACGAAAAATACAATATTTAAAAAATGAAATAAACTTTTTTTTTTAATTCCTAATATGTGTACGTTGCAATCTGTTCAATTTCAGAACAATAAGCAACCCTATGGTCCAATGAGATGAGGATGATGTGTATGACGTGTAAATGAGATGTAGTCTTGTACAGACCCAGGTTGACCACTCCTGAGAGAGTA
Source organism: Catonia carolina (assembly GCA_035578175.1). NCBI lineage: Eukaryota > Metazoa > Arthropoda > Insecta > Hemiptera > Achilidae > Catonia > Catonia carolina. The sequence goes on along the minus strand of JAQMRL010000006.1, from coordinate 14,726,293 downwards.
TGGTTAATTGAAACCCAACCATCAAAGTACACCGGCAACCACTGTCTAGTATTCAAATCCGTATAAAAGTAACTACCTTTACTAGGATTTGAACCAGGAACCTTCGTCTCCGAAAATCAGCTGTTAAACAGCTGATTTTGACGACGACTTTACCTCTAGACCAAACTGGTGGGTTAATGAAATAAACTAAATTAAAATCCGTTAGGTAATATTTTTTAACGCACTTGTACATATTGTACAGTTGTTTTTAAAAATCATGAAATTTCGTTTGAACTAAGACTAAACTCTTTTTGTAGCAGCTATATTTCATTGTTTTTAGTAACATTGCTTTAACAGCACTAAATTCAGGGGGGTTTCGCACCATAGTATTGCAGTTTTTAGGACAGAAAAGGCCTTTGTGTAAATATGTATTTTTTCCATTGATGGTGGTTCGGATATTCGACTATTCGGATAATTGATGTTCGGGTAATTGACGCTTCTATGTACATTCACAAAAAATTTTTTTTAGCTTTTATTTGTTATCAGGAACTGTGCAATATTGACAACTACCCAATTTTATCGCTGCTTTTCGCTGTATTTTTTTTGAAGTGGATTAGGCATGAGTTTGGACAGGGACCCCAGTAGAGTTTGTTAATGGATGGCTGTCAGCTGGTCACCATACAAAGTCGCTTGCCCAACCGGTGTTACTTAACAAATAATAGCGACTTTCTACCAGCTGACTGACTGGGCCTAGATTTTTTTTTTTTTTTTTGGTTTAACGTCCGACTGTTCTGCAATTACTGCTAATGCAGACGGTGAAGGATGAAATGATTTTTTTGTAACGTATGAAAATATGCCGTGCCTGAATGGGATTCGAACCCAAGACCGCATGATGAGAGGCGAACACGTTACCAACTGCGCCAATGCGGCCGGCGACTGGGCCTAGAGGCCTACTAGAATTTGAACCAGAAAACATCATCTCCAAAAATCACCTGTTTAACAGCTGATTTGCTGCGACGGTTATACCAGTGGACCTACCAACCTGGTGGGTTGAATATAATATAGGGAGGATATTTTGAAATTTTTCATTCAAGTAAAAATATATTTAACGACAGTCTTAGTAGTGCAGTGGTAGTGCGCTAGTCTAGTAACGCAGAGGATCCGGGTTCAATTCCAGACTAGGGTCTAAAAATTATTACAAGTGAAACACGCCTTTACATTAGATAGCCCACAGTAGTCGCAAATAACCATGCTGTTGATGCGACTTTAAATAAAACTAATACCATTGACATAATAATTGTATACATTTTAATAAGTGCAAACAGAGCTACCTAGGTAGTTTACCGCTAAATTAGATTCCCCGGTAAGTTTGCAAAAGTTTCCAATTTTCAGATCGAAACATATCTGTATAATATTGAACGAAACGCTTATTCTTAAATGACTGAGTAAATTAATTGACGCAATGTTACAAAAAAAACTAAACGAATTGTCAAAGGAAATGAAAATCTTTTGTGAAATACTCAAATTATTTTCTCTTGCCAATATAAAAATGAACTAAATATTTGATACATAAATCCTTTTCTTTCCAATAAAAGAAAATATTGTAATGGTTATGCTGAGGATTTAAATTGAAATGAATTATATGGGACTATACAAATATATTAATTTTCAAATTCACCTTATTCATAAAATTATATTTCAATGGTTTATGGCAACGAAAGTGGTGTTTCAGAAAATAAAACGAAATGAAAAGCATTTATGCGACATTCACCATTTAGTAAACAAACTTTCAAAGGTGATCAAAAGGAAAGTGAAGCAGGGATCTGCTGTTTTATAAACTGTACGGTCCTAATTAATAAATAAATGAATTATTAACTTAAAAGATCACAAATAAAATAAAAGGTTGGAGGATTATCAGTGGATGACTCTCTTCATGCACGTCACTCATGCCATGTCATTCATTCTTTCACGCACCATCATATTCAAGGGCTGTTGACTGACTTGTTACAGTGTGAAATGAAAAAAAAATATCCACTAAAATTTTTGTCTTTAATCAGTTGTATTTTTTTTAAATTAATGATTTTTCATAAAATTACTACGCTTTTCTTAAAGAAATATTCAAAATTATGTATTTGATTTTTATTTTTATGATAAGAATGAAAATTTTGTTTTCATAAATATATTTTTTTTAAATTCTTAATATGTACGTTGCAATCTGTTCAATTCAGAACAATAAGCAACCCCATGACCCAATGAGATGAGAATGATGTGTATGACGTGTAAATGAGGTGTAGTCTTGTACAGACCCAGGTTGACCATTCCTGAGAGAGTATGGTTAATTGAACTCCAACCATAAAAGTACACCGGCAACCACTGTCTAGTATTCAAATCCGTATAAATGTAACTACCTTTACTAGGATTTGAACCAGGAACCTTCGTCTTCGAAAATCAGCTGTTAAACACCTGACTCACGGCGACGACTTTACCTCTAGACCAACCCGATGGGTCGTTTTCATAAATATGATATTTTAAAATTACAATAAACGTGTATTTGAATTGCTAAATAAGTAAATTAAAAAGATCGATATTTAAAGGTTGCTACACGAGAAATATCGATATTACGTAACAGTAGTTACTACGTTTTAAGCTACACCAATATTATTAAAGGCTAAAATAGAAAATTTTTGCTTAAACAGTATTACCCATTAGAGAACTACAGAACTACTAGAGTATCTCAGAACTAGAGGTTCAAGCCAACAACTTTTTGTAAGACCGAAAGTTAATAAATCCTTTATTGCTAAAACTTTTGTTTATTTAGGTCCGAAGTGTTTTAATCCGTTACTTATTGAAATTAAAAATAGCTTAAACATGTTAATATTTTCAAGAAAGGTTAAAGATTGGCTCAATAACATAACTGATGTTGATTCACTTGTACGAATTGTTGGTTAGTGTTGGTGTTTTATCGTTGCTGACTTGCTGTGCTTGCTATTCAGTCTTTGTAGGAATTAACTGATCTTAGTAAATAATATAACAACAATAACTGATTTTAGTGTTAATCATGAACAGGTGAATATCTGCTTTGAAGACTGATGGCTTAGTTAATATTATTGTTAAAAATAATATATTTAACATATATGTAGCTGCCGCTACAATTTGAATTGTCATTTTTAGTGGATGACGACATTGATTTGTAATTCATTTGTAAATTTGTTCTTATGTATTTTTTTTTAATATATAACCACCGTTTACTTGAGTTGGTGGTTATTTATTCCTAGTAGATAAGATATAATTTTGTATTCGTATTAAGTGGAATAAATAAATATTATTATTATTATTATTATTATTATTATTATTATTACGATACACATCAGTCCTGGTTGGAGTCAATGCACTTAAAGAATTTCAGCTATTTTCAAATAATAAATCATTTTTGCTTCATCCAAAGTATTGCTTCTTGAAAGAATTCACAAATGATCTGGAGTCAACGTTGTTACAGGAAGTTTTGACACATTCACAGACCTGAGTTATAGAAGGATGTTTAAAATTTCTCTCTTGTACCAATTATTTGTCCCGATAACATCATTAATTTATTCTACTGGTGGAAAGGGCAAAACAGTTAGTTAATACATATTTCAGACGCAGAGATCGAAGGCAATTACCATTAAATGGCATTTTAAAAGAAATGACTATCCAGACACCGATGAGAAAATCATTAATTTTGTATACCGTACTTGATTATTGACTCATTGTTAACAGATAAAACCATATTCTTTAATAGGTACTGAATTATGATAGTCTAGGAGTTTTTACAACGGAAACACTTTTTTCTGAATTATTCAGTTGAATTACGTTATGATGATAACAATATACCTTTTTTATCCGAGACGGCGAGAAAACTCATGTTCACTCCCTCACGATTGGGGAAATAGTGCTGGACTCAATTGAGGCGTCCTCGTCCAGCCCCAAGGAGGCCCCAACCGCTTACCAACCAAAAACCCACCGCCTGGCCACTTGATCCGACATCAGCAAACAACCCTCCACCTCCCTTGAAACTGTTTATATAATACTACAAGGGAAATGTCAGGTTAAAAAAAAATTACATACTGTCAGCGGGGCGAGGAAGAGAACCGTAGCTTAATTCCCCTCTCGCTGTCACTGACCAACACTCACTCTCTCACTTTCATTCATCACTTTCATCACCAGCTCAGGAAATTAGTGTGCCTACCTTACCTACTGAGATCGGGACAGAATTGATTCACTGTGGGAGAGGGCGATCCCGCTGATCTCCATCTGTCTCCTCTCTCTGCTGTCTCCCGACCACCTTCTCCGCAAACTGAGCGACCAACTTCCAGCTCTCCTCATCCTGCAGCATCGCTGCCCTTACTTTCTCTAGGATCCACTGTGCTACTCCTATCTTCTCAGATGTCTCCATTCTGTCGAGGCAAAAATAGGAACATCTTTCAAAAATATGCGAAATGGACTCCTCCTCTTCACTATCGCACAGTCGACATTTCGGTACTTAGTGAAGTTTGAACCTAGTCAAATATGCCCCAAAGCAACCATGCCCTGTTAGCAACTGCGTCAGCTCGTGGGTGGTATCACCAAATGTCCTCCTTATCCACACCTCGACATTCGGAATGAACCTCCTTGTCCACTCCCCGACCCTACCTTCACTCCATTGTAAAACAGTCCAGTATTTTGATTTTTGTAACGCTGTAAAGAAAACATTAAAACAGTTACAGAAAATTCCCATCCGTTCTATAAGAAGCACCCTGTTTTTTTTCACGGAATCTCGGACTGATTTAGTTGGAAGAAATGTCCGGACATTTGCATCAAATGTTGCACATTTGGTCATGTGATTCTTTTACTAGCTAATAAGATCCATCTTCGATACAAATGGAAGATTCATTCAGACTTTTGCGGCCATCTTATCTTGTAAGGACTCACCTACTAATGTGTATAGCGTTGGCATTTTTGAAAGAAGAAGATGCTGAGAAATATAAAGAAAAATTCATAAAGATAATCAAAAGACAAAGTTGTTAAGACTGATTTTAAACACGCCAAATGATTTCATTATTTTATGTCATTATTTTGACAGTCCACAGCCTGAAGAACGTGTGATTGAAATCAGTTTAAGCTGAGATAACCACAAAAGTCCGAATGAATCTTCCATTTATATTGAATGTAGATCTTATTAGGTAGTGAAGGGATCACCTGACCACAAATATCCGGAAATTTCTCCCGATTGTAATGGTCCGTGACCGCATCTGTCCGGACACCATTTTAACGAGTTACCGAAGAAAAATGATTTTGGAAAATACGTAACTACAAAAGATTAAACCTCTTTATAATCAATCTTCTTTCAGCACTTTATCGTTATTAAAAATACTAAAAATAAAAAAGTGGAGAAAGTAAATGAATGAGTTTCGAACAAAGAAGAGATAGATAAAAGAAGTAAGAAAAAGGTAGATTGACAAACGAGTTGGTAGATTTAGTGTGACAAAATGGGATTTAGAGTGGTAATTACTATAAGGAAAATGTAAGGGAACAAAAGATTGGAAATAAAATCTGGTTGCGTTTAATGGTGATATACAAAGAAATAAAATTTGGTGTGAAACACACACACGACTTTCTCTTGCCAAGGCAAATAATAAACAAAATAACCTAACATTAGTAATAATACATTAGAAATAAACAAAAAAAAACTGACCTCAAAAATCATAACTTTATTTTAAACATGAGTGAATGATGAAAACCAACCTTAGTTTGGCTTAAAATACGAAAAATCACTATTTCTCCCCTTAACAGCGCTTCACGGAAAATTGTTAAGTTCTTTAAGTTAACTTCTGACCCAACATCACAAGTTGAAAGTCAAATAATAACTGTGCAAATAAAACCAAAAGTACTGGAAAGTTTTTAACATCAGTATGAATCACCAATGGAATGTAAGAAAAACCCTGAAAACAGCCAAATGAAAATGTGTTATTTTTATTTGTAAATCTGTGTTATCTACTTTTTCAACGTTTCCTTTAAAAATAATGGTGACTTGGGTAGAATAGTAACATTATTCGTAATTTTATTTATGTAATGTTAGTGCAAGTCAAAAACAAAGCGATGAATTAAAATGGATTCACAATTTTTTGCTTAATTTTTTATAATAGGTATTTTCATCACAACCCAGTTAACAAGTAAACTTTTAAGTTGAAATGGAATACTGTTTACTTTAGGGTAATTAGTTTATTATACGCACACCATTAGCATAAGGCTTCCTCGTAATGTAGTTCTCCACATGTTAACAATAACAGTAAGTTCATAAATATAATGTTGCTTGAGTGCCTTCAATGTAACGATTATGCAACTTATCAAGCGTTAGTAGTTTGATAGTTGCGTATATAAGGCAAACTTTTTAACAACAGTGTACATACATTTTTTTTGTTTGCGTGTAAGTATAAATTAAATAACATGTAAACTACATCTAACTCGATGGATTTTTACTTTTTTTATCATCAGTCTCTCGACTGGTTTGATGCACTTCTCCAAGCTGTTCTATTTTGTGCAAGTCTTTTCATATCTACATACCTGTAACAGCTACATCTTTTGTAATTTTCTTTATATATTCTCATTTATGCCTCCCCTTACAATTTACTCCCTCAATATTACACTCCATTATTGATAGCCCAATACCTGGATGTCTTAAAATATGCCCCACTAGCAAATCCCTTCTTCTGGTAAGATGCTTCCATATACTTCTTTCTTCATCCACTCGCCTAAGAACCTCTAAATTTCTTATTTTGTTCACCTTCTTAGCTAAATGAACTTAAATTAGTTTCCTGAATAAGACATAGTTTGTGCTCAGGAAATGATACTTCATAAAATCTTTATTAATCCTTCTATCCGAGATGAAGCTGACAACTAAGTCACGTTGTTCTATACCTGCCAGGTAAAAATATTGGTTACAAGTTAAGTACCTATAACACAAAAATGTCAGAACAACAACAAAGTAAATAAAATAAAAATACATTAGGTAGTAGATTAAATGAATAATTAAGTAAAATTTAATCAATTTTTATTAAAATGGAATAAAGATTAAATACAGAAAGGGACAATTTTGTAAAATTACTCTATAACATTACATTTTTTTAAAATCCTCAATGTTTTATACATCCTATGTATGTGTTATTTTCCTAAAAGTGTCTCAAACGTTTTTACAGAGAAGAACACTTTTAAAGAAAACAAACAGCTTAGTAAAATTGGTTGTACCGTTAGTTATGTAATGAAGAAAATAAAGTATTAAATGAAAAGAAAGCTTATAGCTAAATTGTTTAAAATATTTACTTTACCAAAGAGAATGTTATATCAGAAAATTGAAAACAATGTCCTGAAGAGGTTAAATGAAATTATAATATTTTACGGAGTGTTAAATTGTGAAATATAAGGTAATATTTTTATAATAATGAAAATATTAATATCCTGGGAAAAATTTTGCCAGAATTTCTTTACAATATACTAAATATTTAATAATTTAAAATAAAAATATACATATTTCCCACTCTGCAAATGACATCTTCACTTCATTCACCACAGGGTCTGGCTGTATAATGAAATTCATTACTTTCAGAGGAGATAACTCTGATTAGTGTCTTTTACACCTCTACCTCTTCTGTGTTTAAATGATTCAGCATTTGATAATCATTGATAAGCATTTGATAATAGCATTTTATAAGAAATATAACTATTTATTTTAGCCCTGCAACAAACAGAATGAGTGTAAATAATTTGACATTCCACCTGTTGTGGGCAAACCATATAAGTATAAAAGCAAAAATATTGCTCTTTTAGAGCATAAATTATGGAACATGAAGAGTTGAAGCTAGATTGGCCACGGAGGTGAAATGAAATACATTAGGAGATCAAAGGGTGTTTGTTGTTTTATGGTACCTAAATTTAAATTAAATATTTATTAAAATGGAATAAAGATTAAACACAGAAAGGGACAATTTTTAAAAATTATACTATTACATTACATAATGTAATAGTGCAGGTCAGTTTATTATAATCCCTTACAAAGGAAAATATAACTTACGGACTTAAATCTTATTATTACTTTGTAAATTAGAAAATAAAATGAAAGCATAATTGTAATCTAACTTCTGGTTTTTAATCTATGTTTAAATAGATGCATCTTTTATAATTATGTTTTGTAGGATGTTTTTGCATAAAGTAATAATAAAGTTAAGCTTACATTATTCATGTGAAAATAATTTTTAAGAAGAATCATTGTATCTCATTACAACTTTTTTAATACATAATAATATCTCAAAGTAATTTAAATGAAATAAATAGATTGCTTTAAAATTAAATTTTTTTAATATAATACAATATAGTATTAAAATAACATTTATAGGTCAGTCTGTTGAAACTATTCTTTTATAAATTGGTTCTAGTAAAAACTGTTTCTAAATTTTTATAACAATATTTTTTTAAATTTTGAAACTGCAACATTACAATATATTAAGGGGAGATTGCACAATAGTTTAACTCAAAATTTCGATTTTTGGTTTTTTATGTTTTTCAATAGTTTAGGCCTAGATCTACCAGAAAAACATTAAATTGTCAAAAAAATATTTTTTTATGAAAAAATTAAGTTTTTATCAGGTTTGCACAAAAAAATTATCATGTTACGAAGAACTAATATTTTTTCATAATTTTACAATGCTCGTTTTAGTGCAAAGAGAATTTTAGTTTTTTAAATATAAACTAAAATTCTAGTTTAGTTTTTTTTTAAATATCAGCACTTTTATACGGATTTGAATGCTAGACGGTGGTTACCGGTGTACTTTGATGGTTGGGTTTCAATTAACCATACTCTCTCAGGAATGGTCGGCCTGGGTCTGTACAAGACTACACCTCATTTACACGTCATACATATCATCCTCATCTCATTGGGTCATGGGGTTGCTTATTGTTCTGAATTGAACAGATTGCAACGTACACAAATTAGGGATATTAAAAAAAAAAAAATATCAGCATCACGGTTTTTAATATTCTCAGCTGTTGATTCAGCTTTCTAAACAACTGTTGATGGGAAATTTACTTTTTTGTGTACATACTGTTTTTGGTTTGTGCCTTCTTGTTTCTTACCTTTTCCTGTAAATTTAGAATTTTAACACTAAAATACATATTTCTCAAAACCCAATAAACCTACCTGGCTGAAATTTGTACCAGTTATTTATCTTGTATATCCACATATACCGACATTTTTATGACTCTTTCAGAAGCTCCTAAAAGTATTAATACGCAAAACACTTGGAAAACAATTTGTAAAAGTTGTATATTATTCGTAATTTCATAAAAAATGGTATGGTCCAAAGATTAAATTAGAAAAATGTCAGTACCTCGAGAAGAAACCCTATCTTTTACCAATCCTATGTAAAATGTACCTAAAAATAGCAAATTTAACATTGGCGGGATGAAAAGTAGTCTCCTCTTAATAGCGAGCAGATTTTTTTTCAACACGATTTTAACCACCTAAACCTTTACTGATTTTCCCCGAAGTGGGCTCAAATGAATCGCCTGTTTGAGTAGATTTGCAGAAAAATAACCAAAATTATATATTTTGATCTATGATCGTAAAAAAGGAGGTATAAAATAAAGATAATAAAACGTGAAGTTAATAAGAACGAGAATAGGGTAAGCGATGCGTCTGTGTACCGATAACAGTACCTACGCATATCTATCTCTTTCTCTATCTATCCGTCCCACACCTCGCACAGCTATTTTAGGTTGGATGGAGGCAAGTTCAACGAACATTGGCAGTGACATATCGCTTTGGACTTTCCAACGCGGTTGATTCATTTTAAAAACTATTGCCATTCATTAGGAAATAAATGGATAGTCGTTCAATAAGGGGAAGACCAAGGGGCAGGAGACGTTCTATAAAAACAAATTTAAATTTTCGTGCGGGTTTTCCTACAGAGGTTCACCTAGTTTGTTCCTAAAATAAAAAAAATAAGTAATAATTTTATTACTGTTTACTTGAAGTTAAAAATATGGTGTGAAACATTCACACTAATTTCTCATGCAAATCTAAACTTAACTAGAAAGAAAATACGACTGTTTACCAGTACTCACAAAAAAAAAAAAATTGTACACAATCTTTCCGATACGCAGACCTGTTCAATACGCACTATGATGTATAAACTGGTTTTCAGTAACTCGCTTTACTTAACACAACTGATACATTAAATTTTTTGACACTGTTAAACAATCATTACTACAAACGGTTCAACCGTTATTCTCTTAACAATGCCTCGTATATTGCTGATCCTCCAACTAAAGGTGCGGTTATATTTAAAAGGATATCGAATTTTCGAGATAAATAAATGCACATAAAAATGAAAACAGCTCACATAATCCAGAAACAAATAATAAAAAACAAAATAGAACCAACGAATAAAATATAACAAAATTGAGAAATAATAATTGACATAATAAGAACCTTTTCTACCCTGTTTTAAAGGGACAACAATAGAACGAGATTAGTAGTATTTTTAAGTAAACAAATCACAACTTTTTGACACTTTCAATTGAAATTTAGGAATTTTTATTGTATAAATACAACAATTTCTTAATGTGAAGCTAATGTTTCAAAACTTGATTTACTTTAAGGAGCGTGCAGTCATCACCATAGTCCTACAGGTGGCCAAGAAGATCCCTTGGCCAGAAGCGTTTTAAACGTTTGTGCTGAGTACCCGGTATCGCCCTAGTGTATATGTTTTGTATAAGAGGGTTGTAATGCAATTCAAATTTATCATGCATCTTCTTGTACAGTTGTTTCGCGACATCAATTACGTATGGGATTTGTAAGTCTTTGTGCAAAATTGAGTTTGTGATGTAAAAGGGGCATTGCTTTATCATTCGTAGAATCTTGTTTTGAATCGTCTGTATACGTTTCGTGCGAGAAGATTTAGTAGATCCCCAAAGTCGAACTCCATTATGTTCAGAATGTTCTTAAGAATGTCTTGTAGATTATTAATTTGTGTGACGTGTTTAATTAAGAACGTCTATCGAGTGAGCGTTTCAGTTAATAGAAGCGTGTTTTGAGTTTGTGGCATGTGTGTGCAACATGTGCGTTCCATGTAAGTAAATGCATGTAAATCATAACTGCTCAAAATTTAATACGTACAGTGCATGCTTCTATTGTCCATTTGCCACAAGTTCTTTGTTATAGTGACCGTTTCAATAAAACTGTTTTAATGGCTGCCTCCATAGCGTAGTGGTAATGCGCTAGCCTACAATGCGGAGGTGCCGGTTTCAATTCCAGGTTAAAGTCTAAAAACTTAGTTAAAACCCACTGTCTCATTACCCAATGTAGTCAATAATAATCTAGCTGTTGATGCGACTTTAAATAAACTAAAACAAAACAAATCTGGTGTGAAACACTCACACAACTTTCTCCTGCCAATCCAAATAATGAACAATATAACCTAATATTAGTAATAAAACATTAGAAATAAAATACAACTTACCTCAAAAAACATAACCTTATTTTAATCATAAGTGAATGATGCAATTAAACATAAACTTCAGTTTGGCTAAAAAATATGGAAATCACTCTTTCACACTAAACTATGCTCTGTAGAGAAAATGCTCTAAAAAAAGTTTTATATATTTTAATTTCCTATAAATTTGATTATATACAGTCGTAAAATGCGTACTAAGGCTAAAATCTTATAAAAAAATAGTATTTGTTACTGAAGTGTGGTAAGATATAGTTACTACAGTCACGAGTTTGCCCTTGTTTGCAATGAGAGGTAAAGGGGGAAAGCATCAGTGCGCATGCGCGACTGCTTTAATTTCAGTAAAACAAACACAACAGCTTATACTATACCCAAAGCATATACATAATATCGCGGAACGTTTTATAGATTAACTATATGAATATAACTGTTTTACCGTAAACAGAAATGTTAGTTTCTCGAAAACGTGGGCAGACTATTCACAGTGCTAAACGAAATCTAATAAGCAGTGTAATAAAATTCTTTGAAGTTGAAGCTAAACAAAAATGCCTTTCCCTGCTTCTTAACAAAAGCCATGAGCGAGTTGAGCGAGTGGCTAACTACTGTGATGTTTCTCTTTCCACAATTCGGAAATACTCGTTATGAAGGAAATTAAAGACGTGAAGAAGCTATTCTTCAACAGTTATCTGACACCTATTAAAAAAAAAGAAAATGGTTAGGTAGATACTAGTGAGACTGATAGTGAAGACGCCGGTGACAGCGATGGTAAAGAAGGCGATTCATTCGTAGAAAATTTTGTTCCAATGGAATAAGGTAGCTGGTAATTAGAGTAAATCAAACGTTTCTATGTAATTAAGCTGTAGGCTATAATATAATATAAATTACATTAATAAACATAAATTATAATATAAAATAGATTGTAATATAATTACAGGTCATATTTATTTCTTATATGGTTTATGAAGAAAACATTTTCTTGGAATAAACCACAGCTTACAAAATGTATGTAGAAACTGCACGTACGAGTAGTGTCTCACTGTTGAGGTTGGTAGCACTGTAAAATTTTCATTTTTCCCTTCCTCACAGCCCAATCATACACAAAAGGCAATCTCGTGACTTCAGTATCTATAATAGGAGAGCATAAGAATTAAACTGAGTATTACACGTAGGAGGAAATGGAGCCACAAAAAAAGAATATGGAGGAAGGTAATAAGTAAAGTGGACGAAGAGAAAAAGAGAAGAAGTGAAGGATAATAAAAAAGAGGAGAAGAAATAGTAGACGAATTGTAGAAAAAGAACTAAAAGGAGAAGGAGATGGAGGTGTAGGAAGTGAAGCAGAAGAAGAAGCAGAGGAGGAGGAGGAGAAAGAGGAAAAGGAGGAGATGGAACTGAAGCAGGAGAGGATAAATCAGAAGGAGGAGAAGGAGGAGGATAAGATGAAGAAGGAGAAGTAAGAGGAGACATAGAAGGAGCAGAAGGAGGAGAATGAGGAGGAGAGAGTGAAGGAGAAGGAGGAAGAAAAAAAAGAAGAAAAAGGAGACGAAAGAGGAGCAGAAGTAAAAGAAGAAAAGGACGAGAAGAAAGAGGAGAAGGAGGAGGAGCAGAAGGAGGAGGAAGAGAACAAGAAGAAGGAGGAAGTAAAGAAGAAGGAGAATGAAGGAAGAAGAAGGAAAAGGAAAAGGAGATGGAGATGGCGATGGAGAAGGAGAAGAATAAAATAAAAATAAGAAGAAGGAGAAAGGAAAGAAGAAAAAGAAAAGAAAAGGTTAGGGAAAGAGTGGACCGAAAAGAAAAAGAAAGAGCAGGGGAAAAAAGAAGTAGAATTAAAAGAATAAAGAATCTTGATTAAAAATTACTTATTATCGCATCTAACTTATTAGGTCACTTCGATATTACTTCAAAGTCCTGAGAGATGTTAATTTTACTTTAAGAGTTCCTAAATAAAGATGAAAAAAATTAAAATATCGATTAGAATTTTATTGTATATTTTACAAGTCTTCTTCCAATAAGTATTAACCTCTTAAGAATTATTTTCCTTTTTTTATGGGAAATAAGGAAGTCTTTCGAGCTAATAATTATACAAAATAACTCTTTATTAGCGCAAACATTTATTTTCGTTATTACTTAACAGAATCATAAGAATTTTATATAAAGTTCATCCTTTTAAAATTTATTTTGTAATTACCGATAATACTAATTAACGTTCTTAATAATTATACATTAAATGTTATAATTATTATTACATTGAACTAATAAGTTGGCCTACTCTAATTTCTTTTAATGAAGAGTCCAGCAGTAACAAGCTAAAGGTGATTAAATTAACTGAATAATTTATTTTACGCTAATGGATTCTTACAGTCCTACTTGATAACGTTCTTATTAGAACTTCGTAGTACCTAGGTAATGGATATGCAATTTAGTATCATTAACATTTGTAGCTGTAAAATTATTATCCTGTTAAAACTTTAATGAATAATAAAAATATCTAATAGTGTATTTTAATGTCAAATATACTAAACGAGATTGGTGGAAATTTTAAAAATATTGTCATTTATAATTTTGTTTTGTCCGTCCGGCTGTCACACTCAGATGTAAGAAACTACAAGAGATAGTAACAAACAGTTTTAGAATTCGTAATCTGCACAAAAAAAAAACATCTGGTGTGACACACTCACACGACTTTCTTTTGCAATGCAATTAATGAACAATATAACCTAAGTAATAAAACATTAGAAATAAACAAAAAACTAACCTCAAATAAACTTAACCTTATTTTTATCATGATTGAAAAACGCAAATTGAAAATCAACCTCAGATTGGTTTAAAAATACCAAAAATCACTCTTTCACGCTAAAAACTAAGCTCTGTAGAGAAAAATTCTCTAAATAAAAATTGTAGATCATTTAATTTCCTATAAATTTTATTATATAAACTTTTGTCGTAAAAAGCATACTAAGGCTAAAATCTTTAAAAATCGTTTTTTACACGTGTTCGTTGGAAAAAAAAACCGAAAATTGCTAATTACCGCTAAACTATGCGATATACAAACAAATGTTTGAAATAAAGGTTGTAGGATTTTAAATTCTCTACAACTTTTATTATATATTTTTGCGTTTAAATTTATATTAAAGCAGCAATCTTAAAAAAAAAACAATTTTTTTACGTGAAAACATCCTCTTCAAGAATTTCAGCAGACATGACGCCTACTCTATCTTGCAAAGCATAAAAAGTTTAGTAAACCAGGTGATTTAAAAAAAAATCGTAGGACCAGTTTTTGAGAAAATTGCAAAAAAGTGAAAAATTACACGAATAAACTGCTACTTCCGGTTGACCGATTTTGATGAAAATGTTCGTGTCGGGTCCAAAAGTGGTGTCTAACTAAAGTTTTAAGTTTCAAGTTCGTACGAGGTTCCGTTCTTGAGATATTATGTTCACACACACACACACACACACACACACAGAACAATCGCTAAACACATGTTTTTTGGGTTCAGGGGGACTGAAAACGTGTAGATCCGGTGAAAACTCGATTTTGAAAGGTCGACATGAAAACAGTATTTTCTTTCCTTCCTATACTTATATTCATTTAGGCAAGAGAGAGTAAAAGTGGTGGGTCTAAATTGAGTTTAAAGTTCTAGTTATGACCAACCGTTCCACAAAACCGGAAGTCAAAATTCAAATCCAGAAACTTCAAGAGATATCAACAAACGGTTTCTTATTCGCATTCTGCACAAAACGTTAGGGAGACTGTTGTAGGTTTGGAGCTCCGGTATTGACCGGAAGTCAAGAAATCAAAGTCAGAATTTGGAAACAAAAATAAGTCATTCAATTCTTCTTACAGAGTGGACACAGAAATCACTAATGGTTTTTGCCATACGTCAAAGAAAAGCCTTTTTAAAAATTGCTATAAAGTTTTGATTTTGTTACCTACTATTAAAGCGGCTGTTCTGCAATGATAGAACATTACTGTAATCCAAAACGTTATTCATTTCTGTTGACCAGATCTTCATTCTTTAGACCCCGCCACTTCAGAGCTCGTTTCAGAGCCACTTTCGCCGGCCTATTGGCGTAGTGGATAGAGTAACTGGCTTCTACGCTGGTGTCTCGGGTTCAATTCCCGGTTAGGTCTGGCATTTTTTCATCACTCATTTTCATGTATCATCCTACTTACCGTCTGCATTAGCAGCAATTACAAAACAGTCAGATGTTAAGAGCTTCCGTAACAAAATCTGCCCACTCTTTCTGGGTCGCCTTCATTTCCTCCATCTAGCTGTAAAAAATATCTAAGAGGTAAGATAAAAAGCACACTTATTCCACCGTTCATACGAGTACAATTGTTTGAAATACTCCTAAAAGCGGTTTTTTTGGAAGTTCTATCAGCGGCTTCATCGCATTTTCCACCACCTCTGATGAATCAGGAAAATGACATCCGTTTGATGGCCATTTTCAGCAGTGAAAACAGGTGAAAATCCGGTGGTGCTAAATCGGGAGAATATGGTGGTTGTTCCAGAGTGGTAACATTGTTCTTTGTAAGGTGTTGTTTTAATATTAGGGGTCGATGTGACGGGGTAATGTCATGCAACAAAAATCTATCATTACATTCCCATTTTTCAGATCGTTTTTATCGAATTGCATCTCATAACCGTTTTAAGATCTTTGTGTACAATTCTTTGTTGACTGTTTTCTCTTCCGGAATAAATTCATTCGCCTGTACGCACGCACAAGTTGTCAAACACTCTCAATATTCTCTTCTGCGGTGGAAGTGGAGGCCGCCCAGTCCGAACCTCGTCTTCAATTGTTGTGCGATCGTCACAAGAACGCTTGTGCCACTCGTAAACTTCCGTTTTCTTGATCGCATCGTTTTCGTATACTTTCTTTAGTATCTCAAAAAAATCCGAGTGTGATTTCTCCACCAATACACAGAATTTGATATTGACACGCTGCTCTGATGACATTTCACAATCTGACGAAAGAAAACTACATCTTAAACATCGTACACTGCACGCTGGAAACCAACTCCAACTGCCTGCTGAAAGGCATAGCACCTTTTCTAGTAGTGATATCAACCTCCCCAAAAAAATTCCCCTTTTAGTAAACAAATGCTTGACTATACACGACCCTTCCACCTTTGACAGTTTCCCTTCACAAACTGTCTTCCTCCATTCTTCGCAGATGACTATACCAGATGCGTTGTCATTCTTCAAATTTGTCAATAAAATAAAACCTGGTTGTCAACCTTTTTTCAAAATCTCTTTATCCATTAATGTAAAACTACAATTAAAAATATATTTTATCTGGATATTAAAAATCTCTCAATGAAATTATTAGAATTCTTTATTTAATAATACTCTGCTAATCTATTGAAAACTTATTAAAAACGATTACTGCTTTCTTTACCAGCTATATTTATTTATTATTTTCAAAATTACTTCTTCAATATTAAAAGCAAATTTTACAAAAATAATTAACTGGACCATGTTTATGAGTAAGAAACTTTGCAATGAATGACATGCCAACTACATACATTTTTAATATATTTTTAAATCTAAAATGTTTGATCTAAATGCTTTTTACTACTTTAGTGAATACTATCGTTTAAAAATATAAAATAACAATTATCTTTCTATTTTAAAAAGTAAAATAATTCGGTATAGTTAGCGATACAATATCCCTTGGATATCATCGTATAAAAATGTAATAAATACTCTTGTCAAAATGTGTAAAAAGAAATTTTTAAAAACAGATGAAATACGTTTGCATTTTTGTTTAAATAATCAAAATTTTTTAGAAAGGGATTTAAAATGAATAGTGTTCATATTACAACAGCTGCTCATAACAGACAGCAGGAGTGTTATATTATTTTGTAATCAATCTGTTATTCCACGGCTACAGAACATAGTTCTGTTTTTTTAACACGGTCAGCTAATTAAATGACGGAAATATTTAAGAGCAGAAAAGGTAGAAGTGTAAAATACTCTAGTCAGTGCTATCTCCTCTGAGAGTAATGATTTTTATTATACAGCCAGACCCTGTCCATATGATATCTAGAAGATATTATTTGCAGGGAGAAAAATATGTCCGTTTCAGAGGTCCTGGCATGGTGATAAGCATACTTTTCAACTCAGTAAAGAAGATATGGTAAACCACCTCACGGACGGCCCGTTAGCGCAGTGGTTAGCGCAACTGGCTTCTACGCCGGGGTCCCGGGTTTGATTCCCGGTCAAATCTGGCATTTTTTCATCACTCGTTTTCATATTAAACACTTTTGCTCTAAGATGCATATTAAGGCCGCAATTAAAAAAAAATAAACATTATTTCTACGAGAACAAAACCTCTCCATGAATTTCAGCAGACATGGCGCCTACCCTATGTTGTAGAGCATTAAAATTAAGTAAATGAGGCGATTTACAAAAAAAGTCGTAGGAGCCGTTTTTGAGAAAAACGCAAAAAGTTAAAAATTACACAAATAAACTATTAATTCCGAGTGACCGATCTTGAAAATCTTGATGAAAATGTTCATTTCAGGTCCTCAGTGGTATCTAACCTAAATTTTAAGTTTAAACTTTTTACCATGTTTCGTTCTTGAGATATTCTGTTCGCACACAGAATTATATTTTTTGTTCCGGGGGTCTGAAAAAGTGTATATCCGGTGAAAGCTCAATTTTGAAAAATTGACATGAAAACAATACTTTCCTTTCTATATAATTATTCATATAGGCAAGAAAAAGTAAAAATGAGTTGATTTAGTATTCTGAAAGAACAGGTTTCTCTTAAATGTAATATATATTGGGGTTCATTTTACTGCACTGAAAAGAGTTTCATGAAATCAAAACCGGTAAAAACTTTTGCTAGAAATAGTCGATAAGGTATTTTTTTAGGCGCATCCTCCTCGTGGTGGTCTTAAATAGATGGAGCATATGCGTTACTGAAATGAATATAAAAGCTCCATGGCTCAGAACCGTTGATTATCTAAAACCATAATATGGAGAAAATCTGTACCACCTTGAACTGTATGAATCTAAGCTTTGTGCAGCTGCGGGATGAAGGGGACAGACGAAGTACCAGACTACTGCTACGTCACAACACTGTACTAATCATCTCACTGCTCTTCGCTAGGCGGTAGGCTGCGTAGTGCGGTGACTTACGTGGGTGTTGTTTTGACTATTCGCTGTAGACGCCAACACAGAAATTTATGTATAGTTCAGCCGCTCTAAGTTTGCTCCTACTGTCAACAAACCAAAACCAGCTACTACAGGGTGCACGCTAGAGTCCGTGACTTTATGGATGTCGTATTCCTATTAAGTTATCTATTTTTTTAAATTATAAGTACTTAAAGTACTAAAAACATCAGTCGTGATATGATGTAGGCCTAACAATTTAATTTAGAAAAATACTTTTAAAAGTATTTTGTATTTAAATACTTTTGAAAGTATTTAGTTGTTACTTTTTAATCAGCGTGTACACATTTAAATATAATGCGCATGCTCAGTGACGTCATTATTTGTTTACATTTGGAGCAAACTTAGAACGGCTGAACTATATAATTAATATAATTAATATATAATTAATATATTAATAATTAATTATAGTTTGGATAGTACCCGTGACTACTACAAACATAATGCAAGTAAAACATTACTACTACTAACGCAATCTCTCACAGTAGTAGTGACGTAATGCATACCTCTCAGCTGCACAAAGCTTGGGAACGGGCAGTAACTTTAACCCTAGAATGGAAAGCCTAGTAATAGTGACGTTGTTGGAAACCCGTCGTAATATTTACTACTGATCTTTATAAGTCCAAATCTTATAGATGCATGTATTTCAAATAAAAATGTGCTATGTTTATAATTTTTTAGTTTATTTGATACAAATTTAATATACAATAAAGTAAAAATAACGGTATTATGCACCTTGAATATATTTATTTTTTTTCAAATTTATTGGTTAAGTAGTAAATTTTTATTAAGTCGGAAAATTAGTAAAATACCATAAAGTCGTATAAATTGTTAGGTAAACTGTTTGATATTGCTAAGAAAAAAACAAGGTAGTCAGAGTCTAGGTATTTGCAAAGATTTCACTGTTCAATCGTGATAGACGTCGGTGCACCTCTTGCATATTTTTCCTCTGTGCCCCGCAGAATGCCTCGTTGCAATGATACACCAGCTTGTTGTCATACGCCTCTTTATTGCTGGGCAATGTTTACAAACTGTTCGTTTCTTGACCTGTTTAGGGACAGGAACTGGATCATTTTCTCTTCCCAGAACTTGAAGTATAATCGTCTTCAAAGATCGTTGAATTGAGACACATTTGATCCTTTCTTCTAACCATGGTGTTATGAGCTGTTTATGTAACCCGATCATAATTTATAATACAACTAACTATTTACAGTTTATTTTAACACTAAATACGTCACTACGAAAGCTACAATAATTAAAATATAAATCGATGCCCTATAAAAAATAGTTACGGTAGTGGAAACCCGTCGTAATATTTACGATTTATACTCTCACTCGACAAAATACAAAAGTTGTAACCGATGTCAATAACACACTGACCTTGTCTCAGGCGAAACGATACACACCCTTAAGGTCGGTATAGTCAACGTTGAAACGTAGTAGTACCAACGAAAAACGAAGTTGACGTAGTAAATTTTACGACGGCTTTCCATTCTAGGGTTAACGTAACTTTAGCATAATGAAATGTTTCTTAAATGAACCAAGTAAAATTAATGATGTAAAGGCTAAAGAAAAAAATCTTAATTGCGTAACCATTTAAGCTACAAAAGGAGGAATGGCAATTATTCTTTGTACATATAGTCTTTCCAGATCTCCAAAAATCCTTTACGCTGTTATACTAGGATTTTTACTTTCTCTTGCCTATATGAATATATAGGAAGGAAAGTATTGTTTTCATGTCGATTTTTCGAAATCGAGTTTTCACCGGATCTATAAGTTTTCAGACCCCCTGAACCCAAAAAACATGTTTTTAGCGATTGGTCTGTGTGTGTGTCTGTGTGTGTGTGTGTCTGTGTGTCTGTGTGTGAACCGAATATCTCAAGAACGGAACATCGTACGAACTTGAAAATTGAAACTTAAGTTACATACCACTACCGGACGCGACACGAACATTTTCATCAAAATCGGTCAACCGGAAGTAGTAGTTTATTCGTATAATTTTTCAGTTTTTTGCGATTTTCTCAAAAACTGGTCCTACGATTTTTTTTAAAATCGCCTATTTTACTTAATTTTTTATTCTCTACAAGATACGGTAAGCGCCATGTTTGCTGAAATTCTCGGTGAGGCTGTTTTCACGTAAAAACGTAGCTTTTTTAAGATTACGGCTTTAATATAAATTTTAGCGCAAAAACTTATATAATAAAAGTTGTAGAGAATTTAAAAACCTACAACTTCTGTTTCAAACATTTTTTTTGTATAACGCTTAGTTTAGCGGTAATTTGCGATTTTCTGTTTTTTTTCTCACGAAAACGTGAGAAAAATCGATTTTTTTAACATTTCGGTCTTAGTATGCATTTTACGACAAAAGTGTATATAATAAAATTTATAGAAAATTAAAAGATCTACAACTTTTGTTTAGAGCATTTTTCTCTACAGAGCCTAGTTTAGCGTGAAAGCGTGATTTTCCGTATTTTTAAGCCAAACTGAGTTCGATTGTCATTTTGCGTCATTCACTCATGATTAAAATAAGGTTATGTTTTTGAGGTTAGTTTTTGTTCATTTCTAATGTTTTAATACTAATGTTAGGTTTATTGTTAATTATTTGCATTGGCAAGAGAAAGTTGTGTGAGTGTTTCACACCAGATTTTTAATATTGTAATTTTATTGGAATGTCCTCCATTTTTATTGAAGAATGAAATGAATAAAATAAGAGTGGGTGCCTTTGTTACCCTTTATTAGAAACTCTCTGAACCACTCTCATTTATGCGTTTCTGTAAAATGACAAGGAAAGAATTATATTTCCATCCTTTCAATTTTAAAGAACAATTAATTATCTCTTTCTTCATTCCTTAACAATAGGCACCATCTTCTGAAATTTTTCGACTCATAAACGGATGGATCTAATATACTGACATGAAACATCTTCCGAACTTATTTTTTTCTCATTTACTCTTCCGATTTAACTTGTAGCCGTACAGTTTATGTATTTTTATTCGTCTGTAATGATAAGTTGAATAGGTCATTTCAAAAAGCCCACGAGTCAAAAAAATCTGGTGTAAAACACTCACACGACTTTCTCTTGCTAATACAAATAATTACCAATATAACCTAACATTAGTAATAAAACATTAGAAATAAACAAAAAACTAACCTCAAAAAACATGACCTTATTTTAAACGTAAGTGAAAGACGTAAAATGAAAATCAACCTCAGTTTGGCTTAAAAATACGGAAAATCACTCTTTCACGCTAAACTAGGCTCTGTAGAGAAAAATATTGTAAATCAAAGTTATAGATCGTTTAATTTACTATAAATTATAATTACTGCTTTTTTGTAGTAAAATGTATACTAAGGTTGAAATCTTTAAAAAATGGATTTTTTACACTTATACGTGAGAAAAATACATAAAATCGCAAATTACTGCTAAACTAAGCGTTATACAAAAAAGTGTTTGAAATAAAAGTGGTAGGATTTTAAATTCTCTATAACTTTTAATTACATTTTTGCTCTGAAATGCATATTTAAGTCCCAATCTTAAAAAACCAATTTTTTTACGAGAAAACAGCCTCACCAAGAATTTCAGCAGACATGACGCCTACCCTATCTTGTAAAGCATAAAAAAATCTAGTAAACGTGGCGATTTTAAAAGAAATAGTAGGACCAGTTTTTGAAAAAATCGCAAAAAAGTGAAAAATGACACGAATAAACTTCTACTTTCGATTGACCGATTTTAATGAAAATGTTTGTGCCGAGTCCTCTAGTGGTATCTAACTTAAGTTTTAAGTTTCAATTTCGTACGATGTTCCACACACACACACATACTATATACTGTTCACACCCATACACATACACACACACCCACAGACCAATCGCTAAAACCATGTTTTTTTAGGTTCAGAGGGTCTGAAAACGCCTAGATCCGGTGATAACTCAGTTTTGAAAAATCAGCATGAAAACAATACTTTCTTTCCTATATATTCATATAGACAAGAGAAAGTAAAAAATTATAACATATTTTTATAATTTGTTCAAAAGGCTGTCCCCTCTAATACAAAATGTATACTTTTGTCTAGTTGAAGATAAGCCACTTGTTTTAAAAAATGAAAATTTTCGCTTAAGGTATTTTTGAAATAAATTGGAATAAAATGCTAACTTACGTTGTTTTCTGTAAAATACGTTGTTAGACCAGAAGAAATTGTGCTGTACATAAGTATTCATTTATTTATCTTACTAGTTTACATTATCACTTAAAATGGCTTTTTGAAGTAATAAACATTGGAATTCTTAACTTTAGAAAGAAAATCTTTTGATTTCAGGGCTAATCACGTCCTTCGTTGTTGTAAACAGTAGTCATCACCCTTAAAAAGATTTCTGCATGAAAGTGTGTACAGCCTTTTCCACTAGAAAGTGGAACTTGAGCTTTTAAAGATCATCCTCTCTCATTTTTACTTTCTCTTGCCTATATGAATATATAGGAAGGAAAGTATTGTTTTCATGTCGATTTTTCGAAATCGAGTTTTCACCGGATCTATACGTTTTCAGACCCCCTGAACCCAAAAAACATGTTTTTAGCGTTTGGTCCGTGTGTGTGTGTGTGCGTGTGTGTGTGTGTGTGTGTGTGCGTGTGTGTATGTGGGTGCAAAATATCTCAAAAACGAAACATCGTACGAACTTGAAACTTGAAACTTAAGTTACATACCACTACCGGACCCGACACGAACATTTTCATCAAAATCGGTCAACCGAAAGTTGTAGTTTATTCATATAATTTTTCACTTTTTTGCGATTTTCTCAAGAACTGGTCCTACGATTTTTTTAAAATCGCCTCATTTACTAAATTTTTTATGCTCTACAAGATAGGGTAGGCGCCATGTTTGCTGATATTCTTGGTGAGGGTGTCGTACAAACGTGGTTTTTTTAAGATTACGGCTTTAATATGCATTTTAGCGCAACAATTTATATAATAAAAATTGTAAAGAATTTAAAACCCTACAACTTTTATTTAAAAAATTTTTTGTATAACGCTTAGTTTAGCGGTAATTAGCGATTTTATGTTTTTTTCTCATGAAAACGTGTGAAAAGTCGATTTTTTTAAGATTTCGGTCTTAGTATGCATTTTACGACAAAAATGTATATAATAAAATTTATAGGAAATTAAAAGATTTAAAACTCTTAGTTAGAGCATTTTTCTCTACAGAGTCTAGTTTAGCGTGAAAGAGTGATTTTCTGTATTTGTAAGCCAAACTGAGTTCGATTTTCATTTTGCGTCTTTCACTCATGATTAAAATAAGGTTATGTTTTTGAGGTTAGTTTTTGTTTATTTCTAATATTTTATTAATAATGTTAGGTTTATTATTAATTATTTGCATTGGCAAGAGAAAGTTGTGTGAGTGTTCACACCAGATTTTTTAATTATAAGAAAGCACTTTGTATCCTTAAGGATAAACCTTTTCTTAGATTTATATTACTTAAGAAAAATCATAATTATGTGATTTTTAATAGGGATGGTATGTTTACATTCAGTTAGTTCTAAAATTCACGTTTTTGTCTCTACATGTTATCCAATTTATTTCTATGAAAATTAAATTAAATCTTAAGAGTTTTAAATGCAATTAAAATACTTTAATCAAGCTTGCTTGTCTGCAACAAAAGAAGCAGTGAAGAAATAATAAAAAAAGTAAAATAAAAGTTTATAAACTTAATTTATATATTAAAAAAAATCTTTATTTCAACATTAAAATAAAATGTTTGAAAGAATTAGTAATAGTCTAATGCCAAATCTTATAATGAAATTAATGAACTAAAACATTCTAGTTAAAAATACAAAAGATATTTAGAATAAAACTGTAATATGAAAATTTTTATTATAACTTCCAAAACATTAAAACTAGTATACATTAAAAGTTCAACAATAAAAAATGTAATCATTGAAAATAATTATTGCACATTCTTACTTATAACTTAATAAAATAGATTTTAATTTTTATGTGTTACAAATTTGTTGAAAAACTTCTTGACAACATAACTAATTAAATAAACTAGAGAAAAATATAGCTGAATACATTTCGAAAAGAAAAGAAAATTTGAAAAACCGAATCTGAAGAGATTGTTGCTACACATTTTTGTTTAAAAATATATATAACATGTAAAATTTAGCTTTATAAATAATTAATTTTCTTGTGTACTAGATAAATATATTAAGGAGGTCATGCATAAAAAAATGATCAAACGACATTGTAAGTAATGAAGTTCATTTAATTTCCTCATAAAAGGATTACTCGTATTTGAACTGATGAAGTCTCAAACTAAATAACAAATAAGTAATGAATTTAAAACTAATGAAAGTTTTAATAAAAAAGAAATCAACTATATTAAATAAATTTGTTTCAGCTTGATAACATAAAAACGTATTTAAAATCAGAGTAAGAGTTTTACAAAAGATTGCTGTATCCAATTCTTTAACAGTCTTTTTCTTTAAAGTTTTATTCAAAGAAATATATAAAACAAATTCAAAATTACTTTTCTTGACAAACTTGTTTTTGAATTCTAATAAGAGTGTATTTGTCAATGTATCCAGAAAAATTAGATCTTAAAGAGCGATACAGAAATGGAAACATCATTTTATCTAAAAATAATAGCCTAATAATCTTGTATTCCTCATAATATTATAATACAACATAAAAGCAAAATACAGAAATTAGTATACAAAATTTAACCTAAATAAAATTACACTAATGCACTGTCACCGGATGGCGACATTAAGTGGCGATTTAAAACCTTTAATTTTTGGTGGCCCTGAAAAGGGCCGTTTAAGCGGTGATCATCTTGATGGGAAGCGTCGGTCGTAGTCGTCGTGGCGGTCGAGGAGCTGGGCAACACGGCGTGTCGTCGTCCAGCGGAGACATCATCTTCTTCCCTCGCAGTAGTGCGTCGATGGCTGCTTCGTTGGGTCCGGTGGGCGTAAGGCTCGGTCGAGGGACCGCTGTGGGCATCGCTCACGTCAGCGGGTGATGACGGTCCGGTCAACGGCTTACGGTGACGGATCGGCGAGCAGAAGCGTAATCTTCTCTCTTGCGGGTCGTCGATTAGTCTTCGCTGGAGTTAGGTAGTCATGTTGTCGATGGTGGACGTCTTGTCTGCTGTCTGGATCGGAATTGAACCCCTCTGTGTCTGGATCGGAATTGAATCTCTCGGCTCAGTGGAGCGCTCTTTCTATAGTCACCGAGAGCGCTGTGGTAGAAGGCGGTTACTGGATCGACCTTGATGACAAAGGTCTCTGTCGGAGCCCAGCCGAAAAGCTTGTCGGTACGCCGCCAAAAAGCCTACCGCGCCGACAAAGGCCGCATTGAAGGCCGGCAACACAGTAAATGATTAATTAGAAGGGGTGGCGGTGACAGCACCTTAAATTAAAAACAATGAAATTAAATTACAGTAAACGTAAAAGGAATTTTATTAAAAACGTGGAACTAGGAATCTCCCTGTAGCAAAATCTTTGATGGAGGATACCATCCATGAAAATATTATGTCAAAGATGTAGCAACATATAAATAGTATTAACAAAAAAAAATACAAAAATACAACAGTACTGCATATACTATACTAAGATTTTTGATTTTTTTCTTTGCAGTAATTTGATAAAGAGAATTGATTCCTGTGTTAATATCTAATCATAAAAAAAGTTTTATTATTGCATAATAGTGTGATAAAATACTGATATTCTAGTTATAGGTAAACTAAGAAATTTTTCATTGTACGAAATCGTTTATTGTGTAAAGTGGAGAGTATTGAATAAGTATAATGAATTGCAATGAACAAAATATTTTGAATAGGAATTCTCAGAAATCGAAACTAGTAAAAACGTTTGATTTACTTTGATTACATCTGCCATGTTCTAGCAAAGTGGGGAACGAGTTTAAGGTTTTTGGTTGTTTGGGAAACTATGAGACCACAGGTATAAAAATACTTAGCGCCTTTGTAGTGAGTTTGTTACTTGAATAGCGAATGGAAGTGTTACCGGACCGTTCGAAATAGTATTATTATGTGACTAGTTCTGAATTACGTTAATAGTGTGAGGCGTACGTGTGGTAGCATTGCTTCGATTGTTAAGTGATGACAGTATTTTATTTATAGTAGAGTTTAGTTTTCTGTTTAATTTAATCTAAATAATCTAATTGTAGTTTGTTATTAGTTTAAGATTAATAATTAGTTGTAATTATTATTCGTGCCGACAAATAATTATTATAAGTTTAAAAAAACTATTTAAAAAAATATTTTTTATTATACCCAGGCCCCGAAAAAACCTTGGTTACAGTGTTACAATGTGTTTAGGTCATCAGGTTAAAGGTTGGTTTAAACCTGTGGGGGTTTTACTAAGTCAAACGAAGAGTGAGGTGGTTTTTCTTTTTGGTTTACGTCTGACAGTTTTGCAATTTCTGCTAATGCAGACGGTGAGTAGGATTATTAATAATCAAAGTTGTTTAAAATTTAAAAACCTACAATTTTTATTTTAAATATTTTTTTTGTATAGCCTACTCTTAGTTTAGCGGTAATTAGTGATTTTCTGTTTTTTTTTTTCATGAAAATCTGTAAAAAAGTGGATTTTTTAAAGATTTCTTAGTATGCATTTTACGATATATAATCAATTTTTTAGCAAATTAAAATATCAACAACTTTAATTTTAAGCATTTTCTCTAAAGAGCGAGCCGCATTGGCGTAGTTGGTAACGTGCTCGCCTCTTATCATGCGGTCTTGGGTTCGAATCCCATTCAGGCACAGCATATTTTCATTCGTTATAAAAAATTATTTCATCTTTCACCGTCTGCATTAGTAGTAATTGGAGAACATTCGGACGTTAAACGAAAAATAAAATAAATAAAGAGCATAGTTTAGCGTGAAAGTGTAATTTTCCGTCTTACGAGTATTAAGCTAAACTAAGGTTGGTTTTCATTTTGCAACATTCACTCATGATTAAAATTAGTTTATGTTTTATGAGGTTAGGTTTTTGTTTATTTCTAATATTTTATTACTAATTTTAGGTTATATTGTTCATTATTTTCATTGGCAATATAAGGTTGTGTGAGTGTTTCACACCAGATTTTTAATATTTTGTGAACTCGTTTTCTCGGGCACCCTACTCCTTGAGTCCCAGCACCGTGTAGTTGCGGGGTGAAGGGCACGGGTGAGGTATATTGAATGAGTGACGCATGCTGGGAGAACGATTGTTGTATTACTCTGATACAAAACATTCGTTTTCAAACTTTCCGTATTTAACATATTTGTTTCTATTTATTAAAATTATTTATTTACATGTTTTAATATAAAATGGTAAGTTAAATATTATGAATCCGACCAAGTTAACCCTTTCTAACCCAGTGTGGCATACAAGTCACATTGGAGTGAAATAACAGACATAAAAATTTTAATTGTTAGCGACTACTTTGGATTAAAGAGCCCTAGTTGTGAAGTGTAATAATTTTCTGTACCCTAGCCAGGAGTCGAACCTGAGACCTCCGCTTTGCAGTATAAGTTGCTGACCACTACGCCACAGAGGCGACCATTAGTTTCTTTTTAAAGTTAATTTCAGTTTTAAATATTCGTGTTCATTTACTAAAATAAATTAGCATTTCTTCGAGTATGTTGAATGTACATACAAGCATATTTTTTAGACTGTAAATAGTGATTTTATCCATTTTACCAGAATTTTTGAATTCTAAAATTTTTAAGTCTTAAATAATGCTTTGATATAAAAATCATATTTAGTTTTTTTGCTGCAAATCTAAGTTAAGAGAATATTGTTTAGGAAGCCTGAACATGATTTACTAATTCATATTGTTGGGAACTTTGATATAAAGTCCCAATGTGACGTATGTGTCACACTTTTTTGGCAGGCCATCAAAAAGGCTGAAGGTCAAAAGTGATTTAATTTCACTTAAATGTATGAAACAATGCACACGTTTTTAAAAAATAGTTAAAAAATTTGGGATTGAAAAGGTTAATAACCCGGTAGGTATTTCTTAAATTAATGCGATGGATGATAAGAATATGTTTTTAGTCTAGTTAGTACACGCTACCACTACAAATTCAGCAGCTGTGAAACACTACTAATTCATTCATACACTCATTCATTCTCTCACTACTACCGTGCGTTCGGAAAGTCGCTGTGCACTGGAATTGTGACTATGGATTTATGAAAATATGTATAAAGAAATGACTAAGCATTTTGGAAAAAAATTTATTCAATACCTTAATTACATTGTTAAACCGTGATTACATTGTTTATAGAAGGTGTTCGAAATGACCTCCATTGGCATCAATACAGCATTGCACTCGCTTCATTTTGTTTGCAAACACCTTTCGCAACTGAAGAACAGTGATTCCTTGAATGTATGCCGTTATTGCGGCTTTAAGTTCGTCAATCGTGTGTGGTCTGTTCCGATACACAGTTTGTTTCGCCGCACCCCATAAAAAGAAATCGGGGGGAGTCAGATCAGGAGATCTTGCAGGCCACAAATTCTTTGAAATTATTCGTTCACCAAACACGTTGCGCAGGAAAGCCATTGAGATGTTAGATGTATGTGCTGTTGCCCCGTCTTGTTGGAACCAACCATTATTCATTTCCACTTGTGTTATTTGATGCGTAAAGTTCTCTAAAATATCAGAACAATAACGTAAAAATTTTTTCCCAAAATGCTTAGTCATTTCTTTATACATATTTTCATAAATCCATAGTCACAATTCCAGTGCACAGCGACTTTCCGAACGCACGGTATAACAACGCACTGCATTCCTTCCAACTACACGGACCTGGGACTCAAGCAGTAGTTATGCAATACTTATTTTCATTTTTAAATACTATTAAAATGCTGTCAAATTACAAACTCGCTGCATTCATAATAATTTTATCCTATATTGTGAAACTTACATTGCACTAGAAAATTAATTAAATATGGAGTGAAATAAACACTATTTATCGTGAAATGCTTAAATAATCTACGTAAATGGATAGAAATTTCAATTTGCATTAAAACACGGATGACTGATCTTTTTGTTTATGGTTTCAAACAGACTTTTATGTATCAAATAAAACTGTTTGTACAAGAGATGTTAACATTGACTTATCTTAAACCCTTTGGTTTAGTAAAATTGGTGTTCTTAGTTATTACGTTTACTTTCTCTTGCCTATATGAATATAATATAACAAAGTAAAGTATTGTTCTCATATCGATTTTTCGAAATCGATTTTTTAACCGGATCTTTACGTTTTCAGAACCCCTGAACCCAAAAAACACGTTTTTAGCGATTGGTGTGTGTGTGCGTGCGTGCGTGCGTGCGTGCGTGCGTGCGTGCGTGTGTGTGTGTGTGTGTGTGTGTGTGTGTGTGTGTGTGTGTGAACATAATATCTCAAGAACGGAACATCGTACAAACTTGAAACTTTAAACTTAAGTTAGATACTACTACCGGACCCTACACGAACATTTTCATCAAAATCGGTCAATCGGAAGTAGTAGTTTATTCGTGTTATTTTTCACTTTTTTGCGATTTTCTCAAAAACGGGTCCAACGATTTTCTTTAAAATCGCCTCATTTGCCAAATTTTTTATGCTTTACATGAAAAGGGTAGGCGCCATGTCTGCTGAAATTGTTTGTGAGGCTCTTTTTTCGTATAATTTTTTTTATTAAGATTGGGACTTTAATATGCATTTTAGAGCAAAAATGTATGCAATAAAGATTGTAGAAAATTAAAAATCCTACAACTTTTATTTCAAACACTTTTTTGTATAACGCTTAGTTAACCGGTAATTAGCGATTTTCTGTTTTGTTCTCACGAAAACGTGTAACAAAATCGATTTTATAAAGATTTCAGCCTTAGTATGCATTTTACGACAAAAGTGTATTATCAAATTTATAGTAAATTAAAAGATCTACAACTTTGATTTAAAGCATTTTTCTCTACGTGGCTAATTTAGCGTGAAAGAGTGATTTTCCGTATTTTTAAGCCAAACTGAAGTGGATGTTCATTTTGCATCATTCACTTATGATTAAAATAAGGTTTTGTTTTTTGAGGTTAGTTTTTTTGTTTATTACTAATGTTAGATTGTATTATTCAGAACAAGATTCTACGAACGATAACGCAATGCTCCTTTTACGCCACAAACTCAATGTTGCACAAAGACTTACAAATGCCATACGTAGGCCTAATTGATGTTGCGAAACGACTATGCAAGACGATGCATGACAAATTTGAACTACATGACAACCCTCTCATACAAAACATGTACACTAGGGCGATACCGGGTACTCAGCGCAGACGTGTGAAGCGCCTCTGGCCAAGAGATCTTCTTGGCCAACTGTAGGACTGTGGTGATGACTGCACGCTCCTTCAAGTAAATCAAGTTTTGGAACATTAGCTTCACATTTAGAAATTGTTATATTAATTTAATAACAGATACTAAATTTCAATTAAAAGTGTCAAAAAAAATAAAGATTATATTTTTCAGTATTTGCATTTGCAAGAGAAAGTTGTGTGAGTGTTTCACACCAGATGTTTTTAATGAAATATTTGTAAGTTCATCTTAGCTAGTATATAAATACCAAAGATATCTTCTTCTTA
This sequence comes from Catonia carolina, assembly GCA_035578175.1. Lineage (NCBI taxonomy): Eukaryota > Metazoa > Arthropoda > Insecta > Hemiptera > Achilidae > Catonia > Catonia carolina. Next base: position 14,695,008 of record JAQMRL010000006.1, on the reverse strand, counting down.
CACAATCAAGGTAACTAGGCTTTCACCTGTTTCGACTCACAACATCGACAAACTATTGAATTATTGCCATCTTTCGCGTGGCCTCTCAACATCTCTACTCCCCTCCGGTCTGTATTGCAAAACACTGAGAGGAATCCTTTCCTCAGGCATTAACCCTAGAGCCCGCAATCGTCGATGTTGAGATGATGTTACCGCTTCTTAAGGAGAGACTGTAATTTGTATCCTGCCAATGTTAAATTTGCTACTTTTAACTACATTTTTCATAGGATTGGTAAAAGATAAGGAAATTAAACTTTACACACTATAGGTGTCGGGTTTCTTTCTCCTCGAGCTACAGACATTTTTTCAATTAAATCTTTGGACCATACCATTTTTTTTTTAAATTACGAATAACATAAAATTTTTACAAATTGTTTTTCACGTGTTTTGCGTATTACTAATTTTTGTAGCTTCTGAGGAAATCATGAAAATGTCGGTATATGTGGATATACAAGATAATTAACTGGTAAAAATTTCAGCCAGGTAGGTTTATTGGTTTTTGAGAAATATGTACCTTAGTGTTAAAAATCTAAATTTACGGGAAAACGCAAGAAACAAGAAAGTACAAATCAAAAACAAAATTTACACAAAAAGTAAGTTTCCCATCAACAGTGGTTTAGAAAGCTGAACCAACAGCCGAGAATACAACAAAAAAAAACAGTGATGCAGATTTTTTAAAAACTAAAATTATCTTTGCACTAAAGCGAGTATTAAATTGTGAAAAATATTCGTTCTTGGTAACATAATAATTTTTCTATGTAAACTTGATAAAAACTTAATTGTTTTCGTAAAAAAAATTATTTTTTTGAGGTAATTTAATATTTTTTTTGGCAGATCTGGGCCTAGACTATTGAAAAACATAAAAGACCGTAAATCGAAATTTTGAGTTTAACCATCGTCCCATCTCCCCTTAAATCGGTCACGTCGCAAAATCAGATTTATTTCATAGCATTGCAATATTGTCGTTTTAGTTTTAAATTCATCTGCTTACATTAACGATACATAGTTCCATACATTAACAACACATTTTATCACATCTATTCTCGGTTCAAACGCAAACTTGAGTATCATAAAAATCACCTCATTGTCATCCCCAAACTTACCCGAAAATCCGCAACGCAGACTGAAACTACGATGGAGTAGAGATATCATTGCGCAGATGTAAATTCTATCAATTTAATATTCACGATTAATCCACCGTTGGAGTGGCGGTCATAATGACATTTTTTGTTTGTTTTTGTAAATAGCATCACATTCACTGGTTGTGTTTTGTACAGTTGTGAATTAACAAACTAAGTTAAAATATAAAAAATATTTTCTTCAGTTTTGAACATAGAATCGTTTTTTTGGTTTTATTTTGAAATAAACATTATATAAGTATATAACGATTCGTATATTATGAATTTTGAAAGTAGAGCATATGAAAGTTTTAAACAGTAGTATCATCTGAAATATAAAAAAAAAATGTCTAAAAATTATTTTCAAATAGCTTCAGCATCCGTAACTGTCAGATTGAAATTTCAATAATTTATTTATTCTATTTTACTAAGTATTCTTGGTACTTTGATTTGCCACGTGATAACGTTTGTGATTTATAGCAAATTGTTAATGGTTTCTTTACGGTTCGCTGACCCATACGCTAGAAACTCTTTGCCGGTCTAAAAAAATATTATTCCGGCTATAAGGTTGAAACAAAATTATACACGAGTGAAGCTGGAGCTAGTTTTAAATAAATGCGCGTAGTTGAACAAAGTCAAGGTAAACTAAATCGATACAAACCCTCTTTTAAATATCCAGTGATGGAAATGTAAATAAAAGGCAGCTGAAAACAAAAAGGAGACGAGCAAATGATAGAATTTCTTTTAAATAGTACATTGTATTAGCGCATTAGGCTATAAAGGAAAGATAATCTTTTCTATTTTGTGTTTTGTAGAATTATTATACTGCCATCATTTGGCCTACGCTGTTTTACTTCATTGTTCAAACAATACAAAATAAGAAGCTTAGGGTTTTTTCTTTATCAGTTCTAAATAATGTATTAATTTAATTTTCCTTTTATTGAATTAACTCAAACGGAAAGCTTCATTTTATTATATTGGTAGCTTTTTTTATATATTCTGTTCACTCACAAAAAGATAATGTAATTTATTATTTATTTTAAAACAAAAGATATTTTACTGTTATTTCTCTGTTGTAAAATCTCTTCAGCATTTTATTTATTTCATTGACAGTATTGTTTTACGTTTTTATTTTTAAAATGCAATATAGAGTACATGCATTTTTATTACACAAAAATTGATCCTTGAAGTTAAACGTTTTTAAAACATAAGTGAAAAGTTAACTTTTTCTAAAGTTAATTCAGATTTCTCACTGATATTCTTATTACCCCATCAGTTACGATGCTTAATTTACATATAACACCCAATATTTAATTTTTTTTTTCAGAAACATATTCGTTAAATATAATTTTTACCTTTAACTAGGTTTACTTCACGGAAAATTAAACTTCTTCTTCTTACAAATATAAGGCTCTATATATCGTCTGTGCAATCACAAAGGGGCGTATCTCGATTTTTGCCTGTTTTGAGTTAAGGCCGATTCCATACTTATCTGGTGCTGTTCTGTGAAGTGACAAACTGGCGTATCTCAATTCATGTTAGTTTCTTAGTTACTAAAAAAAATGAAGGGCGTAAGTTAATATTTTCACTTGGAAAAACAGTCACATACAGCCATATCTTAGATACGCCTGTTTGTGGTTGTGTTTGTTTTTGAATTAAAGCACCAATTAGGCGTATCTGCAGAAATCTGCTCATTCAACTATTCAAACAACTTTAAAGTTGTCTGGAGAAATATTTTACCAAAACATTTAACACCAATTTTTTGTTTAGCACGAGCAAATAATTCTACATTACTTATTCTTTAAATTTTGATGATTTTCTTAACTTCAAAAAACTTTCAATAGGTATTAGAATTCTCAGGGTTAGGGTTAGGAAGGATGATTCTAATGATAAGATTGACTAGACAACCTTCAGAGCATTAATGGTAATAAAATATTAGCCTAGAAAGATTATTTTAAAAAAATCCATTGTTCTAACGTGTACAATAGCATTTCACTTTTCGAAAATCTGAATTTAGCTATCCAGAAAAACTTAATGGGAAATCTCCACTGATAGCCACTGCTAAAAATCCAGGATTTGCGACATTTTACACAAATTTACCTCATAAGAAATTTTGTCTTATTACTTGTGTTGTTTAACTTGTTTAAGTAATTTTTTTTCTTAAATCAATTATCTTAGGTGTAGTTAGTAAGTGTTTAGTTTTATAAATCATTTTCATGTTACTTCTCAGTCCGGGAGCGCATTGAGTGTATTTAGTATGTGTCCAGTACATATTATTTTTATTACCGCTGTCAAAATAATAGTATTTATGCGACTATTTCTTTTATAACAGGAAGTAGGCCTAATTATCGTTGACACTAAAAGAAATTTTGACTACAACATGGTTTCTATTAGGCTTAGTTGGTAGGTGTTTAGTTTTATAACTTATATTTTTCTATAATGTGTATCACCTTGTGGAATTGTATTTGGAAGTGTTTGTAATACTGTAATTTTTTAAATATTGTAGTTCAATAATGTTCTCATTAATATACTCAATGATCAAATTAATTTGTGATAAATCATACACATTTCTAAAGCAAATTAGGAAAGTCAATAAAACTGCAAAAGAAACCTAATGGTTATTATCATTAACAGATAGTCTTTTAACGTCAAGTAAATGTCATTATGCTTATCAGAAATTTATAATGATTAGTTTATAAGATCCCGTGTTTTTATCTTAGCTTAAATATTTTAAATAAAACAAATTACTTCTATTTTATTTGTTATTATTTATTTAACATACTGGTATTCTCAAGGGCGTAACTGAAATTCGTGCATTAATAAAATTACGAAAGCAATGACAAACTGGCGTATCTCAGTAAGAAGGGTTTTTGAGTCATCATTTCTTTATTTTGTAATGATAAAAATCTTTTTTTAATTGTTTTATCCAAAACCTGAACATTTGTTTATTATAATCTATACAAATAAAGAAAGTATGAACAATAATGAGTGAACAATGAAGTGTTAAGTTACATGAAGGGTTCACTTCAAACTTTAAATGGCTTTCCTGAAAAATCAACAAAATCGAGATACGCCCCTTTGTAATTGCACGGACGATATCAATATAGATCACTCAGTGAAATTGGTCTTTCCACCTTTTCTTTGGTCGACCCAGATCCCTTCTACCCTCAGCCTGATACACTTCACTTCGTCATAGGAAAGTTTTTGAGAAAATCACAAAAAAGTTAAAAAAATGACACGAATAAATTACTACTTCCGGTAAACCGATTTTGATGAAAATGTTCATGTCGGGTCCGGTAGTAGTATCTAACATAAGTTTCAAGTTCGTACGATGTTCCGTTCTTAGGATATTTTGTTCATACATACACACACACACACACACAGACCAATCGCTAAAAACATGTTTTTTGGGTTCAGGGGGTCTGAAAACCTGTAGATCCGGTGAAAACTCGATTTCGAAAAATTGACATGAAAACAATACGTTCCTTTCTTATGTTATATTCATATAGGCAAGAGAAAGTAGTAATAAGATAATGATACTGGAAATAGGCCGAAACTAAAAAATTACATTCTGAGAATTTTATTGATATAAAAAAATTGATTTTTCTTGGAAGGATATTCTTCTGTGCTTTATTACTTTTTTACTTTATTACTTTTGTGATAAAAGATGTTCTTAAAAAATGATAAATTATAAAAAAACATAGCTGGAACATTTATGCGGTGTTTTAAAAGTCACAGCTATTTTGTTAGGAATGCAGTTAGGCTACACTAAATACATGTGTTTTCTTTGCAAATGGGATAGCCGAGCCAAGGATAAACATTATGTTACCAAAGAGTGGAAGAAACGAGGCAATGTAACTCCAAATGAGAAAAATATAATTCATGAGCCCTTAGTTGAATCCAATAAAATATTTTTGCCTCCTCTTCACATGAAGCTAGGACTAATGAAAAATTTTGTAGAAGCAATGAAGAAGGAAAATCCAGGATGTTTGTACATAAGACAAAAGTTTCCGAAGTAAGTAAAGTAAAAATTAAAGAAGGGATATTCATTGATCCTCAAAAAAGATAATTGATCAAAGATTATATATTTAACTCACTGTTAAATAATATAGTAGGTCCAGTTCGGCTTCATTTAAAAACGTTTGCAAATATTTTCTCGGTAAAAAAAAATCGGACATTAACCACGACATTGTTAATCAACTTCTTAGTTAGTACAAAGCGATGGATTGTAATAGGCCCTATGTCTTTGAAAATACATTTTCTCCACTCACATCTGAATTTTTTCCCGGACAACCTTGGAAACGTTATTGATGAACACAGCGAACGTTTCCAAGACATTTTCAAGACATTTCGGTGATGGAAAGCCGGAAGAATGGGAAAAGAAATACTAACATGCAAGCCGATTACTGTTGGACATTAATTCGTGATGTGCCTGAGGCTATTAATAGAAGAAAAGCATCAGCGAAGTCGTTTTAAAACAGGTATGGCCATGCAAAATTATTTAATCTAACCGATTTTAACTAAATTTTTCTAAATTTTTTTGAACTGTAATTTCTTTAAACCTAAGGGTGATAAGAAAGTTCTATTAACATATCTGTAATGTACGCAAAAAATGAGTTCAAGAAATGGTATCACCTTAAAGAAACATTTAAAAAATATTTTTTGTCTGTCAGCGAATTTTTGATTCGTTTGACAAAGATGAGTAGACAATTTACCAATTAACCAGTGTAGTTTACGTACTGTCAGCTCAAGTTGTTTCTTTTTAGTTACCTACCATGTGTTGTTTCCATGTGAGACGACGATCTAAATGTAGTCCCAAGTATTTTACAAAAAATAATAAGTAATTTTATTATTTTAAACGAAGAAAAAAATAAAAAAAAAAAAATTTTAAGAAACGCTATTATTTAACAATTAATCAAAAAGAAATGAACTAAAAAGAAAAAAATAAAAAAATTTACAAAAAAAAAATCACAGACATTACAGTTAAAAATAAAAGCGTGGCGCATTAATATAATATATAATATTTATTGTAAAATATTCGTTGTAAAATATTATATATATTAATGCGCCACGCTTTTATTTTTAACTGTAATGTCTGTGATTTTTTTTTTGTAAATTTTTTTCTTTTTTTCTTTTTAGTTCATTTCTTTTTGATTAATTGTTAAATAATAGCGTTTCTTAAAAATTTTTTTTTTAAATTGTTTTTTTTATTTTTTTATTTTTAGTTAATTTTTTTAAGTAATTGTTAAATAAAAGCGGTTTTTAAATTTTTTTTTTAATTTTTTTTTTAAATTTTAAAATTTTTTTTTACAAACACCTCTACAGCGTATTGTCATCGAAGATAAACAAGTGTGCAAAGTTTGATTCATATTGATACGGTAGAAGTATTAAAATTTTAAGTTGCAAGATTTGATGGATCCAAGAGTAAGTTAAATAAAAGCGTTTAATAAAAACATAAAATGTCATTTTTGACCTAATTTTAGTTTTTTCTCTCTCCTGAAAATTTTGCTTAGTGAAGATAATATCCCTTTTCTTATGGACGATCATAAATATTGTTAACCCTTTCAATCCCAATTTTTTAAACTATACACAAAAAATTTCTGTTCATTGTTTCATACAACAATATGAATATGTAAACTTATGTTCAGGCTTCCTAAACAAAATAATATATTCTCTTACTTAGATTTGTAGTAAAAAAACTAGATATGATTTTAATTTTAAAGTTATCATTTAAGAAAAAATATTTTACAATTAAAAATATTGATAAAATGGATAAAATAACTTTTTACAAACAGTTTAAAATATATACTTTGTACTTACGTACGACATATTCGAAGAAATGCTACTTTATTTTAGTAAATGAACACAAATATTTAAAACTTTTTTTCTCCTAATGTGTGTACGTTGCAATCTGTTCAATTCAGAACAATAAGCAAACCAATGACCCAATAAGATGAGGATGATATGTATGACGTGTAAATGAGGGTATTCTTGTACAGACTTAGGCCGAACATTCCTGAGAGTATGGTTAATTGAACCCCAACAATCAAAGTACACCGGTAACAACTGTCTAGCATTCAAATCCGTATGAAAGTAACTACCTTTACTAGGATTTGAACCAGGAACCTTTGTCTCCAAAAATCAGCTGTTAAACAGCTGATTTTGACGACGATTTTACCTCTAGACCAACCCGGTGGGTTATAAAACTAAAATTAATTTTTAAAAGAAACTAATTAATGGTCGCCTCCGTAGCGCAATGGTCAGATGTTACACTGCATCTGCATCTGCTAAACATGCTACACTGCAAAACGGAAGTCTCAAGTTTGATTCCTGGCTAGGGTACAAAAAATTATTACACTTCACAACCAGCGTTCCTAATCCAAAGTAGTTGCTAATAACTAAAATTTTGATGTCTCTTATTTCACTCCAGTGTGACTTCTTCGTCACACTGGGTTAGAAAGGGTTAATCGAATAATTTAAAGTTGTAGTAATTTTTAAAAAATAAATTCATAAAAAACATTCCGCCTACGTAATCATGAAAAATATATTACCCACAAATATCCTACGCATTCCATGCCAACCTTATTATTGCCTTCCAGATACAAAAAATATGACGTTAAATACATCTAATTATACGACTTATTAAAAAAATTAAATCCAGCAATGTAAAACTGAATGTGAAATTTTTCAAAAATGTTTCTGACCAAACAAAATACTTTTAATTTTTAAACGAATTGCATAAAAAAATTCATTTAAAAAAAATATACTAATTTACATTACAATACAACTTACCGAAAAAAATTGTCGCTAATTTTGATATGACACATTTTAAATTAATCGCTCTAAGCAATAAATTTCTGGTGTTTTTTTACATTAACAGCTGTATACACATTGTAATTCTACGAAATTCATTACATTGACAAACATTGTTTTGGGTTGTTTGATTTATGAAAATTCAAACAAGTAAAATATAGATTTAGATAAAAGCAAATTAAATTTCAGCTTCCACTGTTTTAATATTAAGCGGAATTAGTCCGTTGAATATCTGGTTTTAAAATTTATAAGCAGTCTTTTAACGTTTACAATGACAGAATTACGAATTAATTCTAGGAACCAATAATTACATTAAAATGGTATTTTGTTTATTTATTTGTAAAGCTTAATACCTTCATTTGCGTGTTTCAGAAATTGAAAAATTCCTGGAATAACGTTGTACAGTTTAATAATGTATAATCATATTTACAATAATTAAAATTCTAACAGTATGAAAGACTCGAATAAATGTTTGATCTGAAGGAATGAGAGAGTGGTACATCAGGAACTGAATGAAAAATCAGTTCCTCTTCAGAGACTAAAGTTTTAATCTAGCAAAATAAAATCGAGGATAATGAAATTAGTGGCTACGTCCAAATTGGAGCTCATAACTATTTTTTACTTTCTCTTGCCTATATGAATATATAGAAAGGAAAGTATTGTTTTTATGTCGATTTGTCAAAATCGAGTTTTCACCGGATCTACACGTTTTTAGACACCCTAAACCCAAAAAAAATGTTTTTAGCGATTGGTCTGTGTGTCTGAGTAAAATATCTCAAGAACGGAACATCGTACGAACTTGAAACTTGAAATTTAAGTTAGATACTAGGCTACTAGCGGACCCGACGAACATTTTCATCAAAATCGATAAACCGGAAGTAGTAGTTTATTCGTGTCATTTTTCACTTTTTTAAGACTTTCTCAAAAACGGCTCCTACGATTTTTTTTTAAAAATCACCCCATTTACTACATTGCTTATGGTCTACAAGATAGGGTAGGCGCTATGTCTGCTGAAATTCTCGGGGAGGCTGTGTTCTCGTAAAAAAATTGTTTTTTAAGATTGTGGCTTTAATATCCATTTTAGAGCAAAATTGTACGATAAAAGTTAAAAACAATTTAAGAAACTACAACTTTTACTTCAAACATATTTTTGTGTAACGCTTAGTTTAGCGGTAATTAACGATTTTATGTGTTTTTCTCACTAAAACGTGTAAAAATCGATTTTTTTTCAAGATATCAGTCTTATTATGCACTTTACGACAAAAAATATTATCAAATTTATAGAAAATTAAGAGATCTACAACTTTTATATAGAGCGTTTTCTTCTACAGAGCCTAGTTTAGCGTGAAACAGTTATTTTCCGTATTTTAAAGCCTAACTGAGGTTGATTTTTCTTTTGCGTCTATCACTCATGATGAAAATTAGGTAATATGTATATTGAGTTTAGTTTTTTGTTTGTTTCTAATGTTTTATTACTAATATTAGGTTATATTGTTAATTATTTGCATTGGCAAGAAAAAGTTGTGTGAGTGTTTCACACCAGATTTTTTTGTTTTAATTTATTAGTGTTATTTACAGGTTCATGTACATACAATTATAGTATATTTCTTTTAACCCTTTCAGGGCCGAAACAAAATTTCAATGTTTGATCTGAAGTGTAATTTAATTTGAATAAGGGTGTACAAAAAGTGCCAGCCCTTACTTCGAAAACTTGCAATCGTAGTTTCATAATTTCCTTTGCCAACTAAAATTTAAATGTTACAGAAAAATAAAATTTCCAGTTACAAATTAATTTTTGTTGAGTTCATTAAAAAAAATCGTTCTAACACTAAAAATATTCAAAATTTTTTTTTAGTTTATTTAAAGTCGCATCGACAGCTTGGTCATTAGCAACTACTATGTGTTTTGGTACTTTAACAGTGTTTTCAACGTGTTAAAATTTCCAGACCCTAGCCGGAAATTGAACTCGGGACCTTTCGCTTTGTAGATTAGCCCCGTAGTCACTACGCCACGGAGGCGGTTTCATAATACATTATTCCATTATTTTTGTTTAAAAAAATTATTTTGTAAAAGTTTGCTTATCCGGACGTTGTAATTTCATTCATAACTACGGACATCCGGTATATTGGACACTGGAACTTTACGTGAAAGATATCAACGTCCTATTTTCCGGACGTTAATACTGAAAGAATTAAGCAGAGACCTACTGTAAACAACATTTTACGAAGTAAGGTTGGATCTGTTGTGTCTACCCTACATGTAACCGGATGGCTAGTGCCCGCTTTCATTTCTATATACCATTTGTAACCAGAATATCATTTGTTACCTGAATCTTATTGAGTTAGTTTGAGCTCAGTTGAAGGATTACCTGGCAACAAATAATAAGATATTTAAGCTCTAAGAAGTAGAGAAACTTTTGGAAATTGGAGTTTCTAAAGTATCCGTGAATTAGTGGAAAAACTGAAAAGATCACGTAGAAAAGGAGGAGAAAGAATGTGGGATTTACATTCTTTGAGGCGAATTTCAGGTAGAAAACTTGTAAATTTGGAACATAATTCAAGTAATGATAAAGAGGATGTGTCGTACTAGGTAAGTATTAGGTATAGCCTACTCTATTTGGAAATAGATTACCGAATTGACTTCTAATAGATATTAAGAAAACAGTAATAACTTAACAATTAAAAATTCAATACTAAGTTCATAAAAGACTTGAAATAAACTTGATAACCTCAATAATTTAAAATGCAATTTAATTTCGTTGCTTTGAAATCAACATTTTCATGTCTACAAAAACTAGTTAAAATTGTAAAATATTGTTACTCTATATTGCAAAATAAACAATTTTCCGGTTGTACAGAACTATTGCAACCAGTCATAGAAACATTTAATTGAATTTGCAAATAAAATAAAATTTGAACATTATGCTTTTCTTTTAAAAGACTATGTAATTAACAATTTTTATTTGCGTATTTAGCAACACACATTTATAATCCAATCGATTAATTCAGTTTACTTAGTAACATTAATAAGAACTCTTAATATTTTGTAACATATTTCCACATCAATAAATTTAGAATTAAATTATCAAGAATATTGTGAAACTTATCTCTAAGGTCTGTTTCGGGATCTGGGTAAATTGAATAATTAATGTACTAAAGTTCAAACTTGCAAGTATTTATTACGCCATAAAAATTACAATTAATGAAGTGAATAAAATCTACAAGTAAATTACAATTAAATACCTTAATAAATAAATACTAATTATTATTAACTAATACAATAAATAACTTATTACTTATTACAATAAACAACTAATTTACTAAATACTAGTACAAAAGATACTGAAAAAACATTTAATAATACACAGTAATTCACAGTAACGTCAACCTTATCTAACATACTTTTATACATTATGGAATGCGTTCACTCGATCGCAGAAAAAAACATAAACTGACCTAGACCGTAAACAAACCGATATTATAGGTGGGCTAATGGAGAGTTTGAGAAAAGACAGAGATTTTCGATAAAATAATAGAATACAAAATCCTTCTTACGGCTTCGGGGTAAATCTTAACAAAGTAAACAAACTAGGATTGAATAGAAGGTGTTACAAAAAAGGCCAGTTATCTAAATATAGGTACCCGCTTTATCACAATACCTGTACAACAAAAGCCAGGCCTACCTTTACTATGAAAACCCTTTATCACTATTTCTTGGAAACCCATTATTACTCTATTACTCTTTTTGTTTACGTTAACATTTTTATGCTATCGGTCATACTCGAAAACTCTTTCCTTTTTCATATTGTCACAATATTTTATTTATCATAATGAGTGATTAATAAAAGTTATTTACGCTGAATCAGAATTTAAAGGTTTTGTAAAGCTTTGTCTAACACCTTGTTTGAGAAAATCCAAAATTTACTCTACAACTCTGCATAAAGAAAAGAAATAGGAAACCAACTTAAAAATTAAATTTATTTATTAAATTATCTTCAGCTTGAATCTTTACTTTATTTATTTATTTAATTTAAATAAATATACATGGTAATTTAATACTGAATAAAATTAAGCTGTACATGTATACAATATTATACTCATACTAATACTATACTATACTATACTTATACTTATAATATATCATACTTACTTATATAATTACTTATATATACTTATTATACTTATATATACTTACTTATTATAATACTATACTTATTATAATACTATACTTATTATACTTATAATACTATATTATACTAATACTATACTTATACTAATATTATTTAATATACTAAATATACTTATACGTAAAAACTTTTCTTCACAAAGAGTTCTGTCCGCGCATAGGATTCTGCACTAACCGTGCATAGTTCTGCACGGAAGCTAATTTTTTAATACAGTATTAAAAATTGATTATTAATTTTTATAAAAAGTAGAAATAATTCCGATAAAATAAATAATGAAAAAAATCGTAAAATATTTATTATGGACAATTCTTAAACAATCCTATGTGCGGAACTAGCCCATTATAAGTAAAAAGTGTCCTGGAAATTTCAAACTGATGTCTTTAACCATTCTTGAGAAAACTTGTGTCAACTTTCAAAAATCATGATTTACTACAAATTGACTTTATATTGTAATTTATACTTTTTTAATAATGTCCAGCGCTATAAAATGGTTGGTCTGGATCCTCATCTTCAAGTTATTTTCTTTTTAAACTCCTCTTCTCCCGTATTTGTTTTTCAAATTCAGACAGTTTCTTTCAGTATCTTCTATTCGTCCTGAATCCAGTCGTTCCATTGCACGAAAATATTTTTACCAGGTTTCAGCTCCATTTCTTTGTACAAGAGTGTCTTTATACAATAATATATTGTTTATATTCATAAAAATTGCACACCACCATAAAAAATATATCAAAACACTCAGAATACTATGCAGTTTCAGAAAATGAAAAATCAAAAATCTGAAAAAATTATTTTTTCGCAGTGACGGTCCCCTAAGACAGCGTTTATAAATTAAAAGTTTGTTTCTAGGCTATGATTTTTATTTCAGTTCGGGTAAGAATAGTTTAAATTTAAATCTAGCTGTTATCGTTTTTGCTAAATGTGTGAATTCCACTTTAGGCGTCTATCTAGGTATAATCCGAGCCATTGAGCTTTGTCTTTTGTGTGGAATTGTCTTTTGTGTACCATTGTAATATTAGTCTTTGTGTAAATAATTTTGGTAAGAAAATTTAACTGTAACATGTTGAGTCTTCTGTGTTGTTTGTTTTTCTTATTTCTTTTTTACATGTTTTTTTATCGAGAACTGTACATTATTGACAACTACCCAATTTTATCGCTGCTTTGGTGTATTATTTGACGTGAATTAGGCATGATTTTGGACAGGGACTCCCAGTAGAGTTTTTCCACGGATGGTGGTCAGCTGGTCACCATACAAAGTCGCTTGCCCAACCGGTGTTACTTAACAAATAATAGTGACTTTCTACTGAGTAACTAACTGGGATTTCCCGAAGGCCTGTTTATTTTTAAACGTTATTTTCTCTACTATATTTGCATAAACCCACCGGGTTGGTCTAGAGGTAAAGTCGTCGTCAAAATCAGCTGTTTAACAGCTGATTTTCGGAGACGAAGGTTCCTGGTTCAAATCCTAGTAAAGGAAGTTACTCTTATACGGATTTGAATACTAGACAGTGGTTACCGGGTACTTTAATGGTTGGGGTTCAATTAACCATACTCGTCTAGGACTCTACTCGCCTGGGTCTGTACAAGACTACATTTCATTTACATGTCATGCACATCATCCTCATCTCATTGGATCATGAGGTTGCTTATTGTTCTGAATTGAACAGATTGCAACGTACACACATTAGGGATAAAAAAAAGATTTGCATAATTAAAAAAAATAAGTAAATAACTTAAAATTTATATTATAGTAAACAAACTCATGATCTTGATGTTTTACCTGTGAAGGCAGATAACAAAATAAATATAAATTTTTTAGTTACTATTAGATACGATAAGCTATAAATTATTAATGACGTTTCTATTTACTTCCTAAATCCTATTCGGACGTATAAACTTAAACTTTTAGCTTTGCCAAAGCCTCTAACTTGAGATATCTTTAGTCATCTCAATCTAAAACATTACTACTAATTATTGAAGTTCTATTTTATGTCAACAGAAATACGACGCAAAATCAACTAAATGTAAAATTAATTAAAATATCGATCTCTATATAACACAAAAACTGTTACTCAAAATTATACGGGTTTCTAAGCAAACTATTTAATAATGTATTTCTAATAAACATTTTCCTAATACATATACGCGTATTTAGCATATATTTAAAATCAGTATTACGTATTTTTTAAGATAAAAACTCTGCTATTCGTCAAAATTTTAATTTTGCATAAAATTAGTTCATTCATAGTTAAATCAAATGCTTGGTTATTAGCAACTACAGTGGGTTAAGTATCTAAAAAAGTGAATTTTTATTTGTGAAAATTTTCGGTTACCAAATTTTACCAAAATATTAAAAAAATACAGATATAAATAAATACAGATTTATAAATAGAAACAAATGTATATACAAAAATTAATTGAAATTTATATCAGTTAATTTTCTTTATTTTTTGCTTTAATTTTTGAAAAAATGTCTCAGCAATATCTCCTTAATCTCTTCCGAGATTTATCGTTTAGGATAAGTAAACAAATATTTCGGATTAATTAATTTTTATATTAATTATTTTTTCTGAAATAATCCTTGTATGTTCTGTGTCGACATTAATAATTAATTACAAGTAAAGCATTTAAAATCCTTGAGTAAATATTTTTACTGTTTCAAACGAAATTAAAAATGATACTTTATATTATAAGGTGTTTATAAATGAAATAAACACGTTCGATACTGTAAGATATTTCAAGATTCCTTGAAACATCTTACAATAGCAGACAAGTTTGTCTGTTAAACTTTTTTTAAATTCAAATAATTTTTTTAAGTGTCAATAAATTGTTTAGACACCCTGTAATTTAATTTAATTTTATAAATTTTATTAATCAATTTTATATTAAAATCACTGTTAACTAGAAGTTCTGTATTGAATTTTTCTAAAAGCGAATATCCGGTGTTATATTTCTTGGTTTTTTTCCGTTAATATTTTTTCCTCGCTAACGTTAGGTTAGGCGTAAATGGGTTTTATAATATGTGTAATTGTTCTAATAATTGAATTCCCATCTCTGTCAATACAATCGACCGTCGCGTGATATGTTCTCTGTATTTACGATTTACGCTGACGCTTCTTCTTATGTACATTGAACCGTCTTTTTCAATGTCAACGTTTAACTTTTCTCGTGCGTTAATTTTTTCTTATATTCTGCGCCTTTGCTTTGTGGCTGTGGACGAGTGAACATCCTTATAAGCTCCAGGTAATTTATCCACAATGAATTTCTTTAACCAATATTTAAAATTTAAATTTAAAATGATTATTTAATCCCGGTTAGGATTTTGGCTAAAATTTTATACGGCATGTTTTTATTTTAAGATATTTGGTGAATTTAATGTAAAACTATTTCCCCGATAATTTTTAAGTAATATTTTTAATAATTATTATAAAAGTTTAGATTTGGTATGCCTTTCGCATTCCAACTTAATATTAAAATTTAAAATCAGTATTTTTCTCAATTTCTTTTTTATTATTATTTCACATTAAATTTTTGGTTGTAATAATTTTTACGGAGAAGATGTTTTGTTTTTCAAATGCTTCTCCCAACATTAAGATATTCCAATGACCACCTGAAATGGTCACTTTTCAGTGTCAGTCGCTTTGACTTTAAACTTTTTTTCTCTTATTAATTTTAATGTTTTTTTAGAACTATTTTTATGTGGAAGTCAGTTCGAACAATTTCAGACAGACCTTGTTTTTTCATTGTTTAATTTCTTCTTATTTCATTCTAAAAAAATAAGTCATAGTTTTTTTGAAATGTAACATTGTTTCTTTTTGTAAAGAATTTTTTTTTTGATAATAGATTTTTCTAAAGTAGATTTTTGAAGTTTTTTTTATACGAGTTTTTTTTTACATTTTTTTGTTAAATTTTGTCTTTAAAATTAATTGCCGAATAGTTTATTTGTTTAAGTTTTCCTTTAAATAGTTTCTTGTTTTAAATGGTTTGTTAACTGATTTTCAAATAAAAATACGTCACCTTTATTTCTCGTATTCACATTTAAATTTTTTTCTTTCAATTCATCTGTTTAATTCAATTCTAGGTAGTTTCTTCAAATTAATTCTTATATTTTTCTTTTTGTAAAGCCAAGTTTTAATTTTAATCCAATAATTTTTTAAATATTTTTTTTTATTAATGATTTCTAAATTTTTAACTAAATAATTTTAATAAATTTTTTTTATGAAATTTTTTAAATGATTTTGTCCGGTAATTTTCTTTCTTTAAATCGTCCATCTGACAAACACTAGGCTAGTTCCGTTCTAACTTATTATTTATTTATAATCCTTAAATTAAGTACCTTTCAATTATTTTGGTTAGCATTGACAAGTTTCTGTAGTTATTTTTATTGTTTTTGTTTGTTCCCGTTATTTTGATTCAATTAATTAGGTATAACTAAGTTATTATTATATTTTTATAACCACTATTAGATTTATTAATCACTTATCATTAATAATTTTTTTTCTTTATTAAAAAGTAGAAAAAAAAACATATTTTACTTTAGTTTCAAATTTTTGTTTAAGTTTAGTTTTAAATAAATTGATATTTTATTATTTTTCACTCCAAGTTGTCTGTGTAATATTTTTCATTCTTAGACCCGAGATTGATTTTTAAATCACACCTTCGCTCATCCAACAGCGAGTTTAGCTCTACCTGCTAGAATTTCTGGGTTATGCTTTGCATAGATTCAGAGAATGGAAATATGGATTTTCTCTGCCGAATCCTGTTGCCGTTTTCCTTAGGCAGAGTGGTGGAGGTTTTTCTATGCCCCTAAAGTACCAGTTTGGCTGTGTTTTCATTTCAGTGTCTGGTGAAACACAGTTGAGCCGTTACTCTCTTTTTTTTTTTAGTCTGTTGCTACACTACATTTTGTCTGGTGAAGTTCGCTGTGCTTGTACCTCTTACTTAGTATGGTGATTGTCGTCTACTTCGGTGGATATTCCTCCTTACTTAGTTTGATGTCTAGCACCTTACTTTGCCATGCGAAATCTGGTGGAGGCTTCGTCTTCACATTACATAATCTAGTGGAGGTCGTCTCTTTGGGTTACCACACATGATCTCATTACAATACCTTATAAAAAAAATATTTTCAGGTAAGAATGTTTTGCAAAAATTCAGCAAGTCATGAATGGTTAAATCCGTGATTCCGAAAAATATAATTATTAATATAACTATCAAAAAATATTTTGCATAACTACTATAAAGCTGCACAATTTTCGTAAACGAGTATTGATATTAAAGGCGGTGTGAATTTTATTTTAAGGAGAAGAGGTACCCAGAGGTTTACTGTTTAGAACTAAGGGTGTTGTCCGTTATTCAGACCAAGAGGTCTCTGCTCCATTTTCATTTTAGGCGTCGCAAAGTTGGAAAGTTCCTTGTAGCTAGGTTACGAGCTAGTTGGTTTGAATGGTCATCTCGTCTTTTACGAAACTTAATATAAAAGGTCACGATTTGTTTCTTCATTGTCGGAATTTTTAAATGATCATGGAGGGTTTTAATGGTTACATAAAAAGGAGCGCCAGAAGCAAGTCTTGAAAATTTTAATTGAAAGGCTGGTTCGACTTTAAGTTATTCTTTGCTTTTATTTTAAAGAGCTGGACACCATAAGTTCAGATTGGTCTCAAAAGGGTTTTATACATTAAAATTTTGGAACGGAGGTTCAATTTTGATCGAGGGTTTATTAAGCAGAAGAGTAGCTTCTGCCAGCGGTTAAGTTTTAAACGTTTTGTACGCAGATGATGCTTCTAAGTTAGTCGCCTGTCAAGCCACAAGCCAAGATATCGCACCACTCTCGGTTGGGGAATATAATCGTTATTCAGCACAACAGGTGAACAGGTTTGACATCGTAAGATGAATGTAACCTGTTTTGATGTAACAGGGTTCACCTTAATACCCCACCGGGTAAGCTAGCCTTTTATTAATAAAAGATATCGCTGCGCCAATCTGGAACCTTCATCCTCGCTCTTTCTCTTACAAGTTTTACCATGTCTTAAGCATAGATCGCGGTTACAGATGTGTCCAAAATAGGCACATCCGATACAAATACGCTAAACAGAAATGGGGACAGTATTGCCCCTTGGGGTACTCCGGCGTTAGTTTTAGCAGCTCAGAATAAGCAGTAACATACTTGACCTTAGAAAATTTATACTTTAAAAATTATTTTATAACTAAATAGTACGAGTCACTCCAAATGTGTTTCAATTTAAACAGAAGTCCATTGTGACATACTTTGTTGAATGTGGAACTGATATTCAAGAAAATTCCAGTGGCGTAGGCTACTACTTAAAAAAAAATTGAATTGGAATTCATTTTAACTTTTATTTACATTATTGATATTGTTGTCCTCTGTTTCACTGCATTTAATATCGATGTACTTCTCATAGAGTGTTCACTAATATCACTGATCAACGACAAATCAATCATAGATTGTCATTCTTCAAAGTAATCATTTTAACCTGTAAAAAGTATTTTTTATACTACTATACCAAAGTTGTACATTTAATATAAACACCCTATATTTTGTATAAGAAATTTCTTTAAGAAATAAACATTACCAAGAAATAAGGAATGAATGTACAGTTGAGAAGTGTACACATTGTTGAATGTACAATCGTGTACACTAAATTGGCCATGTGAAGTACATTTATAAAATATTCATCATCCCCTCTTACATTATGTTGGGGATGAGAATACCTTTTCAATACTGGGTAGAAAATTTTTCCATGGAAACTGCAAAGAAATGTTTTCCTCTTAATCATTCCCTCTGTTTAATTCGAATGACATATTTCATTACAACTTCTTGTGTACATTTACTTGATAATAGGTTTTACGAAGCGAGTTTTAACAGTATGATATTTTATTACAAAGGTTTTATTAAATTTGACTTATTTACATAAAAATAAAAATTAATAAGCGATTCCATTTCATTTAACAGAGTTTTCTTTGTATTTATTTAAAATGTATGGGGTATATATTTCATAAAGAGGTTTGTCATAAAATTTTTAATTTAAATATTTATATATATTTTTAAATTACATGACTTTTTCTGGTATAAATTAATTTCATTTTCTTCGTTTCTTAATTACATATAACTTTTTTCTTTTATCGGGTGAAACATTAGGTATTTTAAAACGTATTTATTGAAATTTTACAATTTTTCAATTTGGAAAATATTGAATATGATAAAGCTGTTTTGTTGTTTAGGTCATCAGCCGAAATGCTGGTTTGAACCTGTAGAGGTTTTACTAAGCAAATCAAGGATTGAGGTGGTTTACAATTGCCTTCCTCACTGAGTGGAAAAGTATACTTATCAGCATGCCGGGCCCTCTGAAAAGCACATATTTTTTACTCTGAAAATGACACCTTCACTTCATTCACCACAGGATCTGGCTGTATAATGAAATTCATTACTTTCAGTGGAGACAACTCCGATTAGTGTCTTTTGCACCTCTTTTTCTTCTGTTCTTAAATGATTCAGTTATTTAATTGGCTGACCATGTGATAAGAAACAGAACTATTTATTTTAGTCCTACAACGAACTGATTAAGTGTAAATAATTTGACATTCCATCTGTCCATTATAGGCATGATGGTAAAAGCTATAAAGCTATAAGTTTTAAAGCTATAAAGAATAGCAATGGCATCAGAAAAAGTAGCTCTTAAGACCTTAGAAAGAACTGGTATGTATACCGTAAAAAAAGTATACTGGGGAGAGGGAATGAATTGCTCTTTGAGGCACTCCAGCTTTGAGAGCATAGATTGATGACAAGATGTTATTTTCTCTGACAGTAAAGAAACGATCCTTTAGAAAAAATTTTATTATTAAATTACTATTTCACAAATTTTATGAATATTCCTGGTGAATTTGTGTCTAATTTTGTGAAATCATATAGTTTAATAATATTAGCGTTCAACGGCCTCCATCTTGTAGTGGTTATTGTGCTAGGCTATTAAATGGACGGTCCTGAATTCGTATCTTGGCAAGGATTTGATAATTACAACTGGCTGATACGTTCATTAAAACATTAACTAAAAATCTGGTGTGAAACACACAACTTTCTCTTGCCAATGCAAATAATTAATATAATGTACCATTAGTAATAACATCAGAAATAAACAAAAAAAAATAACCTAATTTTAATCACGAGTGAAAGACAAAAAATGAAAATTAACCTCAGTTTCGCTTAAAAATACGGAAAATTACTCTTTCACACTAAACTAGGCTCTGTAGAGAAAATTACTCTAAGTAAAAGTTGTAGATCGTTTAATTTCATATAAATTTTATTTTATACACTTTTGTCGTAAAATGCATACTAAGGGCGAAATCTTAAAAATATCGATTTTTCACACGTTTTCGTGAGAAAAAACCATAAAATCGCTAGTTACCGCTAAAGTAAGCGTTACACAAAACATTGCTTGAACTGGAATTTGTAGGATTTTAAATTGTCTTCAACTTTTATTAGATAAATTTTTGAGCTAAAGTGCATATGTAAGCCACAATCTTAAAAAATCTATTTTTTTACATAAAAACAGCCTCTCCGAGAAATTCAGCAGACAATGGCGCCTACCCTATCTTGTAGAGGATAAAAAAATTTATAAACCAAGCGATTTTTAAAAAAATTTGTAGGACCCGTTTATGAGAAAATCGCAAAAACGTGAAAAATGACACGAATAAACTACTACTTCCGGTTGACCATTTAGATGAAAATGTTTGTGCCAGGTCCGGTAGTAGTATCTAACTTCAAGTTTCAAGTTCGCACAAGGTTCCGTTCTTGAGATATTCTGTTCACGCGCGCGCGCACACACACACACACACACACACACACACACACACACAGACCAATTGGTAAAAACATGTTTATATGGGTTCAGGGGGTCTGAAAACGTGTAGATCCGGTGAAAACTAGATTTTGAAAAATCGACATGAAAACAATACTTTCCTTCCTATATATTCATATAGGCAAGAGAAAGTAAAAGAGGTATTACCATTTACTCAGCGTACTAGAACTAATTTCAGAATAATAAATAACGAATGTAACTATGTTTGCCTATCCGTTGTATTGAAGGAATATTTTTATCTATTTTTGTAACATCATTAGATAACTTACATAACACTACACTTTACAGATTTATTTTAACACTTTTACGTCAAAAACACAAAAAATTTATGGAGTGAATACCAAAGGGTATTACTCCCTTTTGAACATAATCACACTATATCTACATATATTGTTCTATAAGAGCAGATCGTAGATTCACAATAACACAAAAAACAAATTGCATAACTTAGTGATCTAACCCACCGGGTTGGTCTAGAGGTAAAGTCGTCACCAAAATCAGCTGTTTAACAGCTGATTTTCGGAGACGAAGGTTCCTGGTTCAAATCCTAGTAAAGGTAGTTACTTTTATACGGATTTGAATACTAGACTGTGATTGCCGGTGTACTTTGATTGTTGGGGTTCAATTAACCATACTCTCTCAGGAGTGGTCGACCTGGGTCTGTACAAGACTACACCTCATTTACACGTCATACACATCATTCTCATCTCATTGGGTCATGGGGTTGCTTATTGTTCTGAATAGAACAGATTGCAACGTACACATATTAGGAATTAAAAAAAAAAACCTTAGTGACGTAATTCAAATAGGCTACATGAAATTTGAAGGCGTTTTATTGAAACAAATGGTGATTTCTTCACTTGATAAACTTTTTTGTGTTTCTTTTTCCTATTTGAACCACAGGTGTTCACTTATAATAACGACTAGTAATGATATTTAAAAAAGTGACAACTAACATTTTCAAAAAATAAAACAAGTTCAGAAAATTCAAATTATTATAATTTTATTTTAATTAGTAGGAGCATTAAAAATTAATCGATTTTCTTTTTAGTCAGAAGATGTGAAGTACTTGGGGCTTCATCTGGACCGCCGTCTGACGTGGAAGAGACACATTTTGACGAAATGAAGACAATTGGATTAAAACTTGAGAAATATGTTTTGGTTAACCGAAAGACCCTCACAACTGTCAACTTAATCAAAACTGACGCTAAACAAGACAATATTTAAGCCGGTATGGACGTACGGGATACAACTCTGGGGGACAACGAATAATACCAATATTGACATTTTAGAACGTTTTCAAACAAAATTTTTACAATCATCTTTTAGGATACCATGGTACATACGAAACAAATATATCTATAACGACATATGACTTAACTCAGTAAGACAGGAAATTACACGATTTAGCGAAACATACGAACAAAGACTAAACGGACATCTGAATCATCTCGAGATAAACTTACTGGACAACAGTGACGATACGTTTACAAGACTTAACAGATACAATGAGTTGGATTTAATTAACAGATTCAAACACGATTAACGTTTTATTTTTGATATTTTTATGTGTATGTATAAATATTTTCTTTTATATTTCAATTTTGAATCATTTCAAAATTAATTAATTTTTAAAATTACAAAAAGTTTATCTATAAAAATATTGTTATTAATGTATAATGTTGTTGTAAATTTGTCTTTTCTATGTTAACATTATTACTTATTGTTCTTGTTCCTTTATAACAAAACAGATTTTAATTTTGCTGATTTGATAACAAATCGCCGGGCATGCTGATAAGCATGCCCGGCCATCTGCAAAGCATATACTTTTTACCCTGCAAATGACACCTTCACTTCTTTTGCTGATTTGATAATAAAAAATAAATTATCTTTTTTTTTTAATTTTTCAACAGTACACAAATATACGACTACTGAAAATGTTATAAACTTTCATAAACAAGTTACATGAAAAATAAAACATAAAGACAAAAATTGATACCCTTTGGTATATCTTTGGGTGTATAATTAAGTATTAAATATGATAATTACTTACTTACTGCAGTGGCCACTCGTACCGCAGTCGGTACTTGGCCTCATCAACACAGCCCCTCCAACGAACCCGGTCAGCAGCGTCATCCTCCTTCAGCCCAATCCTTCCCATGTCCTACCGTGCCTGGTCCCACCATCTTGTCTTAGGCCTTCCAGCTAGTCTTCTTCCCTCAGGATTGTTCCTCAATACACTGCCCGTCAATGTGTTCCCCTCCTTCCTCACAACATGTCCCGCACAACGTAACCTTCTGCTTTTAATCTCGCCCAATATGTCCGGTTCTTTGAATAGCTGACGTATTTCACAGTTGTGCTTCATCCTCCAAACTCCGTTCTCCAGTGTTGGGCCAAAGATTTTTCCAAGTACCTTGTTTTCAAAAACAAGGTTTTTTTTTCTTCTTTTTTGTTCAGTATCCACGTTTCTGAAGCATAAAGCATCACTGGTCTAATGATGGTTTTGTATAGTCTTACTTTTGATGTATGTGAGAGGAGTCTTGAGCTAAGCAGCTTATTGCATGCATGAAAGGTTTTATTTGCCGATCTTATTCTGTTAGTCACTTCCAGTTCCTCTGAGTTGTTGTGCGTGAGCGTTACCCCTAGGTATGTGAAAGTTTCTGCCTTTTCAAAATTATAGTTTCTTACTTTTAAAATCTGATTATGGTGTCCGTTTATATTTCGATCTCTACTTATCTGCATAAACTTGGTCTTTTTTTCATGATAATTAGTCTATGCAATTAATTGTTCTTATTTTTATTATATTAATAATTTGTTTTATTTAGTTATAACTCAGAGAAGATATCTATTCCATCTTCTTTTTAGACGCCGGGCTGGATTCCCGGGAAGGTGAAAGCGATGAAGTTCTTGAATTAGATGACTCGGATTTAGTTGTGATTTCAAAAATAATTTTTTATAATAGGACTGTGCTACTTCAACTGTAAGAATCCCGAAATCGGAGTGTAAAACGTCGTTACTTACGTAGTATGGAGCTCTTGATATTAAACGGAGAAATTTTGATTGGAACGTCTGTAGATGATTTTAAGATTTCTGGATTTTGCTGAGTCAAATGATTGTACTCCGTAAGTCAAAACTGGTTAAAATAATGATTTTTATAGCAGTAATTTTGAAGAAATTGGTAAGGGAGAGGTTTTACTGAGAAATCGGTAGTTGTCGTAATTTTGTATTTAGTTGAAGTCTTTTTTTATGTGCGACTGCCACGTAAGTCTTTTGTGCAAGATACGCCCTAAGTATTGAATTTCACACTTCAATAAATCAATTTAATTTTTTTTATCATTGTCAAAAATTTTAAAAAGTAGAAGCAATTGAAGTGTAATTTAATACTAATAAGTATTTTTGTTTTTACCAATGCCTTTCTTAATGAGTGGAAAAAGTATGGTTATCAGCATATCGGCCCTCTGCAAAGCATATACGTTTTACCCTGCAAATGAGACCTTCACTTCTTTACATCAACACTGTGAAACATGAAATTACGCAGCGAACTTCAAAATATCAAGAAAAATCTGGTGTGAAACACTCACACAACTTTCTCTTGCCAATGCAAATAATTAACAATAAACCTAACATTAGTATTAAAATATTAGAAATGAAAAAAAACTAACCTCAAAAACATAACCTTATTTTAATCATGAGTGAATGACGCAAAATGACAATCGAACTCAGTTTGGCTTAAAAATACGGAAAATCACGCTTTCACGCTAAACTAGGCTCTGTAGAGAAAAATGCTCTAAACAAAAGTTGTAGATCTTTTAATTTTCTATAAATTTAATTATATACACTTTTGTCGTAAAATGCATACTAAGACCGAAATGTTAAAAAAATCGATTTTTCTCACGTTTTCGTGAGAAAAAAACAGAAAATCGCAAATTACCGCTAAACTAAGCGTTATACAAAAAAATGTTGGAAATAAAAGGTGTAGGTTTTTAAATTCTCTACAACTTTTATTATATAAGTTTTTGCGCTAAAATTTATATTAAAGCCGTAATCTTAAAAAAACAACGTTTTTACGTGAAAACAGCCTCACCGAGAATTTCAGCAAACATGGCGCCTACCCTATCTTATAGAGAATAAAAAATTGAGTAAAATAGGCGATTTTAAAAAAAATCGTAGGACCAGTTTTTGAGAAAATCGCAAAAAACTGAAAAATTATACGAATAAACTACTACTTCCGGTTGACCGATTTTGATGAAAATGTTCGTGTCGCGTCCGGTAGTGGTATGTAACTTAAGTTTCAAGTTTCAAGTTCGTACGACGTTCCGTTCTTGAGATATTCTGTTCACACACAGACACACAGACACACAGACACACACACACACACACACACACACACACACACACACACAGACACACACACAGACCAATCGCTAAAAACATGTTTTTTGGGTTCAGGGGGTCTGAAAACGTATAGATCCGGTGAAAACTCGATTTCGAAAAATCGACATGAAAACAATACTTTCCTTCCTATTATATTCATATAGGCAAGAGAAAGTAAAAATTAGCAGATCACAAAATTTATTTGGCGCTTTATTTACTTGATAAATGAAGCGAAGACAGATCACGACAAAATAAAATAAAATTACTTAACCGTCAGTTTAAAATTACCATCTAACCTTCATTGTAAACAATCGAAGTCCATATTAATCTCTATCATCATCTTCCTCCTCTACGCATTCTACTTTGTTTACTTGTATGTAGATTTAGGCCTAATGTTTTTAAAAATTGTAAATAATTTTGTTTTCTTTTGATATCAAAATTATTGGGTATTGCCTTCATCACGTGAACACTTACATATATTATTTACTTATAGTTTTAGTTTTCAAATTGCTTGTAAATAATCTCAGATATTTAAAAAGTGTGTTTACTTCAAATATATTATTTTTCATCGTGAATGTATTTATGTCTGTTGTTGTTGTTTAGGTCATTAGCCAAAAGGCTGGTTTGAACCTGTTGAGGTTTTACTAAGTAAAACGAAGAGTGAGGTGGTTTACCATTGCCTTCCTCACTGAGTGGAAAAGTATGCTTATCAGCATGCCGGGCCCTCTGAAAAGCACATATTTTCCGCTCTGCAAATGACACCTTCACTTCATTCACCACAGGGTCTGGCTGTATAGTGAAATTCATTACTTTCAGAGGAGGTAACTCTGACTAGTGTCTTTAACACCTCTACCTCTTCTGTTCTTAAATGATCAGTCATTTAATTGGCTGACCATGTGATAAGAAACAGAACTATTTATTTTAGCCCTGCAACGAACAGATTGAGTGCAAATAATCTGACACTCCACCTGTTTATTATGGGCAATTTATGTCTATGTACTAAATAATAAATAAATTGACAGATGGTCAATAACTTCATATTCAGTAACGTAATTTTAAATTGACAATGAATTAATTAACTATTACGTAGAGTTAAGTAAAAAGTTGAAATAAATTTTAATGATTATGTACAAGTAATTAAAAACAAAATATCCTACAGGTAATCTGTCAGTAATGTCATCATTTTTGTTTCAAATTGGGTAAAATATGTTTTAATTAATTTATCCGATAAAATATATTTTAAAATACATTTTAGTGATTTTTAATTTGTTTATTGTCAATCTTTGACAATAAACCTTGATCGAAAAGACCTTGATCGAAATCAAGGTTGACAAGCATAACTTTTAACATAAAATTACTTTCTCTTGTCTACATGAATATATAGGAAGGAAAGTATTGTTTACATGTCGAGTTTTAAAAATCGAATTTTTACCGGATCTACACGTTTTCAGACCCCCTGAACCCAAAAAGATTGTTTTTAACGGTTGGTCTCTGTATGTGTGTATGTTTGTGAAAAACAGAATATCTCAAGAACGGAACATCGTATGACCTTGAAACTTGAAACTTAAGTTAGATACTACTACCGCACCCGACACGAACATTTTCATCAAAATCGGTCAACCAGAAATAGTAGTTTATTCGTGTAATTTTTCACATTTTTGCGATTTCCTCTAAAACGGATCCTACGACTTTTTTAAAATCGTCTCATTTACTAATTTTGTTGTACTCTACAAGATAGAGTAGGCGCCATATCTGCTGAAATTCTTGGGGAGGCTGTTTTCTCGTAAAAAATATTATTTAAAGAATACGGCTTTAATACGCATTTTAACCAATTGTATGAAATAAAAGTTGTAGAGAATTTAAAATCCTACAAATTTTATTTCAAACATTTATTTTATAACGCTTAGTTTAGCGATAATTAGCAATATTCTGTTTTTTCTCACGAAAACGCGTAAAAAATAGATTTTTTTTAAAGATTTCAGCCTTAGTATGCATTTCACGACAAAAGTTTATTATCAGATTTACAGGAAATTAAAAAATCTACAACTTTTATTTAAAGCATTTTTCTCTACAGAGTGAAGAGTGAAAGAGTGATTTTCCGTATTTCTAAGCCAAACTGAGATTTTTTCTTCAACTTCACAACATTTTATTACATTGCATATTAGATTTCGTTCAGCATTGTGAATACTTCGACCACGTTTTCGAGAAACCAACATTTCTGTTTACGGTAACAAACAGTTATATTTGTAGGGTTAACATACAAAAGGTTCCGCGATATAGTGTACATGCTCTGGGTATAGTATAAGTTGTTATGTTTGTTGTACTGAAATTAAAGCAGTCGCGCATGCGCACTGATGCTTTTCCCCTTTTACCCCTCGTTGCAAAAAATGGCAAACTCGTGACTCAAGTGACTATATATCATAATCACTGCTGGTTAAATAAATAGACAGTGGCAGTTGTTACTATAAAAAATAATTATAAACAGAATCGAACCGGGTATCATTGTTGTTCATATTATTTTATTGCTAGCCTGGTGATAACAATTACGAGAAAAAATTCATAAATCACGAAGTTCAGTTTTAGAAAAACTGCAAAAAATTACGTTTCCCTTATATCCGTCATATTGGTTTACTGTAATTATAGCAGTTCCATCTGGATATTTCACTTAAATAAATTAAGTAAACATGATAGCTTCCTTGAATATTTGCTGATTTTAATACTCTGAGATAGAATTCGTAAAAAATAGTAAGTTATTTTTCTTTGATTAAATAATATTAGAAGAGAGATTATTAATTAAGGAAATTAAGTAATCTCAATGAAAGATTCCGGAAATAAAATAGCAGTATACAATCTAACACTGTAATAAAATTTGTAATTTAAATTAGTTTACTTTTTTTTAAGAAACTATTGCAATCTCATCTTCTTTACTGATTTATAATAGAAAGTATAGATTGATAAAAAAGTAAAACAACATTTTTTTTATATAAAATCATTTTATCACATTTTTACAATTTTTATAGCCGAAGTAGTTGTAAAAATTTCTTCATTAAATTTTTGCTAACCTATAATATTTTTCAAAAAAGTAGTGTTTGTGCGAGATAATAACAGAAACTATCAATTTGGCTTCTAAAATTTTGTCACTGTTGGAGAGGGTAGAGCTTTCTAAGTACCCTTAGAACAAAACTAGAACACCGAATGGCCTAAAGATACGGGAATGGCCTATAGTGTGTAATGAGATGTAAATTAATAAAATGAAAACGCAAAATTGAAATGAAAAATAAATTTATATGAAACATTGACAATATTTGAAAAATTATTACAAAATTATTTAAATGTTTGAACTTATTTAGTGATGACACTATGTTGTAAAACTAAGTATCGTAAAGAATTATTAATGAATATAATTATTTATTGCAATATATGTATTTGAATATTAATATTTGTACTAGCTATGGGCTCAAATTAATTAATTTTTATAGTTACTACTTGAATTATCCTCGGAGTCTTGCCCTTGCTTCGTGTCCATCCATTGACCGGAAATCAAATGGGGCGTCGAGTCATTGTTGTAATTGGTTTTATAGTCTTGAATAAATTTTATTTAAATCTTTTCTTCTTATTTAAAATACAAATCAAATCTATTTTGTCTCGATTCATAATTAATTAGATTTTTAGTACTTTAATATTCTCCTTTACTTATTTTCTTATTATTTCAAATTATATTATTAAATTATATTATCTTTTGTTTTCTTGCTTTAATTTGAGATTAATTTGGTTTCTGTAATTATTTATTTTTAAATGTTTTATTTTCTTCTTATAACTCATCTTGATATATTTAATTTCTGTTTAAAATATTTAAATTTTAAATTAGAAACTGTTCAATTTTGATTATTATTTATGATTATTTTTAAATTACTTCTTGAATTGACAACAAATTGGTTAATTGAATTTGATCATCGATCAACGACGTACTGGAACATAGACTGCTATTCTACAAGTGAAAAAATCTGAGAATGTGTTCTGTAAAAAGAGTTTCCAGAGGTGTATAAAATTACTATACGAATTGTAAAAGAGTCCTGTACGGAAAAAATACCATATATACTATTTTTTGAGACGTCTACGATTTAGTCAGGCATCAGTTACGATATAGACCTACTAATGCCCAAAAATAAAACTTTTTAAATTCTTTACTCTTTCCGTTTTTCAAAATTTGTAAAAATCATTTACGAACTGGTGTAAAAAACTAATTTCATACCCAATTTTGGCCTAGACAGTTATATAAACCTTTCAAAATCTAAAAGATCACTCAATTTCTTTTAATAAATAGATTTTACTGATAAAAAGTATTCAGTTATTATCTCATGGTTTTCTACTTCCACTGGTAATTAATACTCATTTCAACAATATTCCTGTTTTTAGTACTAATTACTTTTATAATACAGTATTGTTTGAGTTTCAATACGTGAGGTTGCATGAGAAGTTAACCTCTTTATGTTTACTTTGTCGTGAAGCGTATTAAGAGGGGAATTACTACTCGTTTAAATAAAACATTATTATTATTTTTATCCTTATTGTGCGTATGTTGCAATTTGTTAAATTGAAAAAATTAAGCAACCCCATGACCCAATAAAATGAGGATATTTAAGACGTGTAAATGAGGTTTATTCTCGTACAGACTCAAAGAGTATGGGTAATTAAACCCCAATCAACTAAATACACCGATAACCACTGTTTAGTATTCAAATCCGCCTAAAAGTACCTTTACTACCGGAGAAACATACCTATTCCTGGATTTACCAGAATTTGAACCAGTAATCTTCAAACAACACAAAAAGATCGAATGGACAGAAGATAGAAGAAAGGCCTTGAGTGAAAAATGTTGAGAATTTGTTCTGTAAAACGAGCTTCCAGAAGTATACTATAGCTTCATCTCCAAAAATCAGCTGTTAAACAGCTGAATCGCTGTTACAAAAATTATAACAATAAAAAAGAAATTATATAATAATAAAAATATATGATACAATAATAATAATAATAATAATAATAATAACAAAATAATTTAAAAAATGGTACTCTGGGCATTGGTGGGTTGTGTAATTGGGAAAACTGGTCGTGTGCTGGTTTCCTTCTGGTTTTCCTGGTTTTAACCTTGTATTCTTTAACTGGTTTTCTCCCTATGCGTGTGTGCTGTACTGTTCCAGTAGGGTCAGTGTGGTATGTTTATGCTCGGCTTAATTCTGTGAGTTTCTCTTCAGACCGTGCCACTATTTTGTTTGTATAATGGCCGTTAATTTGGTTTGTTGTTTTCTTTTTTGTTGAGGTTTATTGGCTGCCAACTAGGAACCTCCAACTTTGAATTAATAAACAGCATATTTCGGCTTTTTTTGATCTCCCTCATCGACTTTCGATTTTTTTGAGGAGTTGGGAGGCCAACCAAAAAAGAAAAATAATACTAAAAGGATAGGCTGCAAGGTGATTTTGCCAGTGAAGACAAAAACAAGACATTGTACACTTCTCAAATAATGCACGTTTTGTTACCTTAAAGTTTTAATTAGATGTAAGTAAACAGAACAACTTATAAAAATAATTTAATTATAATCCAATCTAAAATAAAGTAAAACGTAGACAAAATTATTATATCTCTTTTACGCTATTTCTCTCATGCTGATCATTTTCATCTTGGAACTTGAATACGGATGCTTTTTGTAATATTAAGTTACGTAAATCTATTGACTAAGTGTTTACTAAGTAAATCCTAAGTTTGATATGTAGCTGTATTGAATGTGCTTACTACGCCATTCAAAGTAGTGGGAATTTGATACAGTATCTGAATTCAAATTAAATACGATTCAGTGGAAAACAATAAGTAAATGGCATCATACAAACTTTAGGATGTTACTGCATGTTACAGATATATGTATTTCATTCAATATCTTTCATAGTCTTGTCTTAATAACCGACTGAATAAGAGAACTAAAATTGTTAATTATTTATCGTGCCTTTGCAATTCTTCTGTAGATTCTTTTTTTATACAATTCAAAATAGTTTCATATCGAAACTTATACATTTTGTCTTTATTTGATTTTTTTATCATCAGTCTTTTGACTGTTTTAATGCAGTTCTCCAAGCTGTTCTATCGTGCCCAAGTCGTTTCATAACTACATACCTGGACTCTACATTATTTTGTAATATTTGGATCATAAAGGGCTTCTGTCATAAAGGAGGGACTGATGGTTTTGACTGAACATTTTTCTTTCGGTTTTTTATGTTTTTCAAAAGTTTACTCATAGATCTACCAGAAAAACATTAATTTATGTCAAAAAAATATGTGTTAAGGTCATCAGCCGAAAGGCTGGTTTGAACCTGTAGAGGTTTTACTAAGTAAAACAAGGAGTGAGGTGGTTTACCACCATTGCCTTCCTCACTGAGTGGATAAGTACGCTTATCAGCATGCTGGGCCTTCTAAAAAACACATATTTTTCACTCTGCAAATGACACCTTTACTTCTTTCACCACAGGGTCTGGCTGTATAATGAAATTCATTACTCTCAGAGGAGGCAACTCTGATTAGTGTTGTTTGAACCTCTACCTCTTTTGTTCTTAAATTATTCAGTCATTTAATTGGCTGACTATGTCATAAGAAACAGAACTATTTATTTTAGCCCTACAATGAACTGATAGAGTGTAAATAATTTGACACTCCACCTGTCTGTTACGGGCACCAAACAATATATTTTAAAGAAAAAAATTAAGTTTATATCAGGTTTATTCAGAAAAATCATGTCACCAAGAACGAATAATTTTCATAATTTTATACTGCTCGTTTTAGTGCAAAAGGGAATTTTAGTTTTTTTAAATATCTGAATCACTGTGTTTAATATTCTCAGCTGTTGGTTCAGCTTTCTTACCAACTGTTGATACGAAATTTACTTGTTTGTGTACATGTTTTTTTTTGATTTGTGCCTTTTTGTTTTTTATTTGAGGAGTAAGGTGGTTTACTATTGCCTTTCTCCCTGAGTTGAAAGAGTAAGCTTATCAGCATGCCAGGCCCTCCGAAAAAAGCATCTACTTTCCACTCTGCAAATTACACCTTCACTTTATTTACTTAACAGGGTATGGCTGCATAGTGAAATTCATTACTCTCAAAAGAGATGACTCTGACTAGTGTCTTTTACACATATACCTTTTCTGTTCTCAAATAGTTCAGTCATATAATTGGCCGACTACGTGAAAAGAAACAGAACTATTTTTGTAGCCCTGAAACCAGCAGATCGAGTGAAATTAATCTGATACTCTACCTTCCCGTTATGAGTGAACCCTACGGATCTTATAAAAAATGAAGAAACGTCGTAAATGAAGCGATTTAACCCTTTCATTACCAACGTCCGTAAAACAGGACGTCGATATATTTTACGTGGCGACAAATCCGGTTTACCGGACTTTAGAAGTTATGCATATAGTGCCAACGTTCGGATAACCGAATATTTACAAAAACAACTTTTAAACAAAAATTAACGGAATAATGTACGATATTTTGAAACCGCCTCCGTGGCGTAGCGACTAGCGCACTAGCCTGCAAAGCTAATGGTCCCGGGTTCGATTCCCGGCTAGTGTATGAAAGTTTCAACATGTTAAAACCTTCGTTATTAAGGTACCAAACCCACAGTAGTTGCTATTGACCAAGCTGTCGATGCGACTTCAAATAAGCTAAAAAAAACTATTTTGAATAATTTAGTTTTAGAGCAATTTATTTTTTTATGAACATAATACAAATTAATTTTTAACAGGGAGTTTTAGTTTTCTGTAACGTTGAACTTTGGTTGGCAATGGCAGACTTACGCCTGCAAGTTTTCAAAATAAGGGCACTTTATGTACACCCTTATTCAAATTAAATGGCTTTAGATCAAACTTAAAATATTGTTTCGGCACTGAAAGGTTTAAAATAAATTGTAGCAGCTGTTCTTTAAGAAAATTCCCAAAAATTTTAAAATTGCACGAATAAACTATTACTTCCCGTGGACCGATTTTTATGAAAATGTTCGGGTAGAGTTCCCTTGTAGTAGCTAGTTTCAGGGCGGTAGCTGAGAAACTGAGGACAGAGCTTCTTTCTGGATTTACCTCCCAGTAGGTTGGCCATGTTGGGACAGTGATATAATAGCATTTGGATTTAGTTCCCAGGGAACAAATTAATGAAAAACTTCAAACAACGGGTCCTCTCTTCTACGAGGATCACACCGTTAAGCATCCTCAGAGAGGACAAACACACTCCAGCCGACACGCTACGATGTAGAGTTCACGTACACCAATCGTTGAACAAATCACATCCCGTTCTTAGATTGTCAAATTGATTGACTGCCATTTTTTTGCATAAGGACCGCAACATTGCAAGGTGTACTTGTGCAATCGAGTACCCAACACACTTCACTCAAAATGGACTCATATTTTTTAATATTCTCCTCCGCTACTATTTCCAGTGCTTTCTCTAGTTCAAATCACACTGCATCGTCTGTAATACTACATAACGCCTGATATCCTTTTGCTGTTCCCATAACCCAAAGGGAACCGTCCCTAAGTATATCCCTAACCCCAGAAGATCTGGTACTACTGGAGGAGCTATGAGTTAAGGGCACTGGTGCTGCCTATACCTGTAATGTTAATGTAGGTACACATATTTCAGGAACTATTTGAGATAGCTTCAAAATTTTTTTCAATGAATCTGTATATTCTATGCTATAACATATCCTTTCAGATTTTCTTGAGTACAGATTTTTTCATGAACCTTTAGTCATATATGCCTGTCGAAAATGAAAAACAAAAACAACAAAAATTTTTTTTCTCCCCCCAATGTGATATTTTTTAATGAGCATAATTATGTTTCAAGTTAGACCTATAAACATACATTAAGCCCTGAAAGTTTGAAGCAAAAATCTTTTATGGCAACTAATATAAGTGTACCTAACGTTGAGAATACTAGTTTTACGGGAAATGAGCATTAAAAATTGGTGGGCATTAAAATTGATGATAAAAATACGCAAAATGTAAACAAGCTCACACTAGATTATGTTAAAATCAGATTAACTAACTTAAATAATAATACAAAGAGATAAATAATACTTAGCAAACGCTATAAAAAATTTGCAAAATATTTTATCACAAAATTAAGGAAGAGTGCAGAAGAATAAATTGTAAAAACAGTGAGTTCAGGAGACCTGAAACGCTTCAGGAAAAATTAATTTTTAAAACTTTTAATCTCCGTAGTTTCACAATATTCACGTAGTTTCACCATTTTAAAGAGAAAATTTCAAACTTTTTATTAGCACTAAAACCTAAAAATTGATTTTTTTTAATTTTTGCCAATACCAGTGCCTTTAAATTTCAAGTTTCAACGTTGTACAATATTCCATTCTTGAGATATTTTTTTCACAAGCCTGTCGCTAAAAACATGTTTATTGGGTTCAGTGGGCCTGAAAACGTACATTTTCAGTGAAAACTCGATTTCGAAAAATCGACATGAAAACAATAATTTTGTTTCCTATTTATATTCATGTTGGACAAAAAAATGTAAAAATATTCAAAAACTTCATTTCGTTTGACCGATACTCTCAGTTTAAGCAGAATGTGTAAACCAAAATTAATACGTACATCTTGTAGGTTGTTTAGGTCATCAGCCGAAAGGATGGTTTGAACCTCTAGAGGCTTTACTAAATAAAACGAGAAGTGAGGTGGCTACAATTGCCTTCCTCACTGAGTGAAAAAGTATGATTATCAGCATGTCCTCCGAAAAGTATCTACTTTCCACCCTGAAAATGACACCTTCACTTCATTCACCACATGGTTTGGCTTTATAATAAAATTCATTACTGTCAGAGGTGATAACTGAGGCTAGAGTCTTTTACACCACTACCTCTTCTGTTCTTAAATGCTTCAGTCATAAAATCGGCTGATTATGTGATAAGAAACTGATTTTTTTGTAGCTCTGGAACTAGTAGATCGAGTGTAAAGAATTTAACACTCCACCTGCCTATTATGGGCAAAATAAATACATAGAAAATCAATTAGTTATTTAATTCATCATTTCCAGACCTGTATTTTAACTCATAATTACACAATATCCGTTTTATGTACAAACTATTACCATCACAATGATTTATCACGTTAATATGTTTCTGCTATACCTGAAACATTATAAATGTTAATAACCACACATAAAAATTTACTTAGACAAACAAAGAATGTATGGTTTGTACTGAATAAACATGTGGGAAAACTTAAACTCTAATTTTCATGTAATCATTTACAGAAAATTAAAGAGGAAATTGATACAACAACCCTCAGCTTCTACAAATAAAAGTTATATATCATGATATTAATCATTGTTATGAACACTACAAGATTTAAATTTTAAATAACAGAGATTAAACAAATATGTGCATGTTAAAGTTAATATTGGAACAACTAACATTGTTTAAATTAAGACTGGGGCTTTTGGATCGGGGGCAAATACCAAACCAGCTTGTTAAACTAGATATTGTTGTTATTAAATAAATTTTGTATTCAACAATTTTGATACTAGATGTGCTATTATATACTGTCAAGTTGGATAAACATTTGAGTAATTTTACATCGAGACTTCTTAGAAGAATATAAATGATAAAGAATCTATGTCGACTTGATAATTATAAAACATGGTATTGAAAGAATTTTGACTGAAAATGTATGTAACTTAGTGTTTATTAAGTGACTTTACAATTCAACAGAACTTTGTTATTCATTGATGATTTAAAATAAGTGCCTTCGAGGCATGAAAAAAATATTCACCATGTAGTAAATTAAAAAAGAAACTTGCTATTTAATTCAGCACGAATTTCAGTCTACCAATTTATATATGCCGTCAAAAGTTAAACATTCAAATACACAATGAATGTGTCATTTCAAAAAGCCCATAAGAAAAAAACTAACTTTCGGAAAATTTTTATAAAAACTGGTAATTTACTACGTTTCAATAAAATACAATACTAAAAATTATAATTTGTTCCGCCGAGGGCTGTACCTTTTAATATAAAATGTAAACTTTTGTGTTTTTTACAAGCCACTTGTTTAAAAATAAATAAAAATTTTGACTTCAGGTGTTTCTAAAATAAATTGGAGTAAAATGCTAAGTTACATTTTTCTCTGTAAAATACGTTTTTAGACCGGAAGGAAATTTTGTTGAACAATAGTTAGTATTTATTTATTTTACTAGTTTACAAATTAGTGACTTCAATAGTTTTTTTTGCAATAATACAAATTGAAATCCTTAACTTTAAGAAAGAAAAGTTGGTTTCCAGGACTATTTATTTTCTTTGTCGTCACAAACAATAGTTATCTCCCCTAGAAAGATTTTTTCGTAGCTTTCTTCACTAGAAAATAAAACTCATGCTTCAAAAGATCTTCCACTTTCAGTTTTTAATTAGAAGGAAACGCTTTTTATCTTTAAGAATAAGCCGTTCCTTAGTGTTATATTACTTAAGAAAAGCCAAACTTATGAGATTTTTTTAGGGATGCTGTGTTTACATTTAGAAAGAAAACGAGACAGGACACCCAAATGAAATTTTTTTGGCTGTACCACTCATAACATATGGGGGTGAAACATCGGTGTCATTACAGAGGAATGAATCTCGTATCCAGGCTGTTGAAGTTAGATTTTCGCGGGGAGTCACAGTTGTGTCCGGTTAGATAGAGTACGTAACGAAGCTATACGCGCCGAGTAAAATGTTCAGTCACTGTGGGAAACGTTAAAAATATATATGAGGGCAGCTGGTCCAACCATTTACTTCGCATGTCAGCGCACAGACTTCCTCAGTATGGAAATATAGACCTAGAGGGAAGCGAGGCATGGAAAGACCTAAAACGAGATGGATGCCGGAACAGGCCATTGAGCCTAGTCCTTGACAGATGATGATGATGACTCGATATTTAGGGATGTACTTTGCTATAAAACAATGAAAGGAAGTTACATTCTGGTATTTCTTTTATTCGAATAATTATTTTATTCAACGAAAATTTTAAACTTTTATAGAAATACATATATTTTGTTATATATTAAGTGATTAAATAAAACAAAATTTATAAACATAGTTATCTTAATTTTTAATCGCCCAGTACTATAGAAAGAACAAACGGAGAAATTACAACAAACGTGTTTAAAAATTGCACCATGGTTATTACAATACGTAATCTTTTAAAACATCAGTATAGTTCCTAAAGTAAGTTTATTGAGTGCATCCAGTCATGAATTTTTGTTTCCCGCGTTTTTACCCCCCACTTAAAATAAAACTAAGACAGAAGCTAAGACCAGTTAGTGCAGTTAGTGGTTAGATTACATTATTACTTAATCATCTTCTTACCTCCTCTCTATCGACGTAACTTTAGTCGTTCGTTGCCTCTTTCTTCTTCGCACAATCTCTCTTTAAAAATACTTACGATGTCTTCTTCGTTTAAAAATTATGGCCATACACCAACAATTTCTCTTAATAATTTTGTAAAAAAAAGTACAATCGTAAAAGAAACGGACGTATAAAGCCATTTGTTTTATTTACTTTAATTAATTAAATAATTAAATTTTCTTCTTCATCAATCAAGGATTACGTCCCAGGATCTGTTTTGGCATCCAACTGGCCACCGGTCGCCCTGAATTGCACCGTCTAATCGGTGTGTAACTTCTGACCAGTTTAGGAATCCTGTGTAGTGTACAGTTTCAAGATTACAAATGTGCAAGCAATGGAAGTCATGGTAATTCATAATTACCCTAACTTATATTATTAAGGTAAAAAACCATTAATGTAAGGGAAAACCCCCATCGTTATAATAAGTTACATTAGAATAGTAGTTAGACAATAGGTTGTAAATATAGCCAACGGTCAACCATTTGGGATTCATTAGGTGTATTTCACCCTCTGTGTTTTTGGGCCTTTCTTCCACCTACCAACTTACAGCAAATCACTGGGATGGTCCTCGTTCCCGTTAGTCCTCCAGGTTGGTTGAACGGTTGGTGGGTGACAGAGGCGTGAACCAGAGGTTTCCTGGTTCGGATCAAGGAATTTAAAATC
The DNA here is from genome assembly GCA_035578175.1 of Catonia carolina. Taxonomy (NCBI): domain Eukaryota; kingdom Metazoa; phylum Arthropoda; class Insecta; order Hemiptera; family Achilidae; genus Catonia; species Catonia carolina. The sequence goes on along the minus strand of JAQMRL010000006.1, from coordinate 14,656,523 downwards.
AGTTCTATTGGAACTTAAAAGTAGAGCAGAGTGATTAATTAAAAAGGAACACTGTTTACAGGAGTGAACAGGAGAACGAGGAGAAAAAGAAGGAAAGGGAAACATATTTAATTGGAGATAATTTCATTTGTATATTTATTAAGGGTTTGTTAAGTTTTTTGTATTTAAGTAGCAGCAGAAAAAAGGTTGGCTATATTTTTAAATAGGTTAAAGATTATTTTTTAGTAGTTTCATATTAGTGTTTGATAGTTTACTATTCATTAAATATTTAGTTTATAGGAAGGAGACATAAACTTATTTATTTTTTCTATGCTCTGCTGATAGAGCACGCCCAAATTTGTTTTGTAATTTTTTTAGTACATATTCAAGTATCTGCCCACCGGTAAAGTTGAAGGTAGTGCAGTAGAGACATTCTTTCATGACGATCGTTCCATTTCCTGCGGTACTCCATAGTTGTCTCTTTAAGAGAACACGCATCTAACTCTCGCCGTATTTCTTCATTTCTGAACCGATTCAATCTACTACAGCCCTTAACGCATCTTAAGAAACGCCTCTCTACCGACTGAGTGCAATTTTCATATTTCCTTTTTCACATCCAGGCTTCACTGCCATATGTCAGTGTTAGGACACACACCTATATCTTATAGAACTTCATTAATGTGCCAGTTTGGGCCCGTCTCTTCAAATTTCGATGTATTGTACCATAAACCCTAATAAATCTTTGAACTTCTTCTTCATACGGCATATCACATCCCATATAGGCCAAGGGGCTGACCTATTCCAGAATTACTCCAGCCAACATTATCATTGTCCTGACATGATATCTTCCTTTAACACTTTATAGGTCACTACTATGGGGGAAAATATATATATTTTGTGCAATGTTAAATTTTGCTGTACAGGGACTTGAATAATGTATTCCTAGTGGTAGAACTGTAAGATATTTATTTGTTTTGATGTTAAGCCCCTTGTGATGAATGAAGTGAAGGTGCCATTTGCAGGGTGAAAAGTGGGTACTTTTCGGAAGGCCTGGCATGCTGATAAGCATAATCTTTCAACTCAGTGAGAAAAGCAATAGTAAACCACCTCAATCCTCACTTTTACTTCGTAAAACCTCTGAAGGTTCAAACCAGCCTTTCGGCTGATTACCTAAACAACTAACGAACAGCTAACCAATAGACAAGAATTATTAAAAATTGATATTGTTTAAAATATCTTTACAAATATATATCTACGAGGTGTGGCTATTAACTAACGAGACTGACGTTGTAAAAATTTTTTCTTTAATTTCATACATAATCACTTATTCTCACCTTCAATATACACTCCTTCTCTATCCCTACAACCCTCAATGCGAATTTTCCATTGTTGGAAACAGTGCTGGAAGTCATCTCCTTTCAGCTCCTTCAGGATACGTGCCGCTTTCTCTTTTACAGCTTCCACAGACTCATATCATGTCTCTTTTAATGCAGATTTCACCTTACGGAACAGGTAGAAGATAATAACATGTGATAAAACGTGGTTTTTACTTATGATCCGGAAACGAAGCGCCAATCCATCGGCACTGGAAGAGCCAAACTTCACCGAGAGCCAAACAACCTTGAATGAGCAAGTCAAAATTTAAAGCAATGATGATTGTTTTTTTTTATATCCATGGGATTGTGCACCTTCACTGGGTTCCTGAAGGTCAAAAAATTAATCAATATTACTACCTTGAGGTACTTTCTAAACTACGTCACAGAGTAAGGAAAAACGCCCCGAAATGTGGAAGGACAAATCATGGGTTCTCCACCAAGACAATCCGCCAGCTCATTCCGCGTTATCTGTCAAGAGGTTCCTAGCCAAGTACAGCATCTCAGTGTTAGAACATTCACCTTATTCACCAGATCTTGAACAATGTGACTTCTGCCTGTTCCCTAAGGTGAAATTTGCACTAAAAGGGACAATATTTGAGTCTGTGGAAGTTGTAAAAGAGAAAGCGGCATGTGTCCTAAAGGCTGAAAGAAGATGACATTTAGCACTGTTTCCAACAATGGAAAATTCGCATGGAACGTTGCAGGGATAAAGAGGGAGTGTATGTTGAAAGTGAAAATAAGTGATTATGTGTAAAATTAAAATTAAATTTTTTACATCAGTCTCGTTATTTAATAGCTACACCTCGCATCTACATGCGGACATTACGCGTTAATTATCACTAAAATTGTGGATTTCTATAACATTGCGTAAAAGAAATCAACAATGTTCGTGTAATGCCTCCTTTCTTATTAAACTTGTTTTGTATTGCACTCCACCTTCTCTCTCCACCCATTCCACACAAAACTATATTAGAATAGAAGAAAGAAATACAGTATCTGTCTCGAATTCATTTCACTTTCAGTTTCAATTTCTTAGACTGAACAACTGTAATCAGTACTAGTTATTAAAGTGATATATAAATTACATTTAAAAGTGTTTTATATATTTTTTATTTTAGTTTTTTACTTAATCTTTAACAAATTACAAAAATGAAATTTTCTTATAATAGTTCATTTTTTATTTTATTTAATTTTTCATTTTTATTTTTAATTGTTTCGTCACAAGACTCTGATTCACAGGATTTATCTAAGGTAATGTATGCAATTTTTTTTGTAATTTTAAATTTTTATTCATCTTGTAATATTGTTATACTAAGGTAAGACTGTATGATGGTTTTGACTGAAAATTTCGATTTTAGGTTTTTTATGTTATTCAATAGTTCAGCTACAAGAAAAAAACATTAAATTACGTCAAGAACCTTATTTTAATGAACAAATTAATTATTTACCAGGTCTGCCCAGAAAAATTATCATGTAAACGAATATTTTTCTTATTTTTATACTGATCGTTTTAAAACTAACAGAATTTTAGTTTTTAAAAATACCTGCATCATTATTTTTAAGAATTTCACCTGTTGGTTAATCTTTTTACCCCATTGTAGAGGGGAAATTTACTTTTGTGTGTATGTTTTGTTTTTGGTTTTTTATTTTTTACCTGTTCTCGTAAATTTAGATTTTTAAAATTTTAGGTACATTTTTCTCGGAAACCATCAAACCTACCGGTCTGAAATTTTTACCAGTTATTCATCTTGTACACGCACATATACCGGTATTTTTATAACTTCCTTAAATGTCCAACAATTAATAATATGCAAAAAACCTAGAAAATAAATTTGTAAAAATCTATGTGATTTGTTGTTTTGTTTTTAATTTTATGGTCCAACAGATTAAATTGAAAAATATGTCAGTAGCTAAAGACACCCGACAACTATACGTGTGTAAAGTTTTATTCCCCTATTTTTTCAATCCTTTGAAAAATGTACCAAAAAATATCAAATTTAACATTGGTGGGATACAAAGTGAAGTCTTCTCTTAAGGTTTATTAGATGAAAATCAGCTTATGCTTTGAATAATTCAAATATAATATCTAATAAAATTATATTAAAATTTTTGTAAGAAAATTTTTTTATTATTTTATTTCTGACTTGTATACTGAATTTTCTCCTATAATAACACAATTTTTTATATATTTAATTAAATAATCCTTCCATTTTTCTTCGGTCATATTTCATTACTGCCTTAACACTTTTTAATATAGCTAAATCTATAATCTATTTTCATAAAAAATAATAAGCAGATGAGTTTTCCTTTTTACATTTCATGACCAAAGAAAACCTCCGAAATGAAGAACTTCCTGGATTTATTTCACGTGCTGGCTTGTCATTTTAAAATAAAGTGACCTTAACCAATAAATTTTCTTAGGGAAGAGTACCTTGAAAAACCCGAAAAATATTTTAGCAAATTTTTTGTATGGGTTAAATATATTATAAGTTGACATTTTTCTGAATAAAATGGTGTAATTACTTTTTTCCTACTCCATTTGACAGTGGTTTTCAAAATTAATAATAAAAGTGTTACCGTGGTTGCTTATACGCTCCTTAAAACTTTTTTCAAAACGCTTCCCGTAAATTACTGTTTTGCGTGTCTTTGAATTCTAGAGAAATCGTAATTTTTAACCAAAGCGTTTGAAATAAAACAAAATATAATCTTACGAAAGCGTTTTCCATGAAACATTTTTGATCTACTTTTATTTTACTTTGAGTAATTAGTTAGACAAAAATTTAATTATTTATTTCATATATAAAAAACATTATTAATCGTAATAAAAGTATTTAAAAACGTTTCAGAAACATCACTGAAATTAAATAAATCTTTAATTTGACAAAAACTTCATTTTGTTTTGTTAAATTAAAAAGTTTAAACATTACACAAATATTTTTTCGAAAGACCTATTTTTTAACAAACCCCCTATCGTAGGGATTATATTTAAATTAGAGATAAATTTTTACATGTTATAAACAAGGCGAGGTCTCCTTTATTAAGTTCTATACAGGAAAACCATACAATTATTATGAGTAAACAATACAAAGGTTAACCCCCTCTTAAAATTTATACCAAATATTACATTTTAAGACTGAGGTAAAATTCAGTATTATTTGTTTTAAAAAAGTTTTTGTGTTTTTTAAATAAGTATATTACTTCTGTTGGTCAATTAACCATACTTCCTAAGGGATGATCAGCCTAAATCTGTACAAGACTATACTTCATTTACATATCATACATTATCATCCTCATCTCACTGGGTCATGGAATAGCTTATTGTTCTAAAGACAGATTGGAACGTAAAAGCATTAGGGTTTAGAAAACTAAAAAAAAAATTGTTGTTGTATAGGTCATCAGCCGAAAGCCTGGTTTGAACCTTCAGAGGTTTTACTAAGTAAAACCGAGGAGTGAGGTGGTTCATAATTGCCTTCCTCACTGAGTTGAAAGAGTATGCTTATCAGCATGTCAGGTCCTCCGAAAAGCACCCACTTTCCACCCTGCAAATAATACTTTCACTTCATTCATCACGGGGTCTGGCTGTATAATGATGAAATTCATTACTCTCAGAGGAGAAAGCTCTGACTAGTGTCTTTTTTACCTCTAACTCTTCTGTTCTTAAATAATTCAGCAATATCGGCTGACTGTGTGATAAGAAACAGAACTATTTTTGTAGCCCTGGAACCAACAGATCGAGTGCAATTAATTTAAAACTCCACCTGCCCGTTATGGGCATAAAAAATATTTATTTCTTAAAAAATGTATAAATTTATGTTCCTATACCTAAACTAGGATTTTAGTACTACAGTATATTGGGTTTTTCACATTCTAAGTAAGCAACATTTGGAATCTGCATTATTTACCTTGTCATTTGTTTTGAATTCTATATAATACTTCATTACGTATCTTATTCCACAAAAATGTTTTAATGAGCCTAAAAGTTTTGCTGCAGTTTCAGGAATATGGATATTTTAAATTGACTTTTTAAAATTAGCTTATTTTAAATATGGACATTTGAAGTTCAGGATATTATGGATGGTCAGTAATATAGTTTTTTTTTATAAGAATCTAGTTATCCAAACTTGGTGTTGGAAATCTCGGACAAAAATGTTTTTTACTTTCTCTTGCCTATATGAATATATAGGAAGGAAAGTATTGTTTTCATGTCGATTTTTCGAAATCGAGTTTTCACCGGATCTATACGTTTTCAGACCCCGTGAACCCAAAAAACATGTTTTCAGCGATTGGTCTGTGTGTGTGTCTGTGTGTGTGTGTGTGTGTGAACAGAATATCTCAAGAACGGAACATCGTACGAACTTGAAACTTGAAACTTAAATAAGTACCACTACCGGACTCGACACGAACATTTTCATTAAAATCGGTCAACCGGAAGTGGTAGTTTATTCGTGTAATTTTTCACTTTTTTGCGATTTTCTCAAAAACTGGTCCTACGATTTTTTTTTAAATCGCCTGGTTTACTCAATTTTTTATTCTCTACAAGATTGGGTAGGCGTCATGTTTGCTGAAATTCTGGGTGAGGCTGTTTTCACGTAAAAACGTTGTTTTTTTAAGATTACAGCTTTAATATGCATTTTAGCGCAAAATGTTATATAATAAAAGTTGTAGAGAATTTAAAATTCTACAACTTTTATTTCAAATAATTTTTTGTATAACGCTTAGTTTAGCGGTAATTTGCGATTTTCTGTTTTTTTTCTCACGAAAATGTGTGAAAACTTGATTTTTTTAAGATTTCGGCCTTAGTATGCATTTTACGACAAAAGTGTATATAATTTAATTTATAGAAAATTAAAAGATCTACAACTTTTATTTAAAGCATTTTTCTCTACAGAGCCTAGTTTAGAGAGAAAGAGTGATTTTCCGTATTTCTAAGCCAAACTGAGGTTGATTTTCATTTTGCATCATTCACTCATGATTAAAATAAGGTTATGTTTTTGAGGTTAGTTTTTTGTTTATTTCTTATGTTTTATTATTAATGTTAGGTTTATTGTTAATTATTTGCATTGGCAAGAGAAAGTTGTGTGAGTGTTTCACACCAGATTTTTTTTTATAAGAATCTAGTTATCCAAACTTGGTGTTGGAAATCTCGGACAAAAATGTTTTTCTATGTTGATTGTATATTATTTCAATTTTCATTACAAGATGTTTATGATACACAAATAACCTAAGGGTTTTTCTAAATTGAAATTAAAATGAGTGAGATGAATTTTTTGGCAAATCATATGCAAATTCTTTACTCATTAATTGATTATTGCTCAAAATTTATTACTATAGAAAATTAAAATTTTCAAGAATTTAAATCTCAAGGTTACGGAAGAGACTGGTCAAATAAAAATAATAATTGTGGTAACGTTTACATTACTTTAATAAAATAAAACATTTGGAATTTCCAATATCTGACTTTAGTTTATACCCTCAAACTAAATTATAAATTACATTTTAATATTCCTAAGTATGGAACTAGAATTTAAAATATTTTACGGATTTATAAAATTTGGTTATAGTATAATTCGTTGATTCTAAAAGTTTTGGCATAAAAAGGAAATTTTAACTAAACAAGCAAATAATAAATAGATTCAAAACCAGTAGAGTTATAAAATTAGGCCTATTTTTTTTTTCAAAAAATTAAAACATTCTTTTTTCACATTTTTACAGAAACACGATTTTTTATTACTTTCTCTTGCCTATATGAATATATAGGAAGGAAAGTAATGTTTTCATGTCGATTTTTAGAAATCGAGTTTTCACCGGATCTATACGTTTTCAGACCCCCTGAACCCAAAAAACATGTTTTTAGCGATTGGTCTGTGTGTGTGTCTATGTGTCTGTGTGTCTGTGTGTGTGTGTATACAAAATATCTCAAGAACGGAACATTGTACGAACTTGAAACTTGAAACTTAAGTTACATACCACTACCGGACCCGACACAAACATTTTCATCAAAATCGGTCAACCGGAAGTAGTAGTTTATTCGTATAATTTTTCACTTTTTTGCGATTTTCTCAAAAACTGGTCCTACGACTTTTTTTAAAATCGCCTAGTTTAGTGCATATTTTATGCTGTACAAGATAGGGTAGGCGCCATGTTTGCTGAAATTCTGCGTGAGGCTGTTTTTACGTAAAAACTTTTTCTTTTTAAGATTGCGGTTTTAATATGCATTTTAGCGCAAAACGTTATATAATAAAAGTTGTAGAAAATATAAAATTCTACAACTTTTATTTCAAACGTTTTTTTTTGTATAACGCTTAGTTTAGCGGTAATAAGGAATTTTCTGTTTTTTTCTCACGAAAACGTGTGAAAAATCTATTTTTTTAAGATTTCGGCCTTAGAATGCATTTTACGACAAAAAAGTATAAAATAAAATTTATAGAAAGTTAAGAGATCTACAACTTTTATGTAAAGCATTTTTTTGTACAGTGCCTAGTTTAGCGTGAATGAGCGATTTTCCGTATTTTTAAGCTAAACTGAGGTCGATTTTAATTTTGCGTATTTCACTAATGTTTTTTGAGGTTAGTTTTTTGTTTATTTCTAATGTTTTATTACTAATGTTAGGTTTATTGTTAATTATTGGCATTGGCAAGAGAAAGTTGTGTGAGTGTTTCACACTAGATTGTTTCACATTTTTACAGAAACACGATTTTTACCATAGGAGAGCACGAATTTTAAACATTTTGTGACTGTTTAAATCTAAAAATTTTTCAAGGCAGACTTCCCTTAAACATCTATTACTCTTTTTACACATTTTTTAGCTTACTGCTTTGTTTAAAAATTGATTAGATTTATATAAATTCGCTATAATTAATCTAATTGTACTTGCTGAACTAATTCAACAAAATTAGCTGAAATTTAGCAATTAGCGTACCTAAATATTAATATATATTTTCAAACGAATTTACTATTATATGTAGCTCTATTATTAATTAATTGCAAACAAAATAACTTAATTAACTCCATTATCACAGAAAACAGAAATTAACTGTAGTTAATGAGGCAACGGGATAATTTTTGGTGTAGAATACATATTAGTAAACCTATTATAAATGTCATTCTAATTATGTAAAATAATGATTTACATAATCCGCCATATTTTATTTTTCTAAATTAATTGGGAAGACATTTTTTTTATAATGGGAAGTAGATTTAATTCAAACCCAAACCTATTGTAACTCCTAAAAACATAAAAAAGGTAAAATTGTTTTATTGGTTTGAAAAATGAATGAATTAATCCTTATAGTACCAGGAGAATATTTTAAGTTCCTTCTGAAAAATGCCAGGTATTTTTCGCTAGGTATTGCTAAAAAATGCCAGCCTATTTTTATGCGATTTGTAGCATTTTATATTAATGTCTATCCATAACTTGCTATTTTTCTACGATATCTTAATGATTTTTTTTTATATCTTCATAATGAAATTGATCTCGTATGACATTTACCTTATAAAATATTTCTTACAATTTAAAAAATAAAAAGTTCTACTTAATTATAAATTTTTTCGGGTTAATTTCCTATTTAATTAAAAAAATCTCACAATTTAAAAAATCACTAACACAATTTAATTATGTACAATGTCACCAAAAATCATTAAGTATTGTAAAATATAAAAATACTGCGATAAAAGTTTTGAAAATTCAATTTTTAGTTTTTAATCAATATTCTCTCCTGCCCTCCGGCTTATAGCCCAGTGTCTGCTTAGGTATCCTATCCTCCCGCATTCTGTTTACATGCTCTAACCACTTCATTCTGTTCTGAGATACCTTGTCGTTTATAGAGATTTTGAGTTCTTTCCTTATCTCGGTATTCCTGTAACGATCTTCTCTACTACACCCATACGTATGACAAAGAAATTTCAATTTAGATGCTTGCAATCTACTCTCCTCTCGCTTTGATAGCACCCAAGTTTCACTGCCATAGAGTAGGGTCGGCACTGCTAATGTTTTATAAAATCTCATTCTCATGTTTTTGCTGGTGCTATTTTTTAAAGTGCGGTGGATAGTTCCGCATATTTGCTGAAATCGGTGCATTATATTGTAAGCATCTTTATATTGGTATGTAATGTTGCAACCTAGATACTGAAAGCGGGAGATCTGCTAAACTTTTTTAACATCTGAATTTATTTACGATTATTCTAGAAATTACTTTGGAAAACATGGTAAAAGTATTTACATGATGAAGAAAATACCTAATGGTATTGCTTCCAAATGAAAGACAAGATTATTTACAATTTTTGAAACTTTTAAATCTTGATATAAAGTAAATAACACTAAAATACAAGTTTAACAAAATTTATAGAGATGTGAATAGAAGCCGTTAGTAGAAGAAGCTCCGAAATAAGTCCAAAATATCAAGTAAAATTTAACCGAATTCTTTGGCGTTTAATTTACTTGATAGTACCGAAGATTTAACAAAACTAAATCAAATAAAGTTACTTGACCTTCTGTTTAGATTTACTGAATAATATATTATTAATTAAGGTTAGAATAAATTTAATGTTTATTTTATTCGAAAAATAAAAAGAATATAACAGGAGATATATTCTGCAGGATTCTCAAGTTAAAATTTTTCTATCTTCCCTTCTTTATGGATAATTTATGATGTGATATATTTCACACCTGCCAGCAGTATTTTTTCTCAATTGCAATATATCTTATAAATATATGACTTCTTAAGTATACGTTAAAAGTAAATGTAAAAAACATGTTACTCGTACATGAAAATAGTAGGTATATCTTGAAGTTATAACGAAAATGATAGCGCAATAAACAGAATTCCATTATTACATGTACATTTTAAATTTGATCTTACTTATACTCAGAAATGTTCCTAAAGTATACGTATGAGAACTTTATACAGAATAATTTAATAAAGTTTATGAACTAACTGCTTATATCCAGAACTGTTTCTCAAATTTCAAACTTTTAACAGCCACTTTTATTACTACTGTATTATCAAATGAAAAAATCTCACTTGCAAAGTTTTACTTAACTTCAAAATGATAATCTTAATAAAAGAAATTCCAGGTTGCCAACAAACGCATCCAAAAGAAATCTTGTTATAAAGTAAATAACACTAAAATATAAATTTAACAAAATTAATAGAGATGTGAATAGAAGCCGTTACTAGAAGACAGGATTGCTTTATAATGTAAAATTTACTTCTACGTATTACTAAAATTTATGGTCGCCTAAGATTTTAATATAAATTTAAGTATTATAGCAAAATGTATCTTATTTTTTGAATTCAGATTATAGGATATTGTAACGTTTAAAATAAAAGAAAGAATTAGAAAATGAATGAACATTTTTTTAATGAACGAAAAGTTTAAATTAATTAAACAAAAATTGATGTTACATAAATTGAATTGATTTTGTTTAGTTTTATAACTATTGATGACACTGTAAATATAATTCTAATTACGTTAATGACTTTACTGGTATAAAATATTGCAATACGTTGATCTGAAATATTTAAATTTTATTAATATTTTTTAATGAGCTCAATTATAAATTTGTTGTTACGATTTATCCCTTTATAGGGCGAATAATTTTCATAAAAATCTTGTAAATGGATGGTGGTCAAAAATAAGAACACTTAAGTTTTCGGGTTGTAAATGAACAAATTTGAACGTTACACGACAAGGAATGCCAGGGTATATTCGTAAACGCTTGGAGTTCTGTTTTATGCACACTTCGAAATTAAAATGTTTGTGTGGCTGGTGCTGCACTCTACTTGAAAGTGTCCTTATATGATGAAGACACTATAGGTTTTGGTGATTGTAAATGGTCTTTTTCGTAAATTTCAGTATTAAACATTAGTATAATAAAACACAGTCTATTTATTTTTTTATTGTTATTATTCAATGTATATGATATTATTGGCACTAGCATTAGTGAATACTTTAATCACTTTGCAACTGTCAACTGCAGAGAAGCTTGGTGTCTAAATAAAAGGACACCCTTTTCCAACACAAAACATATTCAAAATTGTTTTTAAATGTATCAAAGTGCATAATTAAGTAACATAAATATCATAAAAGTTAAAAATGAAAACAAAAAACGTTGCCCATTCAGGTACTTTGTACGGTGGTCTGATATTAGAACACTAACCTATAAAGGGTTATTCTTGACGTCTTGCAGTCTGCTAGTTTGCTTCTTGTCAATCCATCGATTGGGAATCAAATGGGGCTTCGATGAATTGTTGCAATCGGTTTTATAGTATTTAACAAAGTCCTTTAAATTTTCATCTGCTAGCTCTAAAATTATCAAATTGTTGCCATAATTAAAATAAATCGTTATTTTCTTTTAATTCTTTGTTAATTGGTTCAAATTACTTATTTAAAATTACACTTTCTTTTGTTTTGTCTTTAATAAAATTTGGATATTTGGCTTCTGGAATATTTATTTACAATTTTTATATTTTCTTCTTACAATATTTAGCTTGATATATTTGGTTTTTGATTTAGAATATTTTTAATTTAATTAGAACTTATATTTTATTTTGATGATTAATTATGATTATTTAAAAAAAAATTTCTTTGAATTCTTTGAAAGTTGACTTATTAAGCTTGACCTTAGATCAATGATATTCCGGAGCATAAACTGTTACTCTACAATATGCAGAAGAGATGAATTTTAGACGTTAAAATATATTTCTTTATTTTAATCTCTAAAATATGTACGTTGCAATCTGTTTAATCATGAACAATAAGTTACTTCATGACCCAATAAAATGAGAATTATATGTGAGCCGGTGAAAGACATAGTGGTAGCCTACAAGTCAAATTTACTTAAATTTAAAAAAGAGGGTTAAAGCAGCAATTTTATCGCAATTCACAGAACCATATTTCTATCTACTGCCATTTGTCTATACAAATATTAAATTCAACTCACTACATTACCATTTAGTTAATTTTATAAATTTTGAACTTTGAGAGGGGTAAAAAAACGTACCACTTTGCCTTTTGCTGCATGTGGGAATCAAATGGGGCCTCGATGCATTGTTGCAATCGGTTTTATAGTATTTGACAAATTCCTTTAAACTTTCATCTGCTTACTTTAAAATTATCAAATTATTCCCATAATTAAAATAAATCTTTATTTTCTCTCAAAATATAAAATATATTTTTATTTGTTCTCATGTGCAATTAGAAAACATTGACTTTTACTAGTATTACTTTAATGAAAACATGCTTATTTATTTATTAAAAATATAAAAATAATATTACTGAATGACAATGTTTCCATACAAATATAAGTTTAATAAGCTATAATTATAGCACAAACGAAAATTGAAAAAGTTAAATAATATTTTAATATTAATATTGGTTATTCATTCGCATGAAACTCGTATAGCCTATATTTCGGATCTTTCAAAGCGAGCATTGTCACAAGTCTTAAAGAAATCCCAAACTCAAGCAGATTTACTTGATTTTAATTTACAAAATCAAGAAACAAAATGTTGAATACAATAATTAAATTTTCAAAAATACTATGTAACAGCTAAGAAAAATAATCAAGTAAATTTACTTGATTTTAACTTACAAAATTAAGTAATTTACTTAAAAAAATAAAAGTAAAACAAATACTGAAAAGTAAATCAAAATTTCAAAAATATTAAGTTAGAGCTAAAAAAATTTTGGATTTTTTTTCAATATCAAATTCGTTGGTGAAATGACATTCTTCTTGTGAATGATTAGAATCACTTAAATTACGGAAAAACTGATGGTAAAATGGTTGAATAAAATTAAAAAGTTCCAGCACATATTTTTTCTGATTTGTGTCACTATGACTCCCCAGGGCCGTTGAATAAGGGAATTTCCTTATCCAACGGCCCTGATGACTCCCACCAGAATCAGCTCATCATTGCAAAGTAAAACACCACAGACTTCCCTTATTCAACGGCCCTGATGACTCCCACCAAAATCAGCTGACTATTGCAAAGTAAAACACCACAGACTTCTAATTTTTCTAATCATCTATATTTCTCAAGATAACAATATTAAAAAAGTTAAAAATACAATACGAAAAAATATATTAAAAATTATTTTGTTTTATTTAATTATTTATTATATTTGTTATTTTATTATACATTTTTAATTATTATTTATTATTATTTTAATTATTTTTATATTAAAAATTCAATACGAATAAAGGAAAGTGTTTTTTTGTTTTTGGCCGCTTTGAAAATATTTTTTTCTAGATTTACTGAAGTGATTTTGGTTTTGTTTACACGTTGCTTTTCGTTTTTAAGTCGTGTTTAATCTTAAAAAAATATTTTAGCTGTTACTTAGCTTTTCATCCGTAATCCAGATGAACTAAGGCTTTTGTTCCCCTGCAGCTTAAATTTTTAAATTATTACATTGGACATAACCTTTATTTACCAAAAACGATTAGATGATAATATATTTCATAGAGTAAAAGATGGCAGCTAAACCCGATTATACAAAAATTTTGATTGAGCATGTTCTTACCGTCAGCCGCTTCAAATAATAAGTTCTAGTGCTTGTGTTTTTGTTTAAAAGTAATATTATGCATGAAAAAGATGTTACGTAAGTGAAAGTTATTAAGTTAAATAAACTACCAAAGGTAATGAGCTGGTGTTTCCGAGTCACATTTCCTTAAAAATTTTCATAAATCATAATAATATTTTTTGTTACTTATATCCATGTCTTAGATTACTTTTCTTAATTATTTTGCGTAATTTCATTAAATTATATCTTAAATAGTCTGTGAAATATCATGGTTACGTTTTGGGTGTAATGTTCATTTCGAAATATTTTATGTAAGCTACTAACAGGATATTTGTGAATTTCATTAAATTTTTTAATTTCCTAATTTATTTTACACTTTAGAAAATTTTTCAGTATATAACAACACTGGAATACCTTCTCAATTCCATTTAATAATAATCGACCCACCGGGTTGGTCTAGAGATAAAGTCGTCGCCAAAATCAGCTGTTTAACAGCTGATTTTCGGAGACAACGGTTCCTCGTTCAAATCCTAGTAAAGGTATTTACTTTTATACGGATTTGAATGCTAGACAGTGGTTACCGGTGTACTTTGATGGTTGGGGTTCAATGAACCATACTCTCTCAGCAATGGTCGGCCTGAGTTTGTACAAGAATACACCTCATTAACACGTCATACATATCATCCTCATCTTAATGGATCATGGGATTGCTTATTGTTCTGAATCGAACAGATTGCTCGTACACACATTAGGGAAAAAATTATCGAACAGCTGAGAATATTATAAACAGCGATGCAGATATATTTAAAAAAACTAAAATCCTCTTTGCACTAAAATGAGCAGTATAAAAATATGAAAAATATTTGTTCGTGACTTAATAATTTTTCTGGATTAACCTGAAAAAACTTATTTTTTTTTATTTAAGTAATTTTCTGATGTAATTTTATGTGTTTCTGGTAGATTTAAATCTTTATTGAAAAACATAAAAAACCGAGAATCGGATTTTCAGTTAAAACCATCATACAATTTACACTTAATAGCAAGTTTCATTTTATAAGGTTTCCTAAGTAATTCAAATTCCATTTAAAGGTATTCTAAAGTGAATAAATGATGGTTAACTTGTATTTTAATGTTAAATAACACATATACATTACATCACCACGTCTGTTATTTCACTAACATTGTTTCCATCTAACCTACTTAAATTGTTATTTCATCGGACATTTAAAATTACAGCTTTAATGTTCTTTTTTCAAATTCAAGTTAAACACGCTATAAAAAAAGTAACAGAGGAAAAAATTTTAGTTTTTTTTAACAATTCACACATGTTTAATTCTTTCCGTAATTTTCTTGCATGTTACATGAAAAAAGAAACGAATAAAATGATTACTTAACATTATCTAAGAAAAATTCACGCATAAATTTATTTCTTTTAGACATTTTATTACAAAACTTACTTCTTTTTTTTGGTTTATAAGGTATACATGATAAGTACCAGGATATCATATTAATTAGTTTATGTAAGGTAAAAGACTTTTACCTTATGGATTTCGTCTCCATTCTCTTGTATTTCTAACTCCATAGTCTTTACCTTAATAGTTTAATTTTTAATTAATAGGTACGAGCATACACATGGTTTCATAATTGGCGTATAAAGGTGAATGCTACAAAAACAATGCAGAGTACTTTTACTTTCATGAAACAAAGAAGTCCCGCTGTTTTCTTGCGTGGTCAACCGAATCCGCAACCCGATTCAATTCGATATCTCGGCCTGTACTTTGACAGACGCTTGACCTGAAATAGACACGTTCAAATAAAACGGCAAACTCGAGATAACAAACGAAAACAACTATTTTCCTTGATATCGCGACGATCAAAACTTCCACTACATTTAAAACTACAAATATAGAAATCTTTTCTGAAACCGATTTGGACTTATGGTGGCCAAATTTACGGCGCAACAAAACATTCGACTCTACAACGAATTCAACGATTTCAATCCAAATTACTTAGGCAAATAACTAACGCACCCTTTTACGTTAATCACACATTGCACAATGATTTACGTGTTCCGACTCATTTTATCACATCTATTCTCGGTTCAAATGCAAACTTGAGTATCGTAACAATCATCTCATTACAACGCAGACATCCCCAAACTTACCCGGAAATCCACAAAGCAGACTGAAACAACGATGGAGTAGAGATATCATAGCGCCGATGTAAATTCTATCAATGTATTATCCAAGATTAATCCACCGTTGGAGGGGCACTATTGAGTGGCGGTCTCCTTAATGTCATAACGCCATTTATGTTTGTAAGTAAAATCACATTCACTGATTGTATTTTGTACAGTTGTGAGTAAATAAACTAAGTTAAAAAATCTGGTGTGAAACACTCACACAACTTTCTCTTGCCAGTGAAAATAATTAACAATAAACCTAACATTAGTAATAAAACATAAGAAATAAACAAAAAACTAACCTCAACAAACATAACCTAATTTTAATCATGAGTGAAAGACGCAAAATGAAAATCAACGTCATTTTGGCTTAAAAATACGGAAAATCACTCTTTCTCTCTAAACTAGGCTCTGTAGAGAAAAATGCTCTAAATAAAAGTTGTGAATCTTTTAATTTTCTATAAATTTAATTATATACACTTTTGTCGTAAAATGCATACTAAGGCCGAAATGTTTAAAAAATCAATTTTTCTCACGGTTTCGTGAGAAAAAAAACAGAAAATCGCAAATTACCGCTAAACTAAGCGTTATACAAAAAAATGTTTGAAATAAAAGTTGTAGAATTTTAAATTCTCTACAACTTTTGTTATATAACGTTTTGCGCTTAAATGCATATTAAAGCCGCAATCTTAAAAAGAAAATGTTTTTACGTAAAAACAGCCTCACGCAGAATTTCAGCAAACATGGCGCCTACCCTATCTTGTAGAGCATAAAAAATGTAGTAAACCAGGCGATTTTAAAAAAAATCGTAGGACCAGTTTTTGAGAAAATCGCAAAAAAGTGAAAAATTATACGAATAAACTACTACTTCCGGTTGACCGATTTTGATGAAAATGTTCGTGTCAGGTCCGGTAGTGGTATGTAACTTAAGTTTTAAGTTTCAAGTTCGTACGATGTTCCGTTCTTGAGATATTCTGTTCACACACAGACACACACACACACGTACACACACACACACACACACACACACACACACACACACACACACACACACACACACACACACACACACACACAGACCAATCGCTAAAAACATGTTTTTTTGGGTTCAGGGGGTCTGAAAACGTATAGATCCGGTGAAAACTCGATTTCGAAAAATCGACATGAAAACAATACTTTCCTTCCTATATATTCATATAGGCAAGAGAAAGTAAAAAAAGGTACGAGCATAATAAATATCTATTTCTTGTGCTAAATACTGGTCCTCTATCCTTAGACATAATGCAGAGTTTTGGTAAGTAAAGATATATGCGTATGGAAGAGTTATAAGAAAAGTGAGATCGAAGATTAATTTTAAGAACTTTTAATACTAGATTAAACCTTTATAGGTCTTTGGTAAGTAAGTCTGCCATCGCCAAGCAAAATTTTAACGTTACACAAAAATAAAATTTCCCGTTAAAAATTTTGATTTCTACTGTGTTCGTAAAGAAAATCGTTCTACCTAAAGAATATTCAAAAAAGTTTTTTTTAGTTTATTTAAAGTCGTATCGACAGCTTGGTCATTAGCAACTACTGTGAATTTTGGCACCTTAACGGTGGTTTTGTTAAAATTTCCAGACCCTTACTGGGAATCGAATCCAGGACCTTTCGCATTGTAGGCTTTAGCGGTAGTCACTACGCCACGAAAGCGGTTTTAAAATTCATTGTTCCATTAATTTTGTTCAAAAGTTTTTTTTGAAATGTTCGGTTATCCAAACCTTGGTACTTTATGCATAACTACGGACGTACGGTAAACCGGATTTTGTTGCTACGTAAAAGATATCGACGTCCTATTTTCCGTGCGTGGGTACTGAAAGGGTTAAGAAAAAGCTACGCAGTTGAACCGTATTGGTATTTTATGGTTTTATAGATGTTTTCTGGTAAGTAGGCTATCCACATTTTGAAATAAGCACGCAGCGATCATTTGCTTCGTGAGTTGCACGAAGGTGGTAAGGATTCATACTTGTGTATGCGACCGTGTTGTTTTGTTGTTACTTTTTTACTGTGCTTAGAATCGAGGTTTTACGGGAAAGCAAGCATTTTTGCTAATATAAAGTTAAGATAAGCTATTCCACAAAATATTTTGATTATATTGTACACAAGTTGTTTTAATACTTATTGAACTAAGTTTTTAGTGGACTTGATGTAAATATAAAAAGTGATTTGATATTTAATATTTCAGTTTTGATTTTTCACGTCAATTTTGTGTTTTTGCACTTGAATATAAAATAAAATGTGTTTTGCATTATTATGCTGCGTTTCTAGCTAATTGCACCCCAACAGGTATAAAGACACAATAAATATGGATATGATATTATGGGTCGCAAGCCAAGACAGGTTGGGAAACAATGGTCTACAGCTAATCGTTTTGTTTTTCTTATTGTATGTTCAACAATTTAGTCGGTGTTTACTTTTCGTGCAGTTCCAAATAAAGAATAAAAGTTAAAAAATGTAACACTTTGAATAAAAATAGAATGTCATCTAAATGAAAAAAATCTAAAAAAATTGTATTATTATTTTTTAATTAGGCTTGATAATTACTTATGGTTGAGAGAATAAATAGGTCACGTAGGTAAAATTAAAATATTATGAAATTATTTTATAATTTTCTCCCTTCCCTTTAATTGATCCATCCAATTATTATTCCGCTCTTAAATTTCTCTTTGTTTGCCATTTTATTATATTTATAATAGATATAATTTATTTTTATTTACAACAATAAACCGCAACAATGAACCAGTTCTATGCTACCAGAACTTATCCATATAAGCCTTATTGACATGATATACAAGCTAATACACTTTTTGTCTCTTTTGCTCATAAAAATAAAATAATTTTTCAGTAAAATTACCTACTAAATAACAATAATTAATAATTAAAAAAGTCCCACAAAAACAGTTTAGTTAAACTTGATCAAAAATAATAATATTTATTAGTAAATTAAAAAAGAACAGAAAAAACAGTAGAAGAAAGAAAGAAAAATAAATGAGAGTTTGCTCTGTAAATTTATGACATTTATTGGTTGGTGAGCACCTGATAACATTTTGATGAGAATTGTTCGTAATTATCAACAAAAGGATTGAGTTCAGATTAATTTTTTTTGAAAAAGGATAATGTCCATATTAAGAAAGTATTACTGTATTGCATAGTGTTCACTTTAGGCAAATAAAACAGATTAAAAGTCCTGGATCTAACAAAAGGTACATAATGAAAAATGTTAATTACATTTTTCAAACAAAATAATACATTTATTAATTGCTGCACAGTTTCATAAATATTTTTATAAATCACATAATTTTTTGGATATCAGTTCTGTTTTGAATATCTGTCCTGAAAATAATTTTAAAAATTTCGAAAAAGGAAAGAGTATGCTTGTATGATGATGATGATGATGATCCATCACACCCAAAAACAAAAAAAGTGTTAGTGTACCGTACCCGATATCTACACAGTGATGAATTTCATTGTATACAATTTATAGTAGCTGAAACAATAGAACTCACATTCACTACCAAAAAGATGACTTCATTTTATCAGTCACAATCTTTTTGTGACTCTACGCCGTGATCCCGGTTTCGATTCCCGGTCAGGTCTGGAATTTTTCAGCACTCATCTTTATGTATCATCCTTCTCACCGCCTGCATTAGCAGCAATTGCAAAACAGTCCAACGTAAAACAAAATAAATACAATTGTTTTGTCCAAAATTTAAACATTATTACCTTATATAATATAGCCTTTGTTACTCAAAAAGCTCTGAGCTTTCAAACAACGATTGAATTTTTGAAATCAGTCGGATAGTTTCTGAGATAATCTTGTACAAATAAACTAACATATGAACAAATGTTAACTCCTTTACAATGTCAATTTACATTTGCCCTCGTAAATACGAGGGCAATTTCTATAATAATCGTAATAATCTATATAATAATCAATCTAATAATATTCGTAATTTCTATAATTTTATATTGTATTTTTGTTGTAGGATGAAAAACGACCAAAAGTGTATTGCCAAGCTCCTCCAACCGCTCCGGAAAGACTGGAAAGAATTATTGAACAATGTCAAGATGACATCAAGACTGCATTACTCCAAGGTATGCCTAGAATTATAATATTTAACCGCTAATTAATTTTAACTTTTAATATTTTTTTATCCGATGCGGCGAGAAAAACTCATTTTCACTTGTTCACGATGGGGGAAATAGTGTTGGACTCAATTGAGGCGTCTTCGTCCAGCCCCAAGGAGGCCGCAACCGACTACCAACGAATTACCCGCCGCCTGGCCACTTGATTCGACATCAGCAAAGAACCTTCCACCTCCCTCGGAACTATTTATATAATACTACAAGGGAAATGTCGGGTTAAAAAAAATTACATACTGTCAGTGGGGCGTGGAAGGGAACCGTAGACTAATTCCCCTCTCGCTGTCACTGACCAACACTCACTCTCTCACTTTCATTCATCTCTTTCATCACCAGCTCAGGAAATTAGTTTGCCTACCTTATCTTCTGAGATCGGGAAAAGATTAATTCACTGTGGGAGAGGGCAATCCCGCTGCACCATCGCTGCCTCTACTCTCTCTAGGATCCACTGTGCAACGCCTATCTTCTCAGATGTCTCCATTCTGTCGAGGACAAAATAGGGACATCTTTTAAAAAAAAGGGAAATGGACTCCTCCTCTGCACTGTCACACAGTCGAAATTTTGGTACTTCATGAATTTGAACCTTGTCAAATATGCCCCAAAGCAACCATGTTCTGTTAGCAAATCACCAAATCACCTCCTTATCCACACCTCGACATTTGGAATGAACCTCCTTGTCCACTGCCTGACCCTATTTTATTATTTTGTTTTACATTAATTCCCTATTCCAGCAACTCTTCAACCTTCTTTGCGGATTTTATGGTAGGTGTAAAAATGTTCTCATTATTAAACTTGAGTGATTTAATTTTCAACAAAAATGAATGTATAATTTTATGTAAGTCCTAAATAATGTGGTAACATTAAGGGCACGATGTATGATAGGATTTTGGACGTAGTCAAAGGTTTTCTGGCACTTCAGTCTTCTCTTAAGGTTTGCGTTGTCGAAGATTTGTAGCGCCTAAACATTCGCATAACGTAGAAATCGAACTTCGTGACTCCTTGCGACTACAAGATGATGTTTATAATGAAATATAATTTATAAACCCTGTTAAATAATTTTGTAAAACTTTATAACAACTTTAATCATATTTGTTTCAAACCAATACAATTGGTAATAAAATTCTAATTAATTTTTTTACTTTCTCTTGTTTATATGAATATATAGGAAAAAAGTATTGTTTTCATATCGATTTTTCGAAATCGAGTTTTCATCGGAGCTATACGTTTCCAGACCCCTAAACTCAAAACACATGTTTTTAGCGTTTGGTCTGTGTGTGTGTGTGTGTGAACAACATATCTTAAGAACGGAACATCGTACGAACTTAAAGCTTGAAACTTAATTTAGATACTACTACCAAACTGGACACGAACATTTTTATCAAAATCGGACAACCGGAAGTAGTAGTTTATGCGAGTAATTTTTAACTTTTTGCGATTTTCTCAAGAACGGCTTCTACGAGTTTTTTTAAAAATCGCCTCATTTAATACATTTCTTATGCTGTACAAGATAGGGTAGGTGCCATGTCTGTTGAAATTCTTGGAAAGGTTGTTTTCTCGTAAAAAAATTGTTGTTTGAAGATTGCGGTTGTAATATTCATTTTGACCCAAACATGTTAAGAACACTACTTGAATCAGTCATTACCGAAAGGGCATTTGTTCAGATTTATCAAATGGATTTTCTTTTTAAATATTATAGTTTAATCAATTTTTTATCTATTCTATTATAGAAAAAATAATGCATTCTGTTTTATGAAATCTTTTTGCTGTTTTAACTAAGGAATTTACTTTTAGAAAAATTATTATCTGTTTCTTAGAAATATGGTTTTGCTTTTCGTGTAAAATTCATTTATGTAACTTTGTTCCTTTTAAAATAATTAATTTAATTAATTTTATAAATATTTTTTGATAACATAACTGTGAATAGCTACTGTAGTTTTTCCAGTACCTATATGGACGTATTGTAAAAATGGTATTACACTTTAAATTAAAGTACCGCACGGTTTGCTTCTTTTATCGTATAAATAATGGAAGGGTATATTTTATTATCGGAAGAAAGTAATAAAACATTAATTGAAATAGAAAGTTTAAAGTCTGCTGTTAGTATTTTTAAACAATTGATTTGATTTGTAGAAATGCATCGTAGTTGAAAATATACCGCGGTGATTTTATAGTATATAATAGAATAACTGCAATCGACCTTGGTTGAGATGGCAAAAACCCATTACTATCTGTTTAAAAAGGTCTAAAAGAAAATAAAAGTATTGCTGGAAGTGAAATTTCTAATTTTAAGTTGTTGCATCCAAGTAATCATTGTCCATAGTAATTGATATCGATATATCAGTGCAATCCTTTCAGAAATAA
This sequence comes from Catonia carolina, assembly GCA_035578175.1. Classification (NCBI taxonomy): domain Eukaryota; kingdom Metazoa; phylum Arthropoda; class Insecta; order Hemiptera; family Achilidae; genus Catonia; species Catonia carolina. Next base: position 14,633,924 of record JAQMRL010000006.1, on the reverse strand, counting down.
AACCAGATACTGTTTTTATACCATTTTCATTGATTATCTTCAATTTCTGTACAGGAGAGATGTTTAGATTTTAAAATGTTTATTTCCATTATTTCTTTTTAACAAATCAGAAAAATTACAATCCGTGCTTTAAATACAGAAACATGAAAAATAAGTAAATGTAAAGTTAACAGTAAATATAAAAAAATACAACAGTATTATGTTGTTTAGGTCATCACCTGAAAGTTGTTTTGAACCTCTAGAGACTTTATTGAGTAAAACGAGGAGTGAGATGGTTTACAATTGCCTTACACAATAAGTTGTAAGGTATGCTTACCAGCATGCCAGGCCCTCTGAAAAGCACCTTTTTTCCACCCTGCAAATGATACCTTCACTTCATTCACCACATGGTCTGATTGTATAATAAAATTCATTACTCTCAGAGGAGATAAATCTTAGTAGTGTTTTTTACACTCTACCTCTTCTATTCTCTAATGCTTCAGTCATATGACCATGTTATAATAAACAGAAATAATTTTTGTATTTAGATCATGAGCCAAAAGGCTGGTTTAAACCTGTAGAGGTTTTACTAAATAAATCGAGAAGTGAGGTGATTTACATTAGCCTTCCTCACTGAGTGGTAAAGTACACTTATCAGCATGCTGGGCTCTCTGAAAAGCACATATTTTCTACTGTGCAGACACTTCATTCATCACAGGGTCTGGCTGTATAATGAAATTCATTACTTTCAGAGGAGACAACTATGATTAGTGTCTTTTGCACCTCTACCTTTTCTGTTCTTAAATAATTCAGTTTTTGAATTGACTGACCATTAGATAAGAAACAGAACTATTTATTTTAGCCCTGCAATGAACTCATTGAGCGTAGATAATTTGACACCCCACCTGTCTGTTGTGGGCATAAAATATAATACATAAAAATACTTTTTATAGCCCCGAGGAGTCGAGAGCAAATAATTTAACACTCCACCTATATGTTATGGGCAAAACATTGTTATACGAGTACATTATTAATAAATGTTGCATTTAAAAGTTTTTGAGTTCTTTTTAGATTTAGTTTTTAAATTTTATAAATAGTTTTAGATTTTTAAAGTTATTAATATTATATTTTTGTTTTTAATCCCTAATGTGTGTACGTTGCAATCTGTTCAATTGAGAACAATAAGCAACCCCATGACCCAATGAGATGACGATGATATGTATGACGTGTAAATGAGGTGTAGTCTTGTACAGACTCAGGTCGATCATTCCTGAGAGAGTATGGTTAATTGAACCCCAACCATCAAAGTACACCGGTAACCACTGTCTAGTATTCAAATCCGTATAAAAGTAACTACCTTTACTAGGATTTGAACCCGGAACCTTCGTCTCCGAAAATCAGCTGTTAAACAGCTGATTTTGGCGACGACTTTACTTCTAGACCAACCCGGTGGGTTAATATTATATTAAAATTTTTTTTTTTAACTTAATGGTAAAATAGATAAAGAAATAAGGCAAGAAAACTAAATGATTATCGTAATTCTAAGTTAACTGAAACAAAGAATAACAGACAGAGATTTTAATAAGATATATATTAAATTGAATAATATATTATTAGTATTAATGTAATCGTTGAAGAATGATGATAAAGAATCAGTTAAAGAGTCATTGTTACGTAAATTGGTCAAGAGTGAAATGAGGTAAGCAATAACTGAAAGTGCTTTACCGTATATGTATGTATGAAATACTACATAATCATTACGTGATGGAACGAACAAGACAATAAAATTTATTACCACATACCTCTACTATTATACCTCAGCGTATATCATTGGAATAAGCAAATTAGTTATTTAATCTGTACTAAATACTATAATACCAGCTGAAAAGTTTATAGCACAATATATACTGTAATTGATGAACAATTATTTTTTATTAAATAATAAAATTCCTTTAATTTACTTTTATTTCTTTTTTTTTCTTTTTTTGACTATACAAGATATTTTTATTTGCAACTGTATAAAATTAACAACAAGCAAATTTGAAAAAAGGATACAAATATTGACAAATTTTAAGACATTGAGGAGATCGCTGCCCATTGACAGTACTCCAACCGTAATCATTAAATTAGTTCATAATTTACTTATTTTTATTTTGTTTTACTTTAATTTTGACGTCTCATTATATCTCTACTCCAGAGTCGTTTCAGTCTTCGTATAGGGGCAGTTGGTAAATCTGGTGTATCTAGGTCAACTTTTATTTCTTGAATTATATTATAAAAAGTACAACTGTACCTGAGTTGTACGATAAATTACTGCTAGTCATTAAGGTATAATATTGGGCGTCTCACTTGGTGCGCATTGAGTTTAGCCTGTAATAATACAAGGTGTATCAAAAATTACCGGACTCAAAAACAAAATGCACGATACAGTTCTCTATAAAGCGTACATTAAAGGTCTTTTCAAACAGACCGCGGGTAAACAGAAAATGGGTGCACGAAATTAATTGCAAAATAGAGAAGGTAGGCGAATTTTACCGACTTTGCAATGAATTAAATTCCTTCGAAGACCGATTTTTCACGTACTTTCGTTTATCCCACCTATAATTTCATTATTGTTGATATAGGTAGATATGGGTGGCGTAGTGATAGTAGTATCTTCGAAAATTCCGCTTTTTCGTAAATAACAAAATTATAATGCCTCCAAAGTCACTACCAGGAACATACATCCCTGTACGAGGCCAATTTGTTAATTACTTCAACTATTTGAGTCAATTAATAATGTTAATAATTAATAAGTCAATGAATAATTATAGAAATAGAAGAAAGACAGAAAGACTAACTTTTCAAGACTATCTGTCAACTAACCAGTCAACAGGCCTACTTGCAGGCTATAATCGTATCGTGTTGTTTTCTATTATAATAATATTTTTGACTATAATATTGTAGATTTATAAACTCATTATTATGTGGGGTTATAAACGTACATAAAGAAATTGGAGCGTCAACTCGATTACAATACCACGAGGAGGTTATTCCAGCATTATTGGGTTCGATTCCCGGCCAGGGCCTGGAAATGTTCACAAGTTAAAAACCCCCCGTAACATATCCTACCGTAGTCGCTAATGACCGAGCTGTTGATGCGACTTTAAATTAGCTAAAACGAAATTACCAAAACTTTTTTTAAACAAAAATAAATTAAAAAATTAACAACCAAAAATCTTTTATAATCAATTTTTTAGAATCTTCAGTTTAGCTGGGTGCGAACGTTGCTTACTAGCGCTAGTAGGGTAGAAAAAGTCACGTGATTAACTAGCGCTAGCAAACTAGCTCGATGTGAACGTTGCTTACTAGCGCTAATAGGGGAGAAAACGTCACGTGATTAACTAGCGTTAGCAAACTAGCTCGATGTGAACGTTGCTTACTAGCGCTAGTAGGGGAGAAAAAGTCACGCGATTAACTAGCGATAGCAAATTAGCTCGGCGTGAACATTTGGAAACGTTGCTGGTTGCTAGTTAGCTGTACTCAGTACACCAATACACAGCACAACTCACGTGTCTTCAGATCACCGGCATTAATTAACTAGCTCCGTGGAATCCGTCACATACGCGCTAGTAGGTATTGCTAGAAGTAGAAGCAGCTAGTAATTCTTCTTCTTCTTATCGTGCCTATCCAGTTCAGATGTTGGCGATCATCATGGCTATTTTGATCTTATTAGTCGCAACCGGAACAATTCCGTGAGGCTCTTACTGAACCAGGTCCTCAAATTGGTGAGCCAGGAAATTCTTCTTCTACCAGGAATCCTCTTTCCCTCCATCTTCCCCTGCAGAATGCGCTGCTGTAGATCATATCTTTTTTGATTTATCATTGTATGACCGAAGTACTGCAATTACGGCACTTATAAATTTTCAACAATTCCCAAACTCTACTTCATTTTCAACAAAACTTCAAAATTAGTGACTCTGTGACCACGAAATTCTCAATATTTTCCTGTACAACCAGTTACCAGCTATTACTAGCAACTAGTAAACTATCATCGAGGGAATAGCCTTAACAAAAAATTAATTACGTAATTAAAAGAGCCACAAAATAATAAATTAATGGTTGTAGAAAAAAATACCTACAGGTCAAAAATTACACAATTAAGAAATTAAGTTATTACTTACAACAAAAAATATTAACATTTAAATAAAACTTGTATAATGTTTAACATTTATGTTAGGCGTAAATACTAGTATTCATAGGTTACTGTACAAAACAGTAAATACATTATTAAAAAATACAATTTCTACACAGAAACAAGATCAAGTTAATTTTATAAATACATGTCGGCGTAACACTAATGATGTTAATTATAAAGACTCGTTTACAGTTTGTACAAAACATTTTCAAAGAAAAAAAACATCTTTTATGTAGGTAGAAGAGAAAAAATTCTAGAAGAACCGTTTTACCTGTTACATAATAAATTATTAAGTGAAATGTTGTAATTATTTGTTAACATTTGTAACAACAACTAGAGATTGTTAAGAAGTGTTTGCAAAAAAACATTTTGGCACTTTTAATTATATTGTTTTGTATAATTCCTTATATTGTTACAAAACATTAAATTTCTTTTAAAATATTAATAGAAATCTGTTTGAGTTGTAGGTTTTATAAATTAATTTAGTGTTGACTCAATTTATGAAAGAATAGTAGAATGTGCTTACGAATATTACAAATTAATTAATTAATTAAAATAATTTGTAGTGATGAAATTCGTGTGTATTTTCTATCTACCAGTGGCACATGAGTCACTTTTCGTTACAAAATTTCAAATTATGAAAGTAAACTAAATGAAAACGATCATTAAACGATGGATAAAATTGAATGAAAAAATGGTTTAAGAAACAAATTTTTAATATACTGAGTGATAGATTTCGGATAGCGGTTAAGGGGTCAGAAAGAATATTAGACAAACTGGAATAAACTTATAAAACATATTGGACAGAATAAAATTTGTAAAACTAATTAACGACACTCAAGGGCTTCCACAAGGAACAAAACCAGAAAACGGATGTACAGATGTAAGTAAGAATAAAAACATTAAAAAATGATTTGAATATTGACTGCAAAAGAGCTTCTAGAATCTAAAAAAATATCAAAAGTTACTTTAAATAATCTAGAATGATTCTAAGTTATAAGAAAAAAATATTTTAAAAAATCAAGAAAAATGGCCCATCTGTCTTGACCAATACGGATCAGTAAGTTTTAAAATTGTCCATAACTGACAGGTGGATTGTCAGATTATTTACACTCTATCAGTTCGTTGTAGGGCTAAAATAAATAGTTGTGTTTCTTATTACATAGTCAGCCAATTAAATGACTGAATCATTTAAGAACAAAAGAGGTAGAGGTGCAAACAACACTAATCAGATTTGTCTCCTCTGAAAGTAATGAATTTCTTATACAGTCAGACCCTGTGGTGAATGAAGTGAAGATGTCATTTGCAGAGTGAAAAATATGTGCGTTTCAGTGGGCCCGACATGCTGATAAGCGTATTTGTATTTTTATATTCAGTGAGGAAGGCACTGGTAAACCACCTCACTTCTCATTTTATTAGTAAAGCCTTTACAAATTCAAACCAGCCTTTTGGCTGATGACCTAAACACAAGTTTTTAAAACCGATATTATTATACACAGTTAATTTACCGCAATGCATAAATATGAAGTTCTCGAAGTATAGATGTCTGTTTTTCTTAAAGCAAAAAGATTCAATGGAGCGCGTACAAACAAACATGAACAACGCAATAACTAACAACATGTACAAAAAAAACATCATTGTTCAACGTTACTTTAAAAAATCATGCTAATTTAAGTTATGATGTAAAAAACCATAAAAAAAATTTCATCAAAAATTCACTGTACAATTTTCCGTTGAAATTCAAGAATTATCAAAAATTTCTAAAACCGATCTGGACATAATTCCCGCTTTTATGAATTCTCTAAACTGAGTAATATGCTGTCTGTCTATCACTTGATGGCTTCCAGCAGTGAGGAGGAATAATATGCAGATTAAAAAACCATTTCAGAAAACATTTATATTTTTTTTAAGTAACTAAAATTTTGTCAAATAAAAAAATGTATTATTGAAAAACAGTGTTCAGAATTACAAAGTAATTTTCTGGGTATTATATTAAATATACAGTACCTACTAAAATACCCTCAGGTGAGTTTATAACACTAAAAAATAAACCTGACATAGATTTAATGTAACCTGATTTAAAAAAATGAATCTGATAAATATAATACTGCAATTAAATAAATTTTTCAAGTGATTTAATGTAAAGTTTAATAGAAAGCAGTTTTTTCGCAACCTTGAACATTGCTCTAGTTTCATCCTTAAGGTAGTAACAACGAGAAACCAGTTCAATAAAAAAGGCTTAAAATTACGTTATATAGATAATCAGTTTATTAAATCATCAACCAATCCAGCTAGCAAGTCTACTTCTTTAAAAATTAGAACAGTTTAATGAAACTTCAACAACTTCTATCTATATTATGTATTTTTTTTTAAATTCAATCGAACTTGAAGGACATCATAGAAATTACCTTTACATAAAACAACATTAGCTTTATGTAGAAAATATAGGTACGTTATAAAAGTACAAATGATATTGATCCATATACCCGGATTATCGAATGTTTGTTAATTTTTGAAACCAAGAAAGTTAATTTAAAGAAAAACCATGAAATAGGAATTTTATCCATGTACAGAAAAGACAAAATCTTAATACGCATAAAAGAAATTTAAATATAGGTAATGTTAGCAGAATGTAAACATTCAGTCTGTTTTCGTCTTTGCTTAAAGTTTATATTTACAGTTAAGAAAAACTGATTGCAAAAGAACCTTATTAAAATAAAATATCTGGTGTGAAACACTCACACAACTTTCTCTTGCCAGTGCAAATAATTAACAATAAAACTAACATGAGAAATAAACAAAAAACTAACCTCAATTGAGACTAATTTTAATCATGAGTGAAAGACGCAAATAAAAATCAACCTCAGTTTGGCTTAAAAATACGGAAATCACTCTTTCACGCTAAACTAGGCTCTATAGAGAAAAATGCTCTAAATATAAGTTGTAGGTCTTTCAATTTCCCGTAAATTTGATTATAGACTGTTGTAAAATGCATACTAAGGCCGAAATCTTAAAAAAATCGATTTTTCACACGTTTTCGTGAGAAAAAAACCAGAAAATTGCTAATTACTGCTAAACTAAACATTATACAAAAAATGTTTGAAATAAAAGTTGTAGCATTTTAAATTCTCTACATTTTTTATTATACAAATTTTTGCGCTAAAATGCATATTAAAGCCGTAATTTAAAAAAAACAATTTTTTACAAGAAAACAGCCTCACCAAGAATTTCAGCAAACATGACACCTACTCTATCTTGTAGAGCATAAAACTTTAGTAAACCAGGCGATTTAAAAAAAAATCGTAAGACCAGTTTTTGAGAAAATCGCAAAAATGTGAAAAATTACACGAATAAACTACTACTTCCGGTTGACCGATTTTGATGAAAATGTTCGTGTCGGGTCCGGTAGAGCGTAACTTAAGTTTCAAGTACGTACACTGTTCCGCTTTTTATATATTCTGCATAAACACACACACACACACACACACACACACACACACACACAAGGATACACACACAGACCAATCGCTAAAACATGTTTTTGGGTTCAGAGGGTCTGAAAACGTGCAGACCCGGTGAAAACTCGATTTCGAAAAATCAACATGAAAACAATACTTTCCTTCCTATATATTCATATAGGCAAGAGAAAGTAAAAAAAAAAATCAATAAATTCTTTATAGAAGTTTTTTGGATTACATTATAATACAATCTGAAATGTTATGATGACTGATAATAAGCAATATGAAGAAATAGAGCATTAATTGGTGTTTTCCAAAGAAATTACTTTAATAATTTAGCAGTAAGTAAGATGGAAAACATTATTTAAAGCTCATTTGTGGTTAAAGAAGTCCATTGCTTGATGAAGGCTTTTTGTAAATGTGTTGAGAGAATGGTGTGCAATTAGTTAATGTGTATTTGTTGAACAAAAGGGGTTTGTACCATCTTGTTTTTCTCTGAACCTTCTCGTATATTTTAGTACTGTTTTGTAATGCTCTCTTTACTACATTCATTTGGGTTTCTCTGACCCATATTGTTTTTAATGCACTAAGAAGAGCAGTGTAGAAATTTCATTTTACTGACTAAAAGCAATTAAATTTTACATTTTGCAACAGATCAGCATAAAACCATGAGTCCAACTGTTACAGTATGGGGGGAAATTTTCATTGAACAAAATAAATTAACATAGTAAAAAAATCTGGTGTGAAACACTCACACAGCTTTCTCTTGCCAATGCAAATAATTAATATAATATATCTTAAAATTAGTAATAAAACATTAGAAATACACAGAAAAACTAACCTTAATTAACATAATCTAATTTTAAACATGAGTGAAAGACGCAAAATGAAAATCAACCTCAGTTTGGCTTAAAAATACGGAAAATTATCTTTCACGCTAAACTAGGTTCTGTAGGGAGCTAAATAAAAGTTGTAGCTCTATTGATTTCCTTTAAATGTTATTATATACACTTTTGTCGTAAAATGCATACTAAGGCTGAAATCTTCAAAAAATCGATTTTTTTACACAATTTTGAAAAAAAAGAAAACCGCTAATTACCCCTAAACTAAGCGTTACACAAAAAAATATTTGAAATTAAAGTTTTAAATTCTCTACAACTTTTATTATTAATCGGTAATTATCATAGAAAACGGAAAGAAGAATTAGTTCATGAGAAGCAAACTGGTACTTTCCTGAAGTTGTAAAGAATACCATGGGAAACTCATACCAGAACAGTATAGCCTAAAAATGTGTAATGATTTTTTTTCTTTTTGGGTCCTAAAAAATGTTCCACTTCCCACATCTTACGTCATTTGGTTTCCCAGTCACCCTCTCTGAGATTCTTCACTACGATAGCTACCTTGAACCATACATGTAGTCATAAATAAAGTTTCGTTTCCATTGGTTTTTTCTCCGATTAAACCTATCCTGATTTCAAGGATGATTTTTTAGTTTATAATCTAAAACTTTCTCAGATTTTTAAGTGTTTTGCCTGCAGCATATTATCACAATGTAGGGGATGCATTTTTACGGTTGTAAACGCTTATAATACTTACATTTTGCAATAGTTACCTTCTACCTAGGTCACTCCTTCTTGGATCGATGTGGACTATCGGGTTGAATAGATTAACTGAACATAAGTCCCCAGTTTTAAACACAAATAGTTTCAACAAATCAACTTCCGGTTGGAGTTGGTTTCCCAAGTTGGTTGACTTAACTGGCCTCTTGTAAGTCAAATGCTAGAGTTGAAGCACAAGTGGCTAAGAGACTTTTCTGGATGAATTTTTATAATATTAAGCAGACGTTAGCTATCACTACGCATATCAAATCTATTTACCAGAGATGAATCCCTCCATGAGTCAATTTTCAGAGCCTCAATAAACTTGTATAGCAAAAAAAAACACACTAAACTCACATCAGAAAAAATGCTACTTTACCAACCCACCTGGATTCTTCTTCAGCTTTTATCTTCCTTCATGCGCTTAGAGCTTCTACACCTTTTGTACTCCAAGAATAATTTAGGAACAATTTAATTCTTTATGGACTCAATTTTAAGATCAAATAATTTCTTCCTAAAGGTGTCTCTACATTAGCAATATATATCCTGAATTTCCAGTTTTTTTTTTATTCTCTTTGCTTTCTCAATAATCCTGGCAAGCTCCTTGTCACGATCCGATCACTCATATTTTTCACCGTGCTCTCATCCATTCTAACAATGTACCCATAAACCGTTATCTCTTGGTATTTTTAATTCTCCATTGTTTCCACGGTTACTGTACTAGACGGTAGCGTCACGCGCAGCTGTTGTGAGATATAATATAAGTGATGATGTAGTCTGGTCCCTAACAACTCGGCCGGTGCGTAGTGACGGTGAGATAATTGCATTGTTTTTATAAACATAGCCGTTCAGGTATGTTTACACGGGAAATCGATTTTAATTTTAATAATTCTTTGTGGCTTGAAGTTTTTCTCTAAGTAAATTGTTTCTTTTTTCAATAAACATAGCCGTTCAGGTATGTTTACACAGGAAATCGATTTTAATTTTAATAATTCTTTGTGGCTTGAAGTTTTTCTCTAAGTAAATTGTTTCTTTTTTCAATAAACATAGCCGTTCAGGTATGTTTACACAGGAAATCGATTTTAATTTTAATAATTCTTTGTGGCTTGAAGTTTTTCTCTAAGTAAATTGTTTCTTTTTTCAATTCGGCGTTTTCACGATTTACGAGATCTGTTTCCTTAGACTGCGCAACAATCAAATTTGGCGATTCTTCGTTAAAACAAGGCCTAACTTCCTCTACGGCTATCCCTTCATTTTTTGAACTGCCTGTGTTGTAATTAGATGATAAGTTTAAAATATCATAATCTTTCTTACGAGCGTATCGTTTCTCTGCTCGATTTTTACGTTCACTACAAATCGGATTTACCGGACGTAGAACGGCACTAAAAATCGGGAAATTTAAATGGGGAACTGATTTCATCTTTAGGACAAGTTTTAATGGAATATGTAGCAATTCGGACTATAAATCGTGTACATAATCCGATTTGTCAAAATGTACTCAACACACGTGACAAATATCAGCAGAAAATGAATCTGCCCGCTTGCAAGCATTTATCCACTTTAATCTAGTTTCACTGGCCTTTGGAAAACGGTGAAACTTAATGCCCAACTTCTTTTGGTGTCTATCGTAATTTGAACACCCTGGAATCGCACAACAGACCATTGTTAAAGATAAGTAAAGTATTACAGATTGTATTAAGACTATATAGTCTTAAGTAAACATCACAGACTGACACCGTTCGCATTGTGCGTCGGCTGCCGCTGGTGACCAGATGACGTCAGGGGTGGGGCCTGCCATTGCGCATATTGTTGATGATCTCTACCGTCTTGTAAAGTTTTTTTTTGCGCCCTGAAGACTCCAGGAGGAGTATAGGACATGTCAGATATAACACCTGAAATACATATAAGAATCACACAATGTATCACTACTATCAAGGAAGAAATTCTTGTACGCTATAAAAAGTTTCACCAATCAAGTAATTTTTCAGATTCTTTTTAAAGGAATTCAAATCCTCACAACATTTCAAAAATTGGGGTAATTTATTCATAAATTTTCTCCCTGCATAAGTAGGTTTTTGTTCAAACAATTTTATGGAGTGATTAGCCACAAATAATCATTCCTATTTCTCGTTTTATGATTGTGAACATTGAAATTCTGCATAAAATTATTTTGCCTAACATACATAATCACCTCAAAAATGTAGAGACAGGTAACTGTAAGCAATTTAACCTCCCTAAATAGTGGCCTGCATGAGGTTACCTGGTTAGCTCCCACCATACACCTAACAGCTTTCTTTTGAATTTTAAAAACCCTATTCATATTACCCATGCTAGAATTACCCCATACCAAAATACTATAACGGATATGAGACAGAATGAGGCCATGATAAGCTGCCATTAGTAATTTTTTATCATTTAATCTGGCAATTTGTTTTAGTGCAAATACCCCAGATGATATTTTACTACAAACGTAATTGGTATAGAAGTCCCAAGACAAAGATCTATCTAGAGATACGCCCAGGAAGTAACCGTGATTGCTTCAATGTTCCTATACAGATCCTTAAGGTTCTTTCTATCCTCGTATACAGAACCAAAGATTTTTTTTAGGAGGCATCCTTCAGCTTCAATATTATTATTATTAACCTAAGAATATTGAACTGCTTCTTTCTACGCCATATAAAATTACCAGTTAGGGAAATGGATTTTGCTTTAGTATTAATTTTATTATTACCCAATAAAAAAGATACGAAACAAAACATGTAAACAAATGAAATTTTTAAATATTTAAATTAATTTACATAACAATCATACTGGATTATAAAACTTTGAAATCACTTCAGGGTTAAAATAATTGGAATTATATTACAATAAAAATTATCAAAAACTACTACAGTAATTAATTTCAGTTCATTTGATTACCCAAAATAACTATTTTATTTAGGTCTTCTGCTTGAAACGTGGTAATAATAGGTCAATTAATAATACAAAAACTTTACTTCATAATGTAAAGTAAATAATTGTTTTGTTGCAATTTCATAAAACGATTATTAATTGAAATTTGCAGACGTCATAATATTTACAATTTATTGCTAACATTTTACGGAACCCTTTGAAATTTTGCGTTCACTATAAATTTAAATTAATTCTGATATGTTTTAATTAAACTTGTTAACTTAGTGAATATTTTATTTGAAATCATAAAAGTAACAACATGTAAAATTAAAATTTCAAGTGTACGAACACAAGTTTTTATTTTTTCAAACTGGCAGTCAGCTTCATAATTGATTTTCGGGAATAAAGGATCATTTTCTCCTTTCTACTGGAACATTTTAGAAGCAATTGGAATAAAAACACGTTTCTACTAGTTTTAGTTCCCGAGAACTCCTTGTTGTTGTTGTTTAGGTCATCAGCCTAAAGGCTGGTTTGAACCTGTAGAGGTTTTACTAAGTAAATCGAGGAGTGAAGTGGTTTACCATTGCCTTCTTCACTGAGTGAAAAATTACGCTTATCAGCATGCCAGGCCCTCTGAAAAGCACATATTTTTCATTCTGCAAATGACACCTTCACTTTATTAACCACAGGGTCTAGCTGTATAATGAAATTCATAACTTTCAGAGGAGATAACTCTGATTAGTGTCTTTTACACCTCTACCTCTTCTGTTCTTAAATTATTCAGTCATTTAATTGGCTGACCATGTGATAAGAAACAGAACTTTTTATTTTAGCTCTGCAACGAACAGATTGAGTGTAAATAATTTGACACTCCACCTGTCCGTTATGGGCAGGTGAGAACTCCTATTTAAAACATTCAATTCATCAATCCATTATTCTTGTTCAATACACAACACTTCATAGAATAAAATGATAATATCTTACAATCAACAATATTTATTCCGTTAGCTGTTTCTAGAATATCACTGTACACTGTTGCAATATTTTAATTTTTTTATTTATTAACTATGCTTAAAAATAACCGAATTCACTACGAAAGAAAAATACTAACGTTGTTTCAAACAAAAATAAAATGAAAATTTTAGTGTTATAAATGAAAGAAAAACCAACAGTAAAATGTAAAATCATTCACTGATAATAACTCAAAAAGAAGAATACTTTAACTACAATAATATTTTAAAAAATCTGGTGTGAAACACTCACACAACCTTCTCTTGCCAATGCAAAGAATGACCCATATAACCTAACATTAGTAATAAAACATTAGAAATAAACAAAAACCTAACGTCAAATAGACCTAACCTTATTTGAATCATGAGTGAAAGGCGCAAAATGAAAATCCACCTCAGTTTGGCTTAAAAATACGGAAAATCACTCTTTCACGCTAAGCTAGGCTCTGTAGAGAAAAATAATAAAAAATTAAATTGTAAATAATTAAAGTTGTAGATCTTTTAATTTACTATAAATTTGATTATATACACTTTTGTCGTAAAATCCATACTAAGGCTGAAATCTTTATAAAATCGATTTTGTTACACGTTTTCGTGAGAACAAAACAGAAAATCGCTAATTACCGCTAAACTAAGCGTTATACAAAAAAAGTTGGAGATAATAGTTGTAGGATTTTAAATTCTCTGCAACTTATATTAACACCTTTTTGCGCTAAAATGCATATTAATGCCGTAATCTTAAAAAAAATTACGTGAAACCAGCCTCACCAAGAATTTCAGTAAACATGGCGCTTACCCTATCTTGTAGAGCATAAAAAATTCAATAAACCAGGCGATTTAAAAAGAAATTCGTAGGACCAGTTTTTGAAAAAATTGCAAAAAGTTAAAAATTACACGATTAAACTACCTACTACTTCCGGTTTACCGATTTTTATGAAAATGTTCGTGTCGGGTCCGGTGTAATGTAATTTAAGTTTAAGTTTCAAGTTCGTACGATGTTTCTTTCTTGAGATATTCTGTACTGTAACGTCCGGCTTTGCCGCCGTTACTTATTTGATTTTAAATTTTATTTTTCAGTGGTTGTTCTAATTATCTGCGTATCAGCTGATTTATTATCTACTTTTATGTTGTGTCCGAGAGCTAGCGAATTTATTGAATACTTTCCTGGTTGACGAGAGTCATGTCTCGACAGTCGAAATGTAAGGTCGTACATTATTGCTCAGTAATGTACGGGCCTATTTGTGCTTTATACTTTTGGTATAAAAGTTTTTTATGTATTCTGATTCTTATTTTATTTAATTTGTTTGAACAGTCTGTTTTTGCGGTTATAATTAATTAGTTTCGTATCTATTTTTAAAAGTCTTTTCGGATTGTGCAAGTTGTTTAAAAAATAAATTTTGTCATTCTTTTATGACCAATTTAAATTTTAGTAAGTTAATTGGCCGAAAACATTCCGGAACTGAGAACTCTTACGGGTATCTATTGATTTAAAGTGTTTGTGCGTGTTACTTAAACTAGAACTATGTTTTTTTGTATTGAACTTTGTTACGATTATCTGGGTTCGATTCCCCGTGCATAACCTTAAGGATTAAAATAGAAATGGGATAGTTCATCATCAAATAAAACAAAACAAGTAAAAATGCAAACGCTACTGAGTCCATCTATTTACAATAAGTGGAAGGAGGTATTTGTTTAATAAACTGAAAAGAATGGTATGTAATTATTTATTTAATTTTACTTCTGAATCAACCTTATTGCGTGGATTTTCATTTACTGCTGCCAACATGTTCTGGCCGTTCAATTGATGGTTTGGACTGATGGATCTCTTATGGTCAAGCATGTTCTTGAGTAAATTGTTAACTATTTTATTTTATCTGTTTCGAGTTTTTTTTAAAAAACAGCAGAGTAGCCTTTGCATTAAAATAACTAAAGAAGTTTTTATAAAATTTTCATCCTGTATTCTATATTTTTATAAATTTTTTTTTGTAACTTAAATACCATTACAAAACTTTTGTATTTGTCTTGCCAGTATTGCTGGATGTTTCTCAGTTATACTTATAAAATAAAATGGAAAATGGCCAATCTTTCTTATATTCTATTCATAATTTAACAACCATGGTTGATTTCAAATCTTATTTACAAAATAGGGCAGTTATTGTTAAAACTAAATATTTTTGGTAATAAATAATTTTATAACTTGGCTTTTGAATATTAATTAGATATTTTTATTAGATTGTGTATTATTTCGTTAACTAAGTTGAGTCATGTTTTTATAAAAGTAATTAACATTATTAATTTTTATTGATTTTTACCATTATATGCTATTACTATATTATTCTTATTATTTTCATTAAATTTAATATTTTGATTGAAGTTTTATGTGCAACCGCAACTTGAGTGTATTTATTTGTTTTAGCTTCCTTTACTGTTTTTTTTGTTACCAACCTATCGATGTAGATAGAGGGAACGTTACAGTACACACACACACACGCATGCACGCACGTACGCACGCACACACACACACACACACACACACACACACACACACACACGTATACGTACGTACACACACACACGAATACACACACACACACACACACACCCACACACAGACCGATCGCTAAAAACATAATTTTTTAGGTTCAGGGGGTCTGAAAATGTGTAGATCCGGTGAAAGCTCGATTTCGAAAAATCGACATGAAAACTATACTTTCCATCCTATATTATGTTCATATAGGCAAGAGAAAGTAAAAATATAATATAAAAATGAACTACCTCAACTGTGTCAATACCGAAAGGATAAAGTAAGATATTCTTTTGTAAAACCATTGTGAAGTCCACTCCAATAAAACATTTTTCGGTTTATTTATTTTTTCTATACACCCAACTTACTTCCGTATTTTCGCACCGGCCACAAAGCAGTCGTTTTCAACACTCACCGTTAGTATGATTAAAAATGTTTCCAAGAAAGATACAACTGAAAAAAATATTTTATCACAATCACCAAGAAAAATATCAACTTTACGGTTTTAAAAATTGTAGATTTATTTCAATAAATAACTATCATGCGCCGATGGCCAAGTGGTTTTTTCCAAATGAACTAATATTTTTGCTGTTACGGTGTTAGCACCAATAAGTCTGTACAAGTGATTAATTCTACACCTTTTTTACATTACAGCAAAATCTACAATCTATTTTTAATCAGAACAATGTGTAAATGAATTTTCTTTGTCATATATATCGTGTTGTTTAGGTCATCGTTCGGAAGGCTGGCTTGCCCCCTAGAGGCCTAATTAAAATGAGGAGTGAGGTGGTTAAAAAGTGCGTTCCTTGCTGAGTAAAGGTGTTAGCTTATCAGCATCCCAGACCCTCCAAAAAACACCTACTTTCCACCTTGCGAATTACACCGTCACTTTATTCACCTCAGGGTCTAATGAAATTCATTACTCTCAGAGGAGATAACTCTGACTAGTGTCTTTTACACCTCTACCTCTTCTGTTCTTATATACTTTAGTCATATAATTGACTGATCATGGATGTGATACCCTGGAGCTAGCAGATCGAGTGACAATAATTTAACACTCAATTTGCTTGTTATGTTCACATTAAGAATATAAAAAAAGTTTTTAAAGGCGCTTGGGGTTAGTCTAGAGGTAAAGTCGTTATCGCAAATCAGCTGTTTAATTGTTGATTTTTGGAGATGAAGGTTCCTGGTTCAAATCATAGTAAAGGTAATAAAATGATGTAATGACGAGATGAACCCGGGACTCAGTATGGGCAATGCGATGCTGCTAGCGGAGTACATACATTTCTAAAAACATGCAACTGTATAGTATAGGGTGATTCAAAAAGAGCGCCGATTTTGATATATCAAATTAAGAGATTTATTTTATTGAAAAACTAAAAATAAATACATCAACAAGTTCATCTTACCTTCCGATTTTATGTATGAAAAATGATGTCATGCATGTGTCCTCCTCTACTGCGCTGGCACGCATCAACTCTGTCCATGAAATTGGATATTACTGCACGACAAGTTTCGACTATGTAGGACAAGTTTCCGTATGTGGGGTTTTCTAAACCCCACATACGGCAGTTCTGTTTATTAACAAAACCGTTTAAGTGGAAGTGCGCCTCATCACTGAAAATGATTTTGTTTGCGAAGGTGTCATCATCCTGCCGTTTTCTCAATACCCAGTCAACAAACTGTCGTCTCTTCTGGTGGTCTGCCACTTTCAAATGTTGCGTCAACTGAATTTTATACGGGTGATATTGGAGATCGTACCGAAGAATTCTCCGTACAGAAGAACATCTTAAACCCAATTGTTGAGAACGGCGACGTATTGATTTTGCTGGGCTAACAGCCACACTGTCACGAACCAACGCAACGTTCTGCTCAGTTCGGCCAGAACGACGACGTCCAGAACTTTTAAGGTCGACTGTTGAACCCGTCTCAAAAAACTTTTTCATGAGCCTGCGAACTGTTGATTCATTCGGTGCTTCATACGTCCTAGAGTACCGCGAAGTCGCCTGACAGTAGCCGCATAACTCTCCACTCTGGTAAAATGTTTTGACGATTAACACTCGTTGCGCAATAGTAAACTTCTCCATGGTTAGACAAAGACTGCGAGAGTATTACACTGCGAACAAGAGAAACTACAACTGAATCGTCAATCGGAATGTTCTCCGAAATAGAAATGAGGTCAAACAATGTTGCCAACCGATAAACAAAAATTTACCAGCCGTTTAAAAACCGGCGCTCTTTTTGAATCACCCTATATATTATAGTTTTTTTTGCTTCTTCTTTACAACACTTCTTCTTCAGGTGCCTTCTCCATTACAAAGGTTGGCTATCATAATGGTTAGTCGTACCTTGTCTACTGCTGCTCTGAAAATGTCATGCGACGAGCAGTTAAACGCTTCTCTCAGGTTTCTTAACCAGGATATTCGTCTGCGTCCCACCGAGCGTTTACCAACGAGTAAACACTAATAACATTTAAAATGACATTTCATTCCGTACTTCGAATTGTTTTACCCTGCTTTTTTAGGGTCGACAAGATAAACTTATAATACACAGATAGATAACTAATTTATAACAACGCTACAGAATAATGAATAAAATGTCAAGAATCAAAAGATTGAGTTTTATAAATTAAAATACTTTTATCTGTATAAATGTAGCCTAAAACGTAAAAACAGAATAGTCAAATCAAAACAGTATTTCCTGTATCACTCGTCGCGTAATAAAAATAAAAACTGTGTATTCCAATGAACTACATGTGTCAATATGTTTTTAAGATTGTAATAAAGAAACTGGGCATGCGCAGTAGATTGTTCCCCTCTTACGCTTCGTCTCAAAGTTCATTTCGTGACTAACCATCAGTAGTTACTTATACACAGATTTAAATACAAGACAGTGCTTACTTTGATAGTTGGGGTTCAATTAACCATACTCTCTCAGGAATGGTCGGCCTGAGTCTGTAAAAGACTACACCTCATTTACACGTCATACACATCATCCTCATATTATTGGGTCATGAGGTTGAGTATTGTTCTGAATTGAACAGATTGCAACGTACACACATGGATTGTAAGTTGAAACGATATGATTTTTTCAAAAAACTTCAACTTTTTTATTTCAGTTCCTAACACTGGGGTTGTAATTAAGTTTGAGATAATTTTTTGTTTTAAACTAGAAAAGATACGCTATATTGAATAGTATACAGAACGCAGGGATTTTTACTTTTTCTTGCCTGTATGAATAGGAAGGAAAGTATTGTTTTCATGTAGATTTTTCAAAATCGAGTTTTCACCGGATATACACGTTTTCAGACCCTCTGAACCCAAAAAACATGTTTTAAGCGATTGGTCTGTGGTGTGCCTGTGTGTGTGTATACAAAATATTTCAAGAACGGAACATCGTACGAACTTGAAACTTGAAACTTAAGTTATATACCACTACCGGACCCGACACGAACATTTTCATTAAAATCGGTCTACCGGAAGTAGTAGTTTATTCGTGTAATTTTTAACTTTTTTGCGATTTTCTCAAAAACTGATCCTACGACTTTTTTTAAAATCGCCTCATTTACTTGATTTTTTATGCTCTACAAGATAGGGAAGGCGCCATGTTTGCTGAATTTCTTGGAGAGGCTGTTTTCACGTAAAAAGTAGATTTTTTAAGATTGCGGCTTAATATGCATTGTACCGCAAAAATGTATGTAATTAAAGTTGTAGAAAATTTAAAATTCTAAAACTTTTAATTCAAACATTTTTTGTATAACGCTTAGTTTAGCGGTTATTAGCACTTTTCTGTTTTTTTCGCACGAAAACGTGTAAAAAATCGATTTTTTTTAGATTTCGGCCTTAGTATGCATTTTACGACAAAAGTGTATAGCCTATAATCAAATTTAGAGGAAATCAAAAGATCTACAAATTTTCTTAAAGCATTTTTTTACAGTGTCTAGTTTAGCGTAAAAGAGCGATTTTTCGTACTTTTAAGCCAAACTGAGGTTGATTTTCATATTGCGTCTTTCAAATATGATTAAAATTAGGTTATGTTTATTGAGGTTAGTTTTTTGTTTATTTCTAATGTTTTATTACTAATGTTAGGTTTGTTGTTAATTATTTTCATTGGCAAGAGAAAGTTGTGTGAGTGTTTCACACCAGATTTTTTTTCTTAAGACAGGCTATATTGTGAATTTTGTTGACTTCATTAATATGCAGAGTAATATAGGGAATAGACTACAGTTCTTGAATAACGAAGAGATAAGTGTTCTTTCATTCTGATATTATGAAAAAAATATTAAAAGCGTATTTCAATAGACATGAATATTCAAAACGTTTATTATTTTTTTATGCATCTGTAAAAGAAAGATGGAAAACACAAATTGCGCAAGACAAGTTTATTATTTTCTTATTCAAGAGTGTAAAAACTATATAAACTAAAAATACTTCAGTCATTATATGTACTTGATTCGGGACAAGGTTAGTTTATTACCTTAATAAAAATTAAATAATAAATCTTTCTTGTAATTATTATTAAGTTTTTAATACTGTATATAAATTTGTTTAATGACTATAGAAAATTACATGGTTTCTTTTACTTTATTTTGTACATTACTTTTTACTTTTTCTTGCTTACATGAATATATAGGAAGAAAAGTATTGTTTTCATGTCGATTTTTCGAAATCGAGTTTTCACCGGATCTACACGTTTTCGGACTCCCTTAACCCAAAACACATGTTTTAGTGATTGGTATGTGTGTCTGTGTGTGTGAACAAAATATCTCAAAAACAGAACATCGTACGAACTTGAAACTTAAAACTTAAGTTACATACTACTAGAGACCCGACACGAACGTTTTCATCAAAATCGGTCAACCGGAAGTAGTAGTTTATTCGTCTCATTTTTCACTTTTTTGCAGTTTTCTTAAAAACTGGTCCAACGATTTTTTTTAAAATGTCTGGTTTACTTAAGTTTTTATGCTCTACAAGATGGGGTAGGCGCCATATTTGCTGACATTCAAGGTGAGGCTGTTTTCACGTTAAAAAATTGTTTCTTTTAAGATGACGGCTTTAATATAGATTTTAGCGCAAAAATGTATATATATATATATATAATAAAAATATAGAGAATTTAAAATCCCACAACTATTTTTCTAAACATTTATATTGTATAACGCTTATTTTGCGGTAATTAGCGACTTTCTGTTTTTTCTCACGAAAACGTGTGAAAAATCGATTTTTCTAAAATTTCGACCTTAGTATGCATTTTACGACAAACATGTATACAATTAAATTTATAGGAAATGAAAAGATTTACAACTTTTATTTAGAGCATTTTTCTCTACAGAGCCTAGTTTAGCGTAAAAGAGTGATTGTCCGTATTTTTAAGCCAAACAGATTGATTTTCATTTTGCGTCTTTCATTCATGATTAAAATAAGGTTATGTTTTTTGAGGTTAGTTTTTTGTTTATTTCTAATGTTTTATTACTAATGTTAGGTTATATTGGTCATTATTTGCATTGAAAAGAGAAATTTGTGTGAGTATTTCACACCAGATTTTTTAACTTAAAAAAATTTGTCGTATTAATATTAATAATATTTGGCCCTACAGGCCGTTACTAACTATTTGTAGAATAAATAAAATTTAATTATATTCATGACAACTTTTAATTTAACCTCATACACAAGAGGAATAGAGGACAACAAAGAAGTAAGCTTGTTTTATCTGGTTTTATTTTGTAGTATGAAAAGTTTCAACATATTTCCATCATATGCGTGGGTTAATCTAATTAAAAAACAATCAGAACATTCTCTCAATATGTGGGTGTATATTAATAATACTACGAAAAATATTAAAAAAATAGAGAAGAGGTATAGACCTACTTGCAAAATTATTAAATCGTTTTCTGAAAGATTTGGTAATTGTGACTGACCTGTTTCGGCCCTTTCAGTTTTATTTACTCTTATTTGGCGATTATAATAGGATTATAATAGGCCTACATACAATATTACAAAATAAGAAATAAAAAAAATAGTATAATAATTTATGAAAAAGTTAAATATGCAGTGATATTATCACTTTTAGTTCAGGGTGGTTTTTGTCTACTCCTAATAAAGTAGATTACAACTCTAACTTCATTTTTGTCTTCTTGTTTATGGTATAATTTTCCTCCGTATCTATTGCACTAAAGAATTCAGATAAGGGTTAATTCGGCAATTAAATCTTGAATACGTTTATTAAACTACATTCACAAATGTTCAGTTTGTTGAAAAGGATTAGATTTGAAATGTAGTAACTGGCACATAATCTTTCTTAAAAATTTAGATATAACAATAAAAAATGTAACACTTGTTTTTCAACGAGAAATATCGTAAAAGAGCTTCAAAGAACGCCACAAGCAATCTATTTTAATTGTTCAAAATTGACCCTTTCTGATTCTTTGAAACTCTTGAATCTTTGATTAATTACATACTCACCATTAGGTTTCATAACAGGCAGGCGGATTGTTAAATTATTTACACTCGATCTCTTGGTTTCAGAGCTACAAAAAGTAGTTCTGATCACATGGTCAGCCAATTATATAACAAAAGCATTTAAGAACAGAAAAGGTAGTGGTGTTAAAGGCACTAGTCAGAGTTATCTCTTCTGCGAGTTATGAATTTCATTACACAGCCAGACCCTGTGGTGAACGATGTGAAGGTGTTATTGACAGAGTGGAAAGTAGATGGCTTTCAGAGCACATGACATGCTGATAAGCATACTTTTTCACTCAGTGAGGAAGCCAGTGTAAACCACCACACTCCTCATTTCTCTTAGTAAAGCCTCTAGAATTATTTTTAAACTATACTTTCGGCTGATGACTTAAATAATAACCACACGGATTTTAACAGCGTTATTGTGGAAATCTGTTATTTTGTAGTTGAGTTCTTTTTTTTGACAAAGTATTTATTAATTTGTTAAGGAAATTTAAGAAAACAAATACGATTTCTGAAAAATTAGTATACTAATATAATTTTTTTTTAATATTTTAGATATTTATAACCTGTTTGCTTGAATTGAGATTTTAAATCACCCTTTAAAAACTGAAAAACAAAATTTTCCTCCTATAAATATTGAATTTAAATTTATTTTTGTATACATTACAAATACGGTTATTGCAATAACTAGTCGGACGTTAAACCAAAAAAAAAAAATATTGCAATAACTCGTAACTTATTACAAATATAATTAATTTTACGGTTATTTAAATATTGTTAATTACGGTAATATAATCATAAATTTCAATACTTTATTAAAATAACCGTAAAATTAACTTTTACATTTCCATAAAATTAGGTTTATTTAAATATACAGCTATTTCTTATACATGTTTGTTTCATTGCGATGAAACTTATCTATTATAATTAAAATATTTATATATTTTCCAGTATTTTTATTAGTTTTTTTAATTTTTTGTATAAGTAATTTTGGTGATATTTTAGTAATATTAATAATTTTGTTGGTGAAAAGTTGTGAAAATTGTCAAAAAAAAAATTTGTGTGTGCTATGAGTCTCCGGATGTACAGAAAAGGAATATTAACCATACTATCTCACTTTTACTTTACTAGTTCTAAAAAGTGAAAATTTATAAACACAACTAAAAGAGACATACAAAACTTTTTTAACAATATTTTTACTTATAATTTGAGAAACAGTAAAACAAAATTAATTAAATATTGTAGCAACATTTTGAAGAAATTCTAACAAAGTAAAGTTGAATTATAAGTTTTATAAGTTGAATTATAAGTTTTTTTTGCGATTTTAACACATTCTCTTTTTGAAGGATAAAATTCCCTATAGGGAAATTTAAATTAATTTTATTTCACTATTCAAGAACTGAAGAGCTGCTCTACTTTTAATTACATTTTCAGCCTACTACAAACTCATTAGCATGTAATTAAAAAATTTAATTAAGTAATTTAAGTTATTTAAATTAATGTACCGCACATTCTTTTACAAACAAAAATATTCAAGTTAATGTGAAGTTTTTAGATTTTAACCGCTTTTATGAATGAAATGTTTTATGAATGAAATACATTACACTAGCGCACAGTTAACAATTAAGCTCTAGCTGTTTCCTTTATAATTATTGTGACTGAATAAGTTAACTA
The DNA here is from genome assembly GCA_035578175.1 of Catonia carolina. NCBI lineage: Eukaryota > Metazoa > Arthropoda > Insecta > Hemiptera > Achilidae > Catonia > Catonia carolina. The sequence goes on along the minus strand of JAQMRL010000006.1, from coordinate 14,610,151 downwards.
ATTAATTAATTAGTAATAAGAATTTATTTTCCAAAAGAAAAAATTATAAAATTTTATAAGATAAGTTTAATTAATTTTAATTATTAAAAAATTATTCCATAATTCTATCTTATATTATTCTATTATTTTTATAATTATTCATTTCCAAAGCTACAAAAAATAGTTCTGTTTCTTATCAAATGGTCAGCCATTTAAATGACTGAATCATTTAGAACAGAAGAGGTAGAGGTGTAAAAGACACTATAATGTGTCCACAGCTGGCAACTAGACCGTAAACCAACCCTTACACACACACACACACACGCAGCAACTCCTTACCTGCCATAACCATTTTTCACTTTTTTGCGATTTTCTTAAAAACGGCTCCTACGATTTTTTTTAAATCAATTCATTTACTAAATTTGTAATGCTCTACAAGATAGAGTAGGCGCCATGTCCGCTGAAATTCTTGGAAAGGCTGTTTTCTTGTAAAAAAGTTGTTTTTAAGATTGCGGCTTTAATGTGCATTTAGCACAAAAATGTCATTTTAGCGCAAAAATGTATATAATTAAAGTTGCAGTCAATTTAAAATCCTACATTTTTTTATTCTAAACATTTTTTTATAACGCTTAGTTTAGCGGTAATTAGCAATTTTCTGTTTTTTTTTTTGTGAAAATATGTGTAAAATAGATTTTTTAAGAATTCAGCCATTTAACGACAAATTGTTCAAATTAAAATTTATAGGAAATTAAAAGATCTACAACTGTTGTTTAGAGCATTTTTCTCTACAGAGCCTAGTTTAGCGTGAAAGAGTGATATTCCGTATTTTAAGTCAAAGTGAGGTTGATTTTCATTTTGCATCATTCACTCTTGATTAAAATTAGGTTACGTTTATTGATGTTAGTTTTTTCTTTATTTCTAATGTTTTATTACTAATGTTTGGTTATTTTGTTAATTATTTTCATTGGCAAGAGAAAGATGTGTGGGTGTTTCACACCAGATTTTTACATAAATATACCTCTTCGAAATTTATCGAACCTACGAATGATTGTTTTATTCTTCTGTTATAATACTGAATTTTTTTTCTTTGTTTATTTAACGTCTCATTAACTACTGTGGTCATTAGCGACAACGTTGGGTTGTAACTGTGAATGATGAAATGATTTTTGTAACGTATGAAAATCCCGTGCCTGAATGGGACTCAAACCCAAAACCGCATGATGAGAGGTGAGCACGTTACCAACTACGCCAATGCGGCCGGCAATACTTAATTTATTATAATACTAGTTATAGTTTGAATACTTCATTACGCTGTTGTTACAACTATTAATAGTTCAACAATGTTATCCTTTGTTAAGTCATGTGTAAATTACAAATTACACTTGACGGAATACAAATAATGGTAGTGAAAATTTTAATTAGTATATCACACCATTATTGTCAGTCATATCAGCTTTGAGTTGTTGTTTGTTGTCAACCCGAAAGATCTTTTAAACCTTTAGACGTTTTACTAGAAATTTAATGAAGAGATCTGGGTTACCACCATTTTCATCAGAGTTAGATTGAAATACATATGGATATACAGAGTGGTTCACGAAGTTTTACTGGTGCTTTCTGAACTCACTCTACAGGATAAAAGAAACAAAAAACTTTACAAAGACGCTTTGATTGCAAGTTACGGCTAGCAAAAGATTTTGCTCGAAACTCAGTATTCTCGGTGAAATAAAGAATTGCTGAAATTCTAAAAAAAGTATTAAGGGACGAATTCAGTTGGTTCTTATGAATTTTAACCTGAAAAACCAAAAAACAGATCCCACAACTTTATATCTCTTGGTTTTTAAGATATTTGACATAAAACAGAAAAAACTGTGCCTAAAAACATGTTTTTTTAGGTTTCAACTGCAATAACTTTGTTAAATGACTAATAAATACATAAAAGTTAAACAAAGCTGGTAGAAAATTTAATTCTGAACAAATTACTTAAAAATAAGGCAAGAAACGACCAAATACAAATGGAAAAAATTGTTTATTAGACTAAAGTTATGTACTACTTTTATTCGTATAAAATTATTTGAAATTTTAATAAGAAAATTTTAACTAACCAAACCGGTTCATCATTTTACTTTTAATTACTAAATATTTATCTGCTAATAAAATTATCATTACATAAATTATAATTTATTTCAGAAGGATAATAAAAAAAGTATAAAATAATGGTTACATAATGACTTAAAATATAAAAATCGTAATTGTTTAAAGGGCTAGTAATTTGATTAGTGTGTCTAAAATTGAAGATTCTTAAACTATTATTAAATGAGTAATTATTTTAAGTGTAATAAATCATTAAGACTTGACAATCATTGGTTACATAAAGGGATAATTTATATACATTTAAAAACAACAGGGAAATATGTACTGAGAAGTGAAAGTAAGAGGCTACTTCATCTTGTAATGAATTACATTTTATTTTAGTCTTATACTTTGCTTATAACGTTGCGATATAGAAGTTTTGTTACAGCTCACTAGCGAGAGGTGAATAGGTTATGTTTATTCCATTATTCTATTTTATTAATACGTGGATAAACCGGAAGAGATTTTTTAATATATTATAAATTAAAAATAAAAATTACATTTACGTTCACTTGTATATTACGTCTAAGCAGTACTTCCTAATATTGTAAGATACAATCCTGAAAGTACAGTAAATTGTAAATCTTCAGAATGTATTTAGATACCCGATAAAAAATAATAATACTTAATATAACTTTCGTTTATAATTTAAAACCATTAGGTACTGAATTAAGTAATTTTAGTAACTTTTATTTATAAATTGGCCGTTCCAAATCTCTTCTAACTCCTCCTACTCCTCCTCCTCCTCCGCCACCACCACCACCACCACCACCACCTTTATTTTGTTGTTGTTGTTGTTGTTATTGTTGTTGTTGTTCTTCTTCTTTTTCTCCTCCTCGTCCTCCTCCTCCACTTTTTCCTCTTCTTCTTATTTTCCTCTCCTCCACCTTTTCCTTCTCCTTCTTCTTCTCCTCCTCCATTTTTTCTTTTTTTCTTTTTCTTCTTCTTCTCCTCCTTCACCTTTCCCTTCTTCTTCTTTCTCCCTCTTCTTCTTCTTCTCCTTCTCCTCCCTCCTCCTCCTCCTTCTTCTTCTTTATCTTCTTTATCATCTTCCCTCCTTTACGAATTGGCGCCCGCATTGGCGTAGTTGGTAACGTGCTCGCCTCTCATCATGCGGTCTTGGGTTCGAATCCCATTCAGGCAAGGCATATTTTCACACGTTACAAAATTCATTTTATCCTTCACCGTCTGCATTAGCAGTAATTGCAGAACAGTCGAACGTTTTACCAAAAAAAAAAATCCTTTACGAACTAGACACATTTCTTGTTCTAGCTTCTATCTATCTTCTTCTTGGTCTACCCAACGACCGCATTCCTTGTGGACGGTATTGGAAGGCCAGTAACGGATATCGATTCTCTGGCATGCGGCTTACATGTTGTAACCACCTTTCCCTGTATTGTTCAATTCTCTGCCTTACAGATTCCGTTCTACCTAAATCATGCCACATTGTCTCACTCTTGACGCGTTCCATAAGTGTTGCTCCTCTCACTAATCTCAAAGAACGCATCTCAGCTGCTTCCAACTTTCTACCTTTCGATTTATTTAGGACCCATCTCTCACTACCGTACAACAAAAGAGGCAGTACCAATAAATCATACAACCTCAACTCTCCGGGCTCAGCTAGGACACCATCACTTGTACCTACATGTTTTATTTTGTACGATTAACTTTAACTTAGTACGATTAAGCTTTACTTTCTTCTGGATTTTCTTCAATTTCTGTAGTTTTTCAATACCCTTCTCTGTATTTTTCTTGTTTCAACACGTATTTGTTTATTTATGTCATAAATTACTTGCTTATGTATTTTGGGAATGGAAAAAGACCTTATTTTACCAAAAATTTTGTTTAATTTATTGATAATAGATAAAAAATGTTTAATATTTTCTTACAAAATATTTAAATAATGTTTAATATTTTCTTACAAAATATTTAAATAATATATTCAACAAAACGTTATGATATCCTCTCAAAATTACAATGAAATTGTAAAGTGACCGGTAAGAGTTTTGCAGAAACTGCGTTGTACTAAATTCAAAGGTGTAACAAAAGGTTAAGGATATCTGGAGTAGGTAAGAGTTTGAAAATATGGCACAAACATCACAAAAACGTATAAATTAAAAATCTATATATAAACTGTTTATAAATAGATTTTTAATTTATACGTTTTTGTGATGTTTGTGCCATATTTTCAAACTCTTACCTACTCCAGATATCCTTAACCTTTTGTTACACCTTTGAATTTAGTACAACGCAGTTTCTGCAAAACTCTTACCGGTCACTTTACAATTTCATTGTAATTTTGAGAGGATATCATAACGTTTTGTTGAATATATTATTTAAATATTTTGTAAGAAAATATTAAACATTATTTAAATATTTTGTAAGAAAATATTAAACATTTTTTATCTAATTATATTGTAAAATTAATTTCACAGGTAAAAAATTCTGTCAGAAGTGGGATTCGAACCCACGCCCTCAGATGACGCCTAACAAAAGTATACCCTTGAGTCTGGCGCCTTAGACCGCTCGGCCATCCTGACATGAGCGACGCGAAGCTAAAATAATTCTATTTAAACGACTCACACGTAAACATCGTACTGTAAACACATGTAACATGTATACGGTGCTGCCACCTAACGTCAATCGGAGGAGGAGGACATTTTCCGAGATCCGAGATAAAAAAAAATGTACTGAATCGGGTCCCGCGGCATTAAAATTATTGAAAATAAATGTTTGCAGTTTGTTTTTAATACTGAAATGAAGACTAAATGTCGTTTAAAGTGAAACAATGTTATACTAAAGCATTGGAAACATGTTTTGATCAATAATTAAAAGAATATAGATAAATGTGAAATTCGATCAAAGTTGTTAGCGCTAAATAAGCAGTTCGCTTGCGCCGGCTGCGAAAACTCTTACCGGGCGCATTTCAAGCGAAATGCTTAATAACAATGTCATTTAACTTATGTTACTTAAGTATCTCTAAGCCTTCCAACCCTGAAAGAATTTTGGAAGAAAGGTTGTTTCTGACAAAATATTTTGTACAAACAAACAAATTAACGTGACTCTTTTATATTTTTTTTTGTTCACGAATTGACCTGCTATGGATCACGTTACCAAGTTTTTCCTCTGGCCTACTGTATTTGCCAGCTTCCCTTGCGTTTGGCCCATAACGCCTTCATTCTCGCACTTTGTTGCTGTCTCCTCTCCTCTGACCATTCGCCGCCATTGCCTCGGCGCATCCTCCTGCTCTCGATCGCCCCAGATTCCCTTATCACTGTTCCATAGTGCTATCTGTCCTGTGTGTCCCGCGGTGTTAATCCTATCTGTTCCAGATCCAGTTTAGTTTCTTTGGCCCATGTGTAGTTCTTCTTTCCCCGGTTTACAAAGTCGAATACCTGTTTGACCAATCTATTGTTACTCATCCTGCTGAGATGCCCAAAGAATGCCAGTCTGCGCTTCCTCATCCGTGAGACGATGCTCTCTGAGAATTTATACACGTCTTGGTTGTGCTGCAGTCTCCATCCCTCCGTGGTCATCCTGCCCCCCATCATCTTCCGTATTATCTTCCTGTCCAATCCCTCAATCTTCCTGAGGCCCCTATTGAGAAGCAGCGTTTCACTGGCGTACAGTGTTTCGGGTTGGTACAGTTTATATTGTTAGTATAGTTTTATTAGATATTATTAATATGGAATAAAAGACTCAAATGGTCAAAGAATGTGTAAGAACACTTATCAATTGAGAAGTACAAGTACTTCCGTGGCTTTACCACATCTTCAACTCATCACAATACTTAAAATTACACAATAACTGTTTTTTTGTGTAATTTTAAGTAGTATTGTGATGATAAATGACGATGTGGTAAAGCCATGAAAGTAATACTCGATTGGTAAATGTTCTTGACAATTTCTGGTGTTTTTTTAATAATTTTATTTAAAATGAATAGGAAATTAAGCGAAAGATTTTTGTAAATATATATTTGAAATCAATAAACATTATTGTTATTAGAAAATATAATGTAAAATATTAAAAAATGGAAATAAGACTTATTGTTCCTTCAGACAAAAATCTACTGTTTGTTTTTTTCGTCCATTACGATGAATGCTTTCCATATTTATTGTTATACATTGTCGCATACAAAAATATAATTTATTTTATGTGAAAAATAATGAATTACTTATATTAAATTTATGGGTTGGAATTTAATTAAATTACGACAATTTTCGTAGGGAATATAAATGTTCCTGTATTGTTATAAAAATTGAATCAATCATACAAAGAAATTGTGTAATAATCATTTATAAAAATCTCATTTCCGTTATTTTGATATACATTGTTGTTTTATAATGTATTATTTTCCAATCATACACACAAAAATACAAAAATATTTTTTGTCAAAAAATTTGTTCCGCAGAAGGTTTAATTATTTGTACAATAACAACAGATTTTTTGTATTTCTTTTGTTATTATTTCTGTATATTTCCGTAATTTCGGATGATTTCTAATTCTTTCAACCTGTCATCATACAAGACAAATATTGTATGTTTACACAATACGAAGGATATTAATACTTCTTAATACTTTTTTACTTTCTCTTGCCTATATGAATATACAGGAAGGAAAGTATTGTTTTCATATCGATTTTTCGAAATCGAGTTTTCACCGAATCTACACGTTTTCAGACCCCTGAACTCAAAAAACATGTTTTTAGCGATTGGTCTGTGTGTGTGTGAGTGTAAACAGAACTCAAGAATGGAATATCGTACGAACTTAAAAATTTGAAACTTAAGTTACGTAGTCTACCAATACCGGACTCGACACAACATTTGCATCAAAATCGGTCTACCGGAAGTAGTAGTTAAACGTGTAATTTTTCATTTTTTTGCGATTTGCTCAAAAACTGGTCCTACGACTTTTTTTTAAATTGCCTGGTTTACTAAATTTTTTATGCTCTACAAGATAGGGTAGGCGCCATGTCTGTTGAAATTCTGGGGGAGGCTGTTTTCGCGTAAAAAATTTGTTCTTTTAAGATTGCTACTTCAATATATGCATTTAAGTGCAGAAACGTGTTTTATAAAAGTAGTAGAAAATTTAAAATCCTACAACTTTTAATTCGACTATTTTTTTGTATAACACTTGGTTTAGCAGTAATTAGCAATTTTCTGTTTTTCTCAGGAAAAGGTATGAAAAATAGATTTTTTTAAGATTTCGGCCTTAGTAGGCCTATGCATTTTACGACAAAATTGTATAATTAAATTTATAGGAAATTTAAAGATCTACAACTTTTATTTTAAGCATTTTTCTCTACAGAGCCTAGCTTAGCGTGAAAGAGTGATTTTCCGTATTTTTAAGCCAAACAGGTTGATTTTCATTTTGCGTCTTTCACTCATGATTAAAATAAGGTTATGTTTTTTGAGGTTAGTTTTTTGTTTAGTTCTAACTTTTTATTAAAACTAATGTTAGGTTATATTGTTCATTATTTGAATTGGCAAGAGAAAGTCGTTTTACACATTGGATTTTTTGGTATTACTTCTACATATTATTATCGCAATTCTAAAGATTTCTATTTATTTCATCCTTTTTGTCACACGAGACAAACATTACATGTTTGTACATTAGGAAGGATTTTCATATTTCTAACTACTTTTTATTTTCCGTATTATTTAATTAATTTTTTTCTAAAAAAAACATTTTTATGTTCAAAAGTATAAACTATTACTTATAGTTTAACATTTCAGAGGGAAAGAAACAAGTTAAACTGGCAGTAAAAATTAAACATTGAGTAAATTTAACCGTTTACTTACCAATGTAAGAACAACTATTATGCAATCAACTGGTCTAAAACTAGTGAAACGTAAGTTGCTTCTATGAAAATATTTTATTTCTATTTATCAAAACTTTTAAGTACTACAAAAAGAAAACTATCCCATTATAAAATATGAATTATTATCTTATGTATTTCTCTTTTTTCATTTTTAAGTATTCGCTCTTTCTCTTTTAAATTGCAATCTTGATTTTTTAATAGTGTTAATGATGGAGGAATAAAATCTTATAATCGCACTTCCTTTCAGAAGATAAATCGTGTTGCTAGATTTATTCAACTAATGATTCATATAGGGCCTAAGGTACATTTCCTTTCGTTGTAAATAATTATTAAATTGTTTAGTTTTGAAATATCTGTTACTTAATCTAATTTTTTATTTCCTTGTAATTATTATTTCGGTAAATTTTTGAAATCTATTAAAGTATTAATTGAAGGAGTGTAGAAAGGTCTTAAATTAAATAAAAAATAACTTATGTATTATTAGTTTTTACATAATATCTTTCTTCAATTCGTACTTTCCATTACATGATATCTTACTTTTATCTAGCCTTAATTTAGAGCAATCTTACAAATATTTTGTACATAACATGCATGTGGAGTGTTAAATTTGCACTCGATCTCCTTAATCCAAGGCTACAAAAAGTAGTTCTGTTTCTTATCACTTGATCAGCCAATTATACGACTGAAGAATTTAAGAAAAAAAGAAGTAGACGTGTAAAAAACACTAGTTAGAGGAGTTACTCTCTTTTGAGATTCATAAATTTCATTATACAGCCAGACCCTGTGGCGAATAAAGTGAAAATGTGATTTGCAGGGTGGAAAGTGTAACGTGCTCGCCTCTCATCATGCGGTCTTGGGTTCGAATCCCATTCAGGCACGGCATTTTTTCATACGTTACAAAAATCATTTCATCACTCACCGTCTGCATTAGCAGTAATTGCAAAACAGTCGGACGTTAAAAAAAAAAAAAAAAAAAAAAAAAAAAAAAAAAAAAAAAAAAGGGTGGAAAGTAAAAGCTTTTCGGAAGGCCTGGCATTCTGACAAGCATGGGCTACTTTTCCACTCAGTAAGGAAGGTGTATGATCAACCACCTTACTCTTCGTTTACTTAGTTTAGCTTCTACAGGTTCAAACTAGCTTTCCGGCTGATGACCTAAATAACAATTACAAATATATTTTTACTTTCTCGTGTCCTATATGAATAAAAATAGAGAATTTTGTTTTGTTTTTGCGTCTGACTGTTCTGCAATTTGTACTAATGCAGACGATGGATAATGAGGATAATAAAAATGAGTGATGAAAAAATGCCAGACCTGACCGGGAATCAAACCCTGGATCCCGGCGTAGAATCCAGTTGCGCTAACCAGTACGCCAACGGGCCGGCCAAAAATTGAGAAGAAAAGTATTAATTTTATACCGATTTTTCGACATAAAAACAATAGTTTTTACCGGAAACACGTTATCAGGATCCCTGAACACAAAAATCTTATTTTTAGGTATTGGTCTGTGTATGTGTGTATGTGTGCGTGTGTGAATAAAATATCTCAAAAACAAAATATCTAACGAAGTTAAACCTTAAATTGTGTAGTACCACCAGGGGACCCGACACAAACATTTTCATCAAAATCGGTCAACCGAAGTAGTTTATTCGTGCAATGTTTAATTTTTTGCCAATTTATTTTATAAATCGTGTCATGTACTACATATTTTATGTACTCTCGTAATAATGTTTTTAAGGATTGCGGCCTTAATTTTAGAGGTATTTTACTTTCTCTCCCTATATAACTATTCATATAGGGTAAGAGAAAAAAAAGTACGCTTTAATGAACAAAGATAACGCTTCGATTCCTGGACGTTAAAACAAGCTTCATCTAGAGATCCTTACGCTTTTTTTAGTTGTTGTTGTTTAGGTCATCAGCCAAAAAGCTGGTTTGAACCTGTTGAGGTTTTACTAAGTAAAACGAGGAGTGAGGTGGTTTACCTATCCCTTCCTCACTGAGTGGAAAAGTACGCTTATCAGCATGCCGGGCCCTCTGAAAAGCATATATATTCCACTCTGCAAATGACAACTTCACTTCATTCACCACAGGGTCTAGCTGTATAATAAAATTCATTACTTTCAGAGGAGATAACTCTGATTAGTGTCACAGTACACCTCTACCTCTTCTGTTCTTAAATGATTCAGTCATTTAATTGGCTGACCATGTGATAAGAAACAGAACTATTTATTTTAGGCCTGCAACGAACAGATTGAGGGTAAATAATTTGACACTCTACCTGTCTGTTATGGGCAGCTTTTTTTAGTTAGAAGCGATAAAAAAACTTATTAACAATTCTTTTGTTGCAGAATTTTTCTATACATCTTTAAAAGTTGATAAAATTTATTTTATTTCAATACATTTTATTACGTCGTTATTATAATAACAATGATTTGTACAAAGCCTTGAAAATAAAAAAAATTACAAAACTAAATTGTTACAAAATGTCGTCCTTTACACATCTGAATTTCATGTCATGATGAAGTTCATGATAATTTTATAAAATTTTAAAATAAAAAATCAGTTCATTTTAATATATTATATTATATTTTCTTAAACCGCAATACATGCAGAATAATAAAATTACAACAGGACGCATGCAAAACGTAAACATCGGCATAACCAGCACTACAACACATCTCTTAACATTTCCGACATGTGGTTTTGTTTTATTCAATATGTTGTTTAGGTCAACAGCCGAAAGGCTGATTTGAACCTCTAGAGGTTTTACTAAGTAAAACGAGGAGTGAGGTGGTTTACAATTGCCTTCCTCACAAAGTGGAAAAGTACGCTTATCAGCATGCCGAGCCCTCTGAAAAGCACGTATTTTCCACTCTGTAAATGACAACTTCACTTCATTCACCACAGGGTCTGGCTGTACAATGAAATTCATTACTTTCAGAGAGAAGATAACTCTGATTGGTGTCTTTTACACCTCTACCTCTTCTGTTCTTAAATGATTCAGTAATTTAATTGACTGACCATGCGATAAGAAACAGAACTATTTATTTTAGCCCTGCAACGAACAGATTGAGTTATTCAATATATCACTGAAAAACGAGTGAGTCATTCAAAATGAACCACGGAAATATCCTATGATAAATGATTTCGAGCACAAGAAACTTGTAATGTATAATGTAATTGAATATGACACCAAGGCCCACGCGCGGGCTTTTAATCTCCACGCAAAATATGAAACCTGTGTAGGCCTAATACACGGGCTCGGGTTCAAAGTGATAATCTTCCACACAAAATTATTTTTCTAAAACAATTTTTCATTTTTCAAAATTTTAATAATTTTATTTTTGAGTGTTATTGCTCTTACCAAAGGTTTTAATGAAATTACGTAGACTAGTATTAAATTCGTGTTTACTTTCGTATGAACAAAAATTTCATCAGCAAAAAAAATAAATTAAGTTAGAATGTGTATTAAAAAATACGTACAGAACGTAAACCTATGTACAAAAAATATCTTTTTAAATTTTAACTGAAAATATTTCAGATGCGCTACACTCTTTATTTTCAATATTTACCTTATGTAAAAACTTTAATTAAAACAATAATTTGTAGTTCCACGCCTTTTAATTATTATTTATTTTTATTATTTAAAACTTTTCTTGACAATGGAACAATTTTAACGTTTAGAGAATATTTTTACTTTATCTTGCAGTATATAAATATACGAAAGTATTGTATTCATATAAATTTTTTTAAATCAGTTTTCACTGAAAATACGCATTTTCAGGCTCCCTGAACTCAAAAACAAGTTTTTGATGATTGGTGTGTGTGTGGATGTGTGTACGGGTGTATGTGTGCACGCGCGCGTGAGCGGGGTGGGTGGGTGTGTTATGTGAGCAAAATATCTCAAGAACGGAATATTGTACGCAGTTAAAACTTGAAACTTAAGTTAGTTATTACTAGGAAACCTGACACAAACATTTTAATCAAAATCGGTTGACCGGAATTTGTAGTTTTTTAGTTCGATGATCTCAAAAAAGCCTTCTAAGGCTTACCAAAGACAACCCACGCCAATTGAATTTTACATTCCAGTTTAAATGTTTGTTTTTTCCAAATTGATCTGTATCTTCGAGATACATGATGTTAAAAAATTTATTCACTTCTGCATTCTCGATGGTAATATTGTTAAGCACATAAATTATTTTGTATTTTCTTAGTCCATATTTATTTTTTAAATTGTTTTCGTGGTTTAATCAAAAGTAAAATTTTACTAAGCGTTAGTTCATTGTCCTGTTAATTTATTTCAAGTTTAGCCTGACTTTAGTTTTAGAAGAAATTTTGCTCAATAATCTGCAAAACATTGAATTCTTACAAAAAAATAAATAAAGGCATAAATATAATGTATAAATAATATTATTATTTTTGTCACAAAACAAATACTTTTCTGTCAACTCATACTTCAACAAAAGAACATCAATATTACAGAGAAAAATGTAAATAAAAATTTAAATAAATATTTATTTAATCTTTTAGGAAATACAAACGAACAATTTAGTTTAAACATTTTTTTAAAAATAAAATTTATAGAAATAAAATTTTATAAGAAGTTTCAGAAAAATTCATGCATGTATATTGTCAATAGACTAACTTTTTGTAGGTAGGCTATATTTTAACAAATTTTGATTCTGTTTTTATTAAATAAATATAATATTTTTAAAATATAGAACGAATAATAAATTAATTTTGCATTTAATTTTTGTTTAAAATATGACAGACATATTTTTCAATCAGCAAATACAGTATATTGTTAATTAGAAAATTTGACATTTAATTAAACGATATTTAAAATATTATCGACCCAGACCTCACCGAACCGGTAAATAACAAATAAATGTGTACAGCTTTATAAAACTTATTTTGTATTAATCAAGTGGCCTACATTAATTTATCTGATGACTTTAAATACCGTACAGTACAGTGAAACTTGGGTGCTATCAAAGCGATAGGAGAGTAGATTGTAACCATCTGAAATGAAATTTCTTCAACATCCGTATTGGTGTAGTGAAGAAGATTGTTACAGCAATACTGAGATAAGGAAAAACTCAACATCTTCTCTATAAACGACAAGGTATCTCAGAACAGAATGCAGTGGTCGGAGCATGTGAACAGAATGTGGGAGGATAGGATACCTAAGCAAACACTAGGCTAAAAACCAGAGGAAAAGAGAGAACGCGGACTACCGAGAAAAAGAAGGACAGATTTGAGAGGTTCGAAACAGGCAGAGATGCCTAATCTTTGACAGACAGAAGAAGAAGAAATACAGTAGTATAGGTAGTATTGGTATCTACGAGTATTACGGTATTGGTATCCTCGTAATATACGAGGAACGTTTAGTAGTTAACAAGAAAAATATTTTATGTTCAGAAAAAACTGTTTATTTAATGACAATGAACCATTTTGTGGGTCAAGTTGGCAACCTTGGGAAACACTGTTAATCAGCTGTTTGATCATAATTAATAAAAGCATAACCTCTTTTGTACATTTCAAAACGTCAGCTTTGCTTTACACGGGCACACCAAAAGAAAAAGGTCAAGTGATAAGATTTTTGTGAACGTATTGAATTTCTAAATCGTATATGTGATGAAACACGGATTCACTATTTTCGAGTCCAAATTCAAACGGTAAAGTCTTAAGTGGAAATTAACTGGTAAAGCCAAATTTTTTGTGATAATTTATAAGAGTAAAATTTACCGTGAGCAGTGAATATACTATTGTAATATACTCCAACAGAAAAAGAATTCTGCGATAAGGCGAAAACGTACCTCTCTCAAAAGTTGAACTTTTTTTGCAAGAGATCGCAAGCTCCTACACTGTTCATAGAACGAGGGCAACGCTCGAGTTTTTTAAAATGTGGTCAAATCGAGAATTTAAACTTGTTGCAGCATTTTTCTTTCAGTCTAAAACTTGTCCTCTAGAATGCTTTTTACGCGACACAAAATTCAACGACAATGAATCGGAATACTAATGGTTCAAACTCTGAGGTAAAGACTTATACACTGTGGGAATCACATAGCTCACAGAATCATGGACACGCGTCTAAATGTTACTGAAAACTATGTTGATAAGAAATGCAAGTTTTATTGTCATTTCAAAATAAATCGTTTATTAAAAGTTTCATGGAAACCCTTAAAGTCCGTAATTTGTTATCTGAAATTGGTTGGGTTCATTAAGTTTTCTTGGTTTATTCCGATTTTCTCGAAATCCTCTTTAACTTCTTTGAACCATTTATCCAACACTAAAGGTATATTGTTTAGTGTCTTAAAAATTGTTTTGTCAACCATTTGTCTTCTATCATAAAAAGAAACCCACCGGGTTGGTCTAGAGGTAAAGTCGTCGCCAAAATCCGCTGTTAAACAGCTGATTTTCGGAGACGATGGTTCCTGGTTCAAATCCTAGTAAAGGTAGTTACTTTTATACGGATTTGAATGCTAGACAGTATTACCGGTGTACTTTGATGGTTGGGATTCAATTAACCATACTCTCTCAGGAATGGTCGACCTGAGTCTGTACAAGACTACACCTCATTTACACGTCATACGCATCATCCTCATCTCATTGGGTCAGGGGGTTGCTTATTGTTCTGAATTGAACAGATTGCAACGTACACAAATTAGGGATTACAAAAAAAAATTATATAAAGGTGTTCAATTGTAGTTTTCTATTTTCTAATTTTTCATTTTCCCTGTACAGTTCTTCTCGTCCTCGTAACCTATATTGTCCGTCTGTTATCTTCGGACCCATTATCTTGTGGAGGATCATTCTCTCAAATTTCTCTACTATTCTCTCAGACCAATTTTACCGGTCATTCTAAAGTAACTACTTGCGTACAGACACACAGGTTTTATCACAGTAGTATAATCTTCAACGTTAGCTTTTCTTAAGAGTTTTTTTTATACAAGTGGTGAGTTTCTTGTAGTGCACCAGCCATATTTCCTCGTCTGCTATTTTCCGCTTCCTTTTTTCTGGTTTTTGGTTGTTATCTCCCCAAGTTACTTGAAGCTATAAACTCTAATTTTTCCGTATTGTGTCTTCAAATGACGTGAGGCTGTTTTAATGGTTTATTATAATTACCCAGTAATTATAATAACTATTCATTTACTTGCTTACAATTTTATCCTTTGATGAAAATATTACGATTGTTTTATAAAAAAGGGACTAATTTTAAAACAAAAATAATGAATATTTAAATCTAAAAAGTAAATCTAATATAATACGTTGTATCTTTTTAATCTTGTGAAACAGTTATTTGTTATGTTTGTACACCATATTTATTAGGCTACTATTTAAATTTATCAAGCCTTATTTTATGGTTTAGTTTTTCGACAATCATTTTATTGAATCAAATCAACAGAAAATTACCAATTTATTATTAAATAATTAAATACTGAAGAATACAAACACTATTATTTAAATTTTTGGTCGAGATAAAAGGATATAAACACGAGTTCATATTAAATGAAAATAGGATATAAACTTAAACAACTTGACATTTGAAAACGTTGTAGTGAGATATACGTAGACCGGAATTTGAAGTAGACTTGTCTCTAGTATATTGTTCTCTTGGGACAAGTGCCTTCATGATAGGATTTTCAGAACATAAGTAAGTATTGACGTACGTATTTTGTTCTGTTAAGTTACTTTTCTGAAGAAATTTTGTACTGTAAGTTAAAATAATTTCTGTAGAATTAAATCACAATAAATTCTTAATAACAATATTTATTTATAATAATAATTTATATTCTGGAAAACAAAATATTAAAAGTCATGGATTAAACTACACAATTTTCTCTTTTAACAATTGAAAAATTTAATAAAATATAATCTCCAACTCGACTGAAAGCTGTAAATTATTCCTTTTATTTTACAAAATGGAATTTATGCAAATTTTTTCTAAAAATACTTTTTGCGTTGTTGTTTAGGTCATCAGGCAAAAATTTAGTTTGAACCTTTAAAGGCTTTACCAAGTAAAACCATAAATGAGGTGTTTTAAGGTGAGACTGTATGATGGTTTTCACTGAAAATTTAAATTTTCGGTTTTTTATGTTTTTCAATAGTTCAGACTTATTTCTACAAGAAAACCATTAAATTACGTCAAAAAAATTATTTTAGTGAAAAAATAAGTTTTTAGCAGGCATATCCAGAAAAATGATCATTTCACCAAGAACCAATATTTTTCGTAATTTTATACCAATAGTTTTATAGCAAATGGAATTTTAGTTTTTTTTAAATATCTGCGTTACTGTTTTTAATATTCTCAGCTGTTGGTACAGCTTTCTAACCAAATGTTGATGGGAAAGTTACTTTTTTGTGAACAATTTCTTTTTGATTTGTTCCTTTTTGTTTTTTGGGTGTTTCCGTAATTTTAGATTTTAAAATTTAGGCACATTTTTCTCGGAACCTGTTAAAAACCTAGCTGGCTGAATATTTTACCAGTTATAGTTAAGGTTCAGTAAACTAACGTATCGTTTATAGTAATTATTTTATAAACAAAGTCTTAAATGTCATAATAACGCTTAAACGTTATTCAGAGTTTATCACCGTTATTGATGAATTCCACGAATTAAATCAACAGTTTATTAGTTCCAACTCTAAATAATTTTACGAATTAACGAAAATCGTATTAACTTGAATGAAAGTTATGTTCTCGATTTTATAAGTTACTAAAGTGTAGGTAACTTATAACAAACTTTTTTTATTCACTTTGAAGTTGTAAAACAAAAGTTCTGTTCAAGTTATTTTGTTAGGTTGTATTTATGAAAGCCGAAATTGTATTTACGGTAGAGTTATCGTGCCAACTGTGTGAAATGTTATGGATTAATTCTCTTATAATTTGTTTTTTTTTATTTTCTTTTGTAAAACAAAATATCATACAAGTTGTATAAATTAAAAATATGTAAGTTACAACTAAACTTTGAAAATTAAATTAAATTTTACTTAATTATTAAAAGTTTATGAAATAATTTAAACTTATTGGAAACAATACTGTTACTGAATCAGACACAACAAATTTACCGATCGAAATTTCGTTTAGGCTAATCTTATTCTTCTTAAGATGCCTCTCCGTTCCGAAGCTTGGTGACCATCATGGCAATGCTTACTTTATTGGTAGCTATCCAAATTAATTCGTTTAATAATGCGAGTATATTCTTCTTCCAACCAAGGATTAGGTCGTAGTCTGTTCCGAACTCACAAACCATATATCATCTATCTCTATTTTCTTCTAGGTCTACCGACATACCTTTTACCTTCTGGAGCATACAGTGTGCCTGCTTAGGTATCCTGTGATTTGACATCCTTGCCATGTGCTGTCTCCAACTTTGGTGATAATCCTTTATATTTTCGTTGAAGTTGTAAATACTCAATTCTGACCTGATTTCCTCATTCCTCATTCTGTCCAAGCGTTACACCCCTTAGTTCTTCGAAGAAATCTCATCTCTGCCTTCTGGATTCTCCGACCTTGGGTTTTTATTGCTGTCCATCCCTCACTTCCGTACAGAATAATTGGAGCTGCCATAACTTTGTAGAACTTAAGCTTTGTGACCTTTCTCGCAATCGATATATTATGTCGAATATTCCTCCAATCGACTTTGTTTACTCTTTCTGTTGTTGTTTAGGACATCAACCGAAAGGCTGGTTTGAGCCTCTAGAGGCTTTGCTAAATAAAACAAGGAGTAAGGTGATTTACCAATGCCTTTTTCACTGAGTGGAAAAGTATGCTTATCAGCATACCAGGCCCTCTGAAAAACATCTACTTTCCACTCTGCAAATGATACCTTCACTTCATTCACTACAGGGTCTAGCTGTATAATGAAATTCACTACTCTCAGAGGAGACAACTCTGACTATTGTTTTTTACACCTATACCTCTTCTGTTCTTAAATCCTTCTGGCTGACCATGGGATAAGAAACAGAACTATTTTTTGTAGACCTAGAACTAGCTGATCGAGTGCAAATTATTTAACACTCCACCTGGCTTTTATAAACAACGTTTACTGTAATAATACATATATGTAAAAATCTACAGTTTTGTTAAACCAATTATAACGTCATAAGATTTCAGGAAAAAAAAATCAAATGATTACAAGAAATTATTTATACTAAATTAAAATTGGTGAGTTAGTATTAACTTACAAACAGGCCTACGAGTTAATCTTTTTATAAAAGTTGTCGCCGAGTCAACTGTTTGACAGCTGATTTTTGGAGACGACGGTTCCTGGTTCAAATCCTAGTAAAGGCAGAGTTACTTTATACGGATTTGAATACTAGACAGTAATTTATCGGTGTACTTTGATGGTTGGTTAACTAACCATCCTCTTTTAGGAATGGTCAACTTGAGTCTGCACAAGAATATATCTCATTACACGTCATACAAATCATTCTCATTTTATTGGAGTCACTTATTGTTTTTAAACTGTTAGTTCTTAAATTTAATTTCTAAGATTTATAGTTTAGTGAACCCCAGCCATCAAAGTACACCGGTAACCACTAGAGTCTGTCTAAGCTAAGAGTACTCCGACGTAGGCAACCAGCAATACAAGTGAGCATGTGTATTAATTAAAAATACGCACAGCATGATCAAAAACAAAATTCCATCAACACCGATTCGCTCTAAGCTTATAATAATAAAAACACGTTCAATTCGTTTGTTAGAAAATGTTTTATAAATCTAACATTAGTTTACCATTAATAACTAAAATTTTACTATTGTTACTTTTACATTGTTATTTTTCGTTACATTATTTACTATTATTACATTATTATTTATGATTAGTTGGTTTTTACTATAGACTCAGTTTTATTTTATTTTTGGTCACAAGTAGTAATATAAGACTAATGCACTTGAATTATAACAGGAAAGTAAACAATTCCAGTGATTCGTTGTTTTTCGTTTCAGATTGTTTATTTCATATCATTAAAATAATTAGTGTCTGTGACTAGTTTAATACAACTGTTTGCACTTGCCTGTGTTTAACTCATTTTTAGGTTCATTAGTTAATTTTGGAATTGTTATAACGGTTCGTTTCAATTTTCTTCGTAGACTGAAGTTGAAAAGTTTTGTAAGCTGTCTTTTGTTAACATGCGTGATAGTGAATGTGTTGAGTTTTTGAAACATAAAAGCGGTAAACATTAAAAAGTAGAAAAAAGATGTTTTCTTAAATGTAATAGTTAAAATAATTAATTAAGGAGTGTTTATGAAACTATAATAATTACAAGTAATCAGAACGGTATAATTGTAAACGCTTAAACGATAATGTTTATTTTAGCTGAATGTAGATATTTTTATGAAGGAACGTAGTGCAAGAAATTATTCGGCGGAGAGGTAGGTACGCGCCAACTAGTGTAAAACTTCGTTTACAACCTATAGGCGATTGCCTCGCGCGGAGTACTCTTACAGTAGATGGACTATTCAAAAAAGTAACAACTTTTACTAGGGTTTGAACCAGAAACCTTCATCGCCGCGAATAGGTTAAAAATGTGTTGTTTAGGTCATCAGCCAAAAAGCTGGTTTGAACCTGTAGAGGTTTTACTAAGTAAAACGAGGAGTGAAGTGGTTTACCATTGCCTTCCTCACCGAGTAGAAAAGTATGCTTATCAGCATGCCGGGCCCTCTGAAAAGCATATATTTTCCACTCTGCAAATGACACCTTCACTTCATTCACCACAGGGTCTGGCTGTATAATGAAATTCATTACTTTCAGAGGTGATAACTCTGATTAGTGTCTTTTACACCTCTACCTCTTCTGTTCTTAAATGGTCCAGTCATTTAATTGGCTGACCATGTGATAAGAAACAGAACTATTTATTTTAGCCCTGCAACGAACAGATTGAGTGTAAATAATTTGACACTCCACCTGTCTGTTATGGGCAGGTTAAAAATGTATGTAAGGAAAATTATCTTTATGAAATTAAATTAAAAGTACTTGATATTTAAATTTGATTAATGATTTAGTCGATGATGAAAATACTAAAGTAACATAAAGTTTGTAATATTGGTTTTATAGAAAGAAATATATTTACATGACAAATAACGAAGTTAAAATTAAAACAAGGCCACATTTAGAGTAAATGTAGGGACTACATTTACAACTGATAAATCATCATAGCAACTTAAAATAATTGATTTAAACAGCAGAAATTAAATTTTATACACAGCACATGCTTATTAGATCGTAAACAGAATAGTAATATGAACAAGGTTTAAACTTAATATTGTTTGATAACACTTTGGTAACTAAATGTTTACCTTTTGCCAACCGCCTTTTAGTCTTCATAATTCTATTACGGATTAAATTCACTACCTTGTCTTTTAGAGAGTGCTTTAACTCTACATGTTTTCAATAACGAATATTATTTACCAGATG
The DNA here is from genome assembly GCA_035578175.1 of Catonia carolina. NCBI lineage: Eukaryota > Metazoa > Arthropoda > Insecta > Hemiptera > Achilidae > Catonia > Catonia carolina. The sequence goes on along the minus strand of JAQMRL010000006.1, from coordinate 14,589,804 downwards.
TGTTCTAAACAAATATATACTACATATAGATGTTTCTTAAAATTGCATTACAGTTCAATCTTCTCTATTCAACCAACTGGGAACGGAGGTCATCCGGATGAAATTTTTTTTTTTTTTTTTTTTCTCTTTAATTCTTTATTTACAACTGTAAAACGTTACAACAAGCAAATGTGATGATTATGATAATAATGTAAATGACATGATAGGCATGAGAGGGGTAGGGCCCCCATTGGTGCCTCCCCAAGAATGAGATTTGTATATCAAATTAGCAGGTCTCCTACTCCAGCGTCTTTTAAGGCGTCTAGGGGGATTATCAGGTAAATGGACGGAGGAAAGTGAACGCACCAGGGGGTTCTCGTGTTCGTGTGACTTGTCGTGAAAGCGTTTGTATAGGTATTCAATGGAATTTTGTACAAGTGGTGTTTTCAAATCTGTATGTAAGGTTTTGTTGCTAACGTAAAGAGGTGCATTTGCTATAAGGCGTAATGTTTTTGACTGGAATGCTTGGATTCGTTGCAAATTAGAGGGTTTGGTTGAACCGTAAATTTGGGATCCGTAGGTCCAAATAGGTTTCAAAAGAGAACAATATATGCGTAATTTTTGTGCCATTGGTAATTTTGATCGTTTGTGAAGTAGGGAATATAGAAGTTTAAGTCGGGAATTCAGTAATAAACGATGAAAAAATATCAGAAAAATTTGACACTCCACCTGTCTGTTATGGGCAGAAATATCTTTATAATAATAATAATAATAATAATAATAATAATAATAATAATAATCTTTATAATATCATTATCTCTTTATAATAACTTACTTTCAAGAATGTTAAATAAAGAATGTCTTAAAACGAGAAATTCTAAATAGTACAATTAACCAATAACGATACAGGAAACCATATGATTTAAGAATATGGAGGTCTTTTCGGAAATGTATTATATAATCTACAACCGAGCAAAGCTCGGAAACGCGATTTTTATCCATAAATCAAGGAATCAGTGAGGACATTCATATTTATGTATAGAAATTATATTGATGCACTTCAGAGTTTGTACGAGTGGTAGAATAGTATTACAGTAGTTAAGTATTATACTGTTAAACCAGTGCTACGTTAACGACGAATTTCACTTTCATTTACTTGGTTAGTTCCAACTATATGAATGAAATTAGTTTGACACTGAACCAACTCACTTCATGAAGATTCTAGTATATAACTCTGTGTCTTTTATCGCTATATATCAAACGTTTGGTAGACTTCCTCGAGTATACATTTAATAAAAAAAATAGGAACGCATTCACTCTCCCTTTCAAGCGGTTCTACTCATCGAAACTTGTTTAACTATTCGATCTCATACGAGAAAGTTCTTTTATCTTTCTTTTTAAACTTAAACCTCTCTCTCTTTACCTAACTTTATGTCACGCTTTGTTTGTTTCCTTTCTTGAAAAGGTATTACGCTTGAGTTTTTTACTTTGTAACCGACACCCAACATGTTCATTCCTGTATAAAGTACAAACATACTTTATATGCCACTAGACACGATCTATATTCTTTTTTTTATTAGGTTTTTCATTTCACAAGTTGGTAGACCTGGTTCTCAATTGCCTAATTCCCTCACGTAACCTTTTTATCGTACTCATTCGCTACGTCCTGCAATGTTATGTTTTCATACGATCTACGTTAATTTATCTTTCTTTATTTTTTTTCTGTTGCTTGTTTTATACGTTGAACTCAAAAGAGAAATGTTTAGTAATGTTTAAATACTTTTACAATAATAAAAATAAATTGTTGTAATAAAGAAGCCCCAATATTATTAAAAATATAATCTGGATATCGGTTCCGCAGAAGATGGAGAACAGATAATACAATAATTTTTTTTGGAGGCTCCCAAACTCATCTGCATCTAGATGGTTTCTCCCATTTTGTTCACACCAGACCAATCGTTAAAAAACTTTTATTTTGGGTTCAAGAGGCTTGTAAACGGTGAATAATCGATTTCAAAAAAATCTATATCAAAACAATAGAGATCTTTCCTTCCCTATAATATATTCATATTTTTTCCATAACAGGCAGGTGGTGTGTCGATTATTTACTCTCTCCTAGTTCCAGGGCTACAATAAATAATAATTACGTTTCTTATCACATGGTCACCCAATTGTATGACTGAGGCATTTAAGAAGAGACTGTACTATGTATCCCGCCAATGTTAAATTTGTTATTTTTAGGTACATTTTTCATAGGATTATTAAAAGATAGGGAACGTAAACTTTACACACCATAGGGTCAGGTTTCTTTTCGAGCTACTGACATTTTTTATATTAAATCTTTGGACCATAACATTGTTTTTAAAAATTACGAATAACATAAAATTTTTAATAATTGTTTTTTATATTTTTTTGCGTATTTATAATTTTTGGAGCACCTAATGAGGTCATAAAAATGTTGGTAATATGGATATACAAGATAATTAACTGGTAAAAATTTCAGCCTGGTAGGTTTATTGGTTTCTGAGAACAATGTACCTAGTGTTAAAAATCTAAATTTACGGGAAAACGCAAGAAACAAGAAGGCACAAACCAAAAAAAATTGGATATTGATCTAAATTTCACTAAATTAAAATAATATTATATTTTTGCAATCAACTGAGCTTACAAAATTCCTAAAGAAAAAATTTGTATGTACGTATTACTAAAAGCCTAAATTGTGTTTGTTATGGATCATAGCATTCATGACGGAATGCCAAAATCTAGGTGAAATAAATTTAAAAATTATATTTCATTATAATTTTTTAAAGTATAAAATTATTATACATTCTAATTTAAAAGGCTTTTATTTCAAAATTTAATTTGAAAGGAAGCGACCGCAATGTTAAGTAATCATACGATTATGAAAGATCGTAGGTACTTAACAAACCGAAACGATTTCATATTACATCAATGTTAAACTGTGTATTATGTCGATATTATAATTTTACATTAATCGGTGTTAAATTACTTTATTACTTTTTCCTTGTGGAAGAGAAAGGGTACACCGGTAACCTAATTACAATAAAATTTACATTACAAGAATTTTTTTATAAATAATATAAAAAATTATTGCTCTGATTCTTAAATTCTTAGTAGTCTATTATAATAATGGTAAAAACTGGTTGTTTTTTATATTTTTATAAAACCAGTTATGTAATTATTTCCTAAGTAAATTAATATCTTCCGTGAAGACAATATTGATGAAATACGGGTCTTCTTTCACAACATGATATAATTTAGATCTAATCCAACCGGAATTTTATGTAATTGCTTAAAAGAATAATAATAGTAATTAGTTTTATAAAATACTGTGAACTAGTGAAGTTAAAGACGAACACTTTTACGTCTTTCTTAAAAAATAAAACGCTATTATGAAAAACTGGAATTAAAAAACGGAAAAAGTCGAAAGCGGGCAAGAACAGTAGAATATCCTGCAGTGGACGATTGTGTTTTGAAGTTTTGTTTAATAGATACAATAACTTGCAGTAGGCCTACTGTATTTCAGTAATACATACTGGATATAATTAATACATAAATGTATGCAGCCCTACATACGAGTATGCTCTACTAGTTTATTAATTAAATAAATCGGGGATTTCAGTAAAACTGACGTTCTACTTTCTTTATGTTATTAGTACACAGTATAACAAAAGTTCGAATTGCGTAAATTTTAACTCTACAATACAGTTTCGTCCGATGTTGGTTATTTGCAATTTTGGGTAATTCGATTTTTTTCCATTTCCCTATAAGTTTTAATTTAACCAAGTTTTATTTAAATCCGGAACAACGCTTGAATATATAATATTTTAGAATATACAATAGCAATCAAGAAGCTCAAATAGAGTAAAATTTTATCGCAATAACCATCCACTAGTAGCTTTAAAATCTTCAATATTTAAATATTTTGCTATTTTGTTAGCTTTTCTTTCACGTTCAAGTCCACTGATTAACAAATGACTCTTGTGTTTGTCTTGAAACCATTTTAGTAGTGCTTCATGCATTCTCTTTCCCGCAGTGTTTTCTTTTCATATTTGTGTTGGTGTCTCCACTCATCCATCACGAGTTCTTGTCTCTTCAAAAGCTTACCGACTTCCAGGAATATTCGATAAAGCGAAATTATATTTTATTTCATACTCCTTTAACCTGATATTTTTATAAGCAAGTTATATTGCAATGGTTTGCTCCCCAAAGCATTTATTTCAATAACCGAAATATTCCTTTAAGCGATATTCTAATAACCGATATGACTGTATTACTTTATGAGTATAGAAGTCTATATAAATAAAATTGTGATTTTGTCTGTACAATTTTTTAAAATGCCCCAAATTTTGTTTCTACGCCAAATTTACTAAGTAATCACCGAAAATAAGTTCAGCTGAATTTTTGTCTGTCTGTTTGTCAGTTTGTTTGTTTGTTTGTATGTTACGGCATCACGCAAGAACCGCTGAACCAAATTCAATGAATTTTGGTATTTAGGTTCCGGACATTATCGTTATTAAAATAGGCTATAATTTTTTTTAATATTACAAAGGGATGGGAGAGTTCAAAGGGAGGGGTAAACAAAAAACTGCGAATATCTCCGTTAAAAATATATCTTATCAAAAAATGTTATATAATCGAAATTATTACGAAACCTTTAAAGACAGTAAGAAGTTTATGTAAAGTTTTTCATTGTTATGCCTAATAACGGAGATATTACCAATTTTATAAAAATAAACATAGCAATATTTTAGAAAATAAAATAAATGGAACAATAAACATAGGCCTACGGGCCGCTGGTATTCATTTCGAAGCTATGTACCCTACCGCTTCCACCACTACCTAAGTTTCACGACACACCCGTTCTCGGTCACATTGTTAAAAACGAAAGACAGTCACCTTAGTAGCTAACCATCGCGGAGAATTCCAATTGTGATTTACCTTTCATTTCAATTTTTATTACTCTGCAGCGAATAATTAAATTACCTACAGTTACATTACACACAGATTTATGTGAGTTAAACTTCAAAACATCAATTTTCATTGCTCTATATAAATAGTAAATTTATTTATTTATGTTCGTAAAATAATTAACTACACTTCTGAAAAAAATAAAGCGCTGCGTATCTTGATTTAAAAACACCTAGATCTCGCTTTTATTTTACGTCCAACTATTAAAAGGAGGTACGAATAGATAACAATGAATGATTAAAGAATATCAGACCTGACAGGGATCGAACTCGGTACACCAGCAGACTGTACACAGCACCAAGAAAACCGTTCTAAGAACGGACATTTTAGCTATTAACCCTTTATAAGTCTGTGGTAAGTATACTTACCACTGGCAATAAGGTTGATGTTTTTAAAGAATAAGCTATGCAGTTGAACCCTATTGACATTTTATGGCTTTTTAGATGTTCTCTTGTTAAGTAGGCTATCCACATTTTGAAATTAGTGCGCAGCGACCATTACTTTCGTGAGTTACACGCATTTGGTAAGGATTCATACCAGCATACGCAACCGTGTTGTTTTGTTGTTACTTTTGTACAGTGCTTAGAAAATTCGAGTTTTTTTACTGGAAAGCAACCATTCATGCTAATAAAAAGTTGAGATAAGTTATTCTACACATTTTTCTGTTAAATAGGACTACAAGTTGTTTTAATAAGGATTCTTACCACTAAACATTATGCGATTACCATTTCAATAAACTTTCTTGGTAAGTATACTTACCAGGGCTTAACATAAAAAAAAGAAATATCTTACTGTTCTGGCACTAGAAATACATTATTCAAGTCTATACAACAAAATTTACCATTTTACAACATGTATATTTTTCCCTGAAGTACTGCCCTATAAAAGGGTTAAAAATAAATAATTTTATTTTATATCAAGTTATCACTTATATCGTGAGGTCATAAGCACACATACACAATGTTTCTTTTTAATGTTCTAATTTATATAGACAGTAAGGTTGCTTTGCCTATTAATAGCTCCACAATGTAACTGACATTAACTTAAGTGAATGTATTCTAGTGAGACAAGTTAAAGGAACAAATAATAATTGGATCTCCTTTGACAGGAAACTATGTTATTAGGATAAATCAATATATCAATAACAATCTGCAAAGAGCAATGAACCTTGTTGTACTTTCATCCCTTGCAAAATATAACTACGAAGAATATTGTTTTGCTTGTTTATTTCTTGAAAGAAAACCAGTTCAGTATTATTATACTATGTTTGATTTGATAAACTGGTTTATTATTTATTTTTAATAAATACAAAGAGGTTATGTTGTAAGTTTGTACTTTTTGATTGTAAATTATGGTAGCTGCAACTTCATTAGTTGAACCTGTACAATCAAATAAACTTCCTTAACAATAAAGTATTTTTATAAATACTGTGAAGTGCATTTATTAGGTATATTATATCCTGATATAAGGTCTTTTACTTATAAGTTACTTTCACTTTACAATGTATTTTGTAATACGTATTATTTTGAGACTGGTTTTTAAGTTTTATAAAAATGTTATACTGAAAACTGACAGGCCTACTTTTTAGTTTAAATTTGTACTTTAAAATTGTCTGGAGTACATCAGTCATTTTTTTAATTATTTGACCTGAATTTTTAGACATTTGAGACTTGTTGTTAAACTCATCTCATTTTTTACCTCGGTCAAGTCTGGCATTTTTTCATCACTCGTTTTCATCCATCATCTTCCATCGTCTGCGTTAGCAAATGTGAAAAACAGTCGGACGTTAATTTAAAAAAATAAATAAAATAAAAACCTCTTTTCATGTTGTACATTTCTTTTTATCTTATTTAAAAATTATTCTGTATTCTTTATTTATGGTATTTTTTGTCAATTCTTAAAGATTCAAAGGTTTCATCTATTGACTACTTTCTCTACTTAGTAAAGAAACGTAACTTGTATACTTCATTATTATTCCTGTCAGTAGTAGCCTACTTGAATTAAGAAAAAGATTTTATCTAGAACAAATAGTTTTCCTAGAAATTAAAGATATTCAAACCTTATTATTGGGTCCGTCGGTGTAGTGATCAGAAAAACTGGCTTCTATGTCAGTGATCCTGGGTCAAGTACCGACCAGGTATTCAAAAACTACTGGGCGCAGTTGTCAGCACAAGGTACTTTAACATAATGTGTCCCGAATTTAAAGGTATCCGGAACGGAGAAAATTAGAAATTTGTACATTTCCGGTGTTTTGCACATTATTAAATTCAAAGTTTTCTGCATCCAATGATATATAATTAGTTGGAGTTTTTGCAGTTTATATCCCCCCAAAAAAATAATTAAAAATATGTTGAACCCTTACGTTATTTTCCAAACGTTACCAATTTTGCATAAACATCTCTATTTTTTGAATGACAAAAGATAATTAATTCGAATTATTTTTTTATTTTTTACAATATTTTTTATTTAAAACTTTAATGATAGTAGACCAGCTGTAAATGTAACAGATTGAATCTGTGTATAATAAAATCTAAATGATCGTCGTGTTTATAATCTTACATAACTATTTTGCAATACTTATATGTTCTCGTTAAGATTTTTTGTTTTTGCCGTAAATGGCAATTTTGACACATAAGGAACATTTTCTTGGCCAAATGTGAAAGGATTTTATTGAAATTTCGCACAGCCTTTTATACGATGATATCAATGTACTGAGTTAATTTTACAGTAAAATAATGTTTTTATACCGTGCGTTCGGAAAGTCGCTGTGCACTGGAATTGTGACTATGGATTTATGAAAATATGTATAAAGAAATGACTAAGCATTTTGGAAAAAAATTTTTACGTTATTGTTCTGATATTTTAGAGAACTTTACGCATCAAATAACACAAGTGGAAATGAATAATGGTTGGTTCCAACAAGACGGGGCAACAGCACATACATCTAACATCTCAATGGCTTTCCTGCGCAACGTGTTTGGTGAACGAATAATTTCAAAGAATTTGTGGCCTGCAAGATCTCCTGATCTGACTCCCCCCGATTTCTTTTTATGGGGTGCGGCGAAACAAACTGTGTATCGGAACAGACCACACACGATTGACGAACTTAAAGCCGCAATAACGGCATACATTCAAGGAATCACTGTTCTTCAGTTGCGAAAGGTGTTTGCAAACAAAATGAAGCGAGTGCAATGCTGTATTGATGCCAATGGAGGTCATTTCGAACACCTTCTATAAACAATGTAATCACGGTTTAACAATGTAATTAAGGTATTGAATAAATTTTTTTCCAAAATGCTTAGTCATTTCTTTATACATATTTTTATAAATCCATAGTCACAATTCCAGTGCACAGCGACTTTCCGAACGCACGGTATATTTATTTTCCACTTTCTTAGCCAAAACATAAGATTTCCAAAAGAGGTAATTTTGAGAAAAAACTTATCTTCCTAACTATACGAGGTGTGGCAATTAAATAACGAGACTGCCGTTGTAAAAAATTTTATTTTTATTTTATACATTATCATTTATTGTCACCTTCAATATACACTCATTGTCTATCCCTACAACGCTCCATTTGAATTTTCCATTGTTGGAAACAGTGCTGGAAATCATCTTCTGTCAGCTCCTTCAGGACCCGTGCCGCTTTTTCTTTTACAGCTTCTACTGACTCAAATCTTGTCCTTTTTAATACAGATTTCACTTTAGGGAACAGGTAGAAGTCACATGGTGCACGATCTGGTGAATAAAGTGGATGTTCTAACACTGAGATGCTGTACTTGGCTAGGAACCTCTTGACAAATCACGCGGAATGAGCTGGCGCATTGTCTTGGTGGAGAACCCATGATTCGTCCTTCCACATTTCGGGGCGTATTTTCCTTACTCTTTGACGTAGTTTGGAAAGTACCTCAAGGTAGTAATATTGATGTATTGTTTGATCTTCAGGAACCCAGTGAAGGTACACAATCCCATGGATATAAAAAAAACAATCTTCATTGCTTTAAATTTTGACTTGCTCATTCGAGCTTTTTTGGCTCTCGGTAAAGTTCAGCTCTTTCAGTGCATGGATTGGCGTTTCGTTTCCGGATCATAAGTAAAAAACCACGTTTCATCACATGTTATTATCTTCTACCTGTTCCCTAAGGTGAAATCTGCATTAAAAGGGACAAGATTTGAGTCTGTGGAAGCTGTAAAAGAGAAAGCGGCACGTATCCTGAAGAAGATGACAGGAGATGACTTCCAGTACTGCTTCCAATAATGGAAAATTCTCATGAAGCGTTTTAGGGATAGAGAAGGAGTGTATATTGAAGGTGACAATAAGTGATTATGTATAAAAATTAAATTAAATTTTTTACAACGTCAGTCTCGTTATTTAATTGCCACAGTTCGTATATAAAAATGCTACTAACTCAATAGATGTAGAATAGCCTGAAAAGTAACCACAAAAAAATTGGACAGGATAACGCCAATAGTTTTTGAGAAAATGAACCTTACATTAACATTACAGAGATAGGCATTCCGGGTACGCTTAATTTCTTGTCAATTCTGGAATTTTATTAACACTGGACTTCATGTATTTCCCTTCTCGTTAACTTGACGGCTATTCAATTGGACACAAGAGAAATTGAAAAATAAAAAAACAAAACTGTTATAAAATCAAAGCCGCTTTTCAACATATATGAAATAGGTTATAAAAAATATATTATTTGGTTATACGGTTTCAAAATTTCTGAAATTTTAACTGAGAATCAAAAACCAATATTATCTACTTAACAGCCGAGCGATTTACCAAGTGAGGCGCCGAACAACGAAATTTCAAAACTTCGTAAACTGTTGACGAATATATCCGCCAAAAATCTTCCCCACAGGTTGTTTTTCGGATATATTCGCATACGGTTTTGAATAATTATGGTCGTTTAGCGAATATATCCGCCCGTACATTTAAAAGTTAAATCAAAATTTTTGATTGAAATTTATCTTAATAGTCATCAAAATTACGCCAAAATTTTTAAATATTCTGGGATGGGTTGACACCACTTCCTGCCAGTGTTTCCTGGCTCCCACAAGATCTGTATCCCAAATCGTCGTGCTTCCTCTGATTCTTAATTCTTACGTTTATTACGTTCGTTCAATTTAATCACAATATTTCTCTAATCAATCTTTGTAGTTGTAGATTTGTTTTCTCTTTTTATTCTGCAATTCAACGTACAGTAATTATTTAGCCAGTTCTATTGACGATTATTCACATCCATGATTTTTAATAACAGTGAAGGGAAAAATATGTGTTGAAATTTGCGTGGATTCTGAACCTTTAAAAACAGTTTTCCATGCAAGAAAACACATTTTTATTAAACCAATTTTAACCCTCTCAATAATTAAATGCGTCTGAAACATGAAATAATTTCGTCCACAAAGAGTTAAATGTTTTAAGGGGAGCAGACTGATTTTAATAAAAAATATTGATTTTTCAATTTTACCATGTATTGATAGATCGTGTTCCCCTATTTAAATTTATATAAACCCAACATTTGTTGCTTTTTCTGTTGAGAAATATTATGTTTTTATGTTGATGGGGTACATAATGTTTATTTAGATATTTATTCACGTTTTTCATTTTTGTAAATTGAGATTAATATAATAATGTTACTGCTATAACATTACGCTATGCTATATGCTATAACATTATATAACAATACTAGCAGACAATACTAACAGACAGGTGGAGTGTCAAATTTTTTACACTCAATCTGTTAGTTGCAGGGCTAAAATAAATAGTTCTGTTTCTTATCAAATGGTCAGCCAATTAAATGACTGAATCATTTAAGAACAGAAGAGGTAGAGGTGTAAAAGACACCAATCAGAGTTATCTCCTCTGAAAGTAATGAATTTCATTATACAGCCAGACCCTGTGGTGAATGAAGTGAAGGTGTCATTTGCAGAGTGGAAAATATGTGCTTTTCAGAGGGCCCGGCATGCTGATAAGCGTACTTTTCCACTCAGTGAGGAAGGCAATGGTAAACCACCTCACTCCTCGTTTTACTTAGTAAAACCTCTACAGGTTCAAACCAGCCTTTCGGCTGATGACCTAAACAACAACAACAATACTAGACAGTGGTTACCGGTGTACTTTGATGGTTGGGGTTTAATTAACCATACTCTCTCAGGAATGGTCGACCTGGGTCTGTACAAGACTACACCTCATTTACATGTCATTCACATCATCCTCATCTCATGGGCTTGCTTAATGTTCTAAATTGAACAGATTGCAACGTACACAAATTAGGTATTAAAAAAAAAAAAAAAAACATTACGGAGATCGTGTTCACATAAAAACAATAATTTCTAGAACGCATAGGAATCAGCTGTAAATCAAGATAAATATTGGTGTGTTTTTGTTTGGAAGTTAATTCCAATTGTCAATAGGTGTTTTTGTTACGGTATTATGCTTTTACTACATCTGCATTTTCCGCATATTGTATTTTTTGACTTAAGGTACACTTATTTCAGGAACCATCCCACCTAGGAGTGTGAAATTTCACACACTACATTTTAGTACTGAGGTGTGTATTTACTCCAGAGGTATTTCAAAAATTTTGGAGTTTTTATTTTTTGGGTGTCTTTTTCATTAAAAAAATGTGGGCTACATTGAACATTTTTTGAGAATGAAAATCATTTTTAGATTGGATAAAGATAAATGAAAAAGCTCTGGTAAAAATTTGTAAAACTGTACTGTAGATAGGTGTGCCAAAGCTCAGCTTTGTAATTTTAATGGTTCCTACAAAAAATTTACCTAAGTTAGTATTGCAAGTATAGGGATAATGAAAATAGTCTGCTCCCCTTAAACGATTTTAATAGGTAAGTAAAAAAATTAAGAATTTTAAAAATAAAAGGTATTGTTGTTTATAAAATTCTATTAAAGAATACATTTTGAAAACTTTTACTTCACCTACCATAAACAAACCCGTAACAAGAAATAAAAAATGTACAGACTACTCTTCATGAATTTTGTTTAGTTTAATTAAAATTTTTAAACGATAATTGTAGTAAATTATTTTGATGAGATTTTAAATATTTTATGAATTTTTTTTTTATTGTTTCAGAGGCTTTAAATGTTTTAACTGACACACCAAGAGAACTTGTCAAAGCAAGTAGAAAGAAGCGTGAAATATTTTCTGGCGAAGAAAAAAGAATAGCTGGGGTAAGTATACCAAATTGTTTGAATTTTTGGTAATAAAATTCTATTAATTACTTGTGAATGATGAGTCAATTTACTGGCAACGGATGATTTGATATCTCGTTGCTGAATCCTTTTTAAATAATAAATCCATTCTTCAGCAGATTCCCTTACTCTGTGATAAATAGAAAGACTTCAAACGCGGTGTTGTACAATAAACCATGCTTCTAATAGATTTAGATCTGTTCTACCAACTCCAAGTTATTTATCTAGTTTATGTAATTTGTATGTTTCGAAAAATGTAATTTATGTTTATGTAATTTATGTTTATGTAATTATGTTTATGTAATTTAATTATGTTTATGTTTATGTAATTTGTATGTATCATAAAGTACGAATTGAAACTGCAAGGCAAGCATTCATAAAATTGAAGACAATGCTAACAAACAAAGACCTTCAGTTGCCTCTCAGATTGAGGGCTCTAAGATGTTATGTGTTTTCTATCGTACTATATGGAATGGAAGCTTGGACATTGAAGAAACAACACATAAAGAAGATAGAAGCGTTCGAAATGTGGTGTTACAGGAGAATATTGAAAATTCAGTGGGTCCAAAAGGTTACCAATGTTGAGGTGCTCCGACGTTTAAATAAGGAGTTAGAAGTTATGAAAAGTATAAAAACAGGAAAACTGGAATATTTGGGTCACATAACCAGAGGAGAAAAATATGAGTTGCTGAGAATTATTATGCAGGGAAGGATCCGAGGAAGAAGAGGCGTGGGAAGAAGACGCATCTCCTGGCTGCGGAATCTTAGAGAATGGTTCAACTGTAGTTCATTGCAACTTTTCAGAGCGGCAGCCAGCAAAGTGACCATAGCCATTATGATATCCAACCTCCGATAGGAGATGGAACTTTAAGAAGAAGTATGTTTCGAAACCATTTTTCTTAACTCCATTTTTGGGGTTAGTAAGGAGATTTATGATGTACATGCTAACGGAACAAAAAGCTGCAACGTAGGAACCGAAAAATTGTAAATATTCACCTGGAATCGCCAACCTCTGAGTTAAAACCACATAGAGAACTAGGAAGGAACTAGGGCAACTTAACATTACTTCAGAGGATACCTGAAGTTTGGAAAAAAAACTTCAAGTTACAATCAACTAACTCAGAATAATGATTCGTAGAAATCCATTTCAAATAATTCTCAAAGGTTTTATTACAAAATTTATTACAATAAAAATGCTTTGATTTCCTGTTGGTAATTAATAGTATTACCTAAACCCAGAAAATTTTTTAGTATATTCTTAATAAAACACAAAATTAATGAAAGTAAAATTTATGTCTTGAAGGACAAAATAAAAGGATGAGGATAAAATGAAAAATGATGACTATGTAATTAACTTTTCTTTTATAATTTTCACCATGAATTTTCCCATCTGATTTTTCATTCCACTATTATATGTCAACTCGATTAAGATTTATATTAGTTAGTTAATAGAGGTGTGTTTTCCATTCTGGTGATCAAGTGCTCCTTGTTTAATGATTAATTTATAAAGTATATCTATGTAGAAAGGATAATATTAATTGTTTTTATTAATTCCTTTGACATGTTATCAATTTAAGGTTATAAATTTTTATTAAGTTTGATTATTAAAGGAAAATCAGATGTGTAGTTTATAAAATATATGAAAACTTTGTATGAATAATCTATAATAGCCAATTAAAAATCCTATTAAGAAGATGAAATATAACTCAGCCTTACTCTATCAAAAACTAAGGATAGAACTCTGCCAGAAATTCTTAACTAGTTTATTTACTGCATTAATAAATTTTCTGCATAAGCGCCTTCAAATGAGTAATTATCAGTGCAAATGAATCTCTTTAAAGAAGAAAAATAACTTGTTAAAAAAACTTATGTTTTATGAAAACTTGAGATAATCTTTGGTTTTTCAACTAAATGTAATATTATCCATATGATCAATGAATTGGAGTTAGTATGAAGATTCAGTTGACAGCTAGATTTCCATGACAATGACAAATCATGTTGTTGTTAAGATCATCAGCCGAAATGGTGGTGTTAACCTCTAAAGCAGTGGTTCTCCACATTTGTGCTGCAGCACACTAATGTGTCACAAAACTTTTGAGACTTTGTGATAATTGTGATAAAAAAGTTAAAATAATTTCAGTGAATATTTATTAAAAAAAAGTCTGGTGTGAAACACTCACACAACTTTCTCTTGCCAATGCAAATAATTAACAATAAACCTAACATGAGTAATAAAACATTAGAAATAAACAAAAAACTAACCTCAATTAAGATAACCTAATTTTAATCATGATTGAAAGACGCAAAATGAAAACCAACCACAGTTTGGCTTAAAAATACGGAAAATCACTCTTTCACACTAAACTAGGCTCTGTAGAGAAAAATTCTTTAAATAAAAGTTGTAGATCTTTTAATTTGCTATAAAATTGATTATATACACTTTTGTCGTAAAATGTATACTACGGCCGAAATCTTAAAAACTCAATTTTTCACATGTTTTCGTGAAAAAAAATCAGAAAATTGCTAATTACCGCTTAACTAAGCGTTATACAAAGAAATGTTTGAATTAAAAGTTGTAAGATTTTAAATTCTCTAAAACTTTAATTTTCATACATTTTTGCGGTAAAATGCATAATAAAGCTGCAGTCTTAAAAACACAATTATTTTACGTGAAAACAGCCTCACCAAGAATTTCAGCAAACATGGTGCTTACCTTATCTTGTAGAGCATAAAAAATTAAGTAAATGAGGCGATTTTTTAAAAAATCGTAGGACCAGTTTTTGAGAAAATCGCAAAAAAGTGAAAAATTACACGAATAAACTACTACTTCCGGTTGACCGACTTTGATGAAAATGAAGTGGTATGTAACTTAAGTTTCAAGTTTCAAGTTCGTACGATGTTCCGTTCTTGAGGTATTCTGTACACACACACGCACACGCACACACACACACACACACACACACACACACACACACACGCACACACACACACACACACACACACACACACACACACACACACACACACACAGACCAATCGCTAAAAACATGTTTTCTGGGTTCAGGGGGTCTGAAACGTGTAGATCCGGTGAAAACTCGATTTCAAAAAATCAAAATGAAAACAAAACTTTTCTTCCTATATATTCATATAGGCAAGAGAAAGTAAAAAAAACAAAAGAATAATGTTCACAATAACTTAAACTTATTTTATAGTGGTGGATTTATTGACTTACGCCTTACAACAAAAGATTTTAGAGTTATTAATAAGAAACTTGAGCTTGTCACTTCTTACATAAAAGTTCAATTCGTTGTGGAATTGACACATACTTTCCGTTTAACTGAGAGTAGGTGGTTGAAAAATGTAACTAGGTGTGCTTCTACTGCTATTATTACGTAGGCCATTCAGGGTTAACAAGGGTTTGAAGCAGGGGTGTTGTTTATCACCAACTCTTTTCAAGATATATATACAAAGAGCACTGAGCACCTGGCGCAAGAAATGTAATGGAATGGGGATTGAAATTGGAGATACCTGTTTGTATACACTACTGTTTGCCGATGATCAAGTGCTCATAGCTAACGATGAAGAGGACATTGCTTATATGACAAGGAAACTCTTGGATGAATACTGTGAATGGGGGTTGAATATTAATATTAGCAAAACCGAATACTTGGTTATAGGGGAAGAGTCCAATGATCTTCAAGTCGACAACAAAATTATCAAGAGCACAAAGGAATTCAAGTACTTGGGGACCTACATATCATCAGACGGTTCAACTAGGAAGGATGTTAAAAATAGGATTGTGCAAGGGAGAATAGCAATCCGGAAATTGAACCCGATTTTATGGTCTGCAAAAATGCACATGAATACAAAAGTCCAGTTGTACCACACTATTGTGGAGCCAATAACAACTTATGGGGCAGAGTGCTGGCAAATAACATCAAAAATAGACAGCCAGCTTAAAGCAGTTGAAATGGACTTTCTGCGCTGTTCATGTAGAGTGTCCAGGTTGGACCATATCCGGAATGACGACATCAGGAAAAGAGCTCATGTAGAAGATACCATTGTGGATAGGATAGAGAGACGACAACTGATATGGTATGGTCATGTGCAGAGAATGGGTGATGAGAGGTGGCCAAAAAGAATGTTGTCTTATGTCCCAACCAACAGAAGGAAGAAAGGTAGACCAAGGAAAACGTGGAAAAAGGGAATACAGGAAGCCATGAGGGAGAGAGGGATGGATGAGGGTGATTGGGAGGATAGAAGAGAATGGAGATTGAAGTGCGGGAAGCGGCGCCGGCCGTAGGAACCCCGGAAAAAAAAAACTCTTTCTTTTTAACTCTAATGTTAGTGGGCCGCAGTAACTCTCTACATAGGATAGTGTGCATTACCAGAAAAAGATTGAGAATTACTGCTCTAGAGGCTTTACTGAGTAAAACAAGGAATGAGGTGGTTTACCATTAACTTTCTCACTGAGTAGTAAAGTATGCTTATCAGTATACCAGGCCCTCTGAAAAGCACCTACTTTCCACCCTACAAAATGACACCTTCACTTCATTCACCAAAGGGTCTGGCTGTATAATGTAATTTATTACTTTCAGAGGAGATAACTCTTGACTTTTTACACCTCTACCTCTTCTGTTCTTCGATGTTGCAATCGTATTGGCTGACCATGTGATAAGAAACAGAACTGTTATTTTGTAGCCCTGGAACTAGCAGATCGGGTGCAAATAACTTAACATTCCACCTGTCTGTTATGGGAAAATTTTACATTTACATACAAAAAAATACGTTACAGCATTTGGCTCTAAGCAGATTCTTTTAGTATTGTTAACATGTGCTTAACTTTTTTGTTTTTCATAATACATACATAAGGATTTTCTTTAACGAAAAGAAAATTTACTTCGTTTTCTTCTTTATACGGCTCAATTCCAGCACTTCGAGGGTGTAATAAGGCATAATATCCACTGATTTCAATATTTTACTTGATGATGAAGTTTTAACTGATAGTGAAATTAGTTATTAAAATTTATTATAACAGATAATTAATGTGCATGAACAAAATATTAGATGTACAATAATAAATGAATATTTTATTTTATTTTGCAGTGCCTGTTACAATGTGTCTATAGGAAAGTGAAAGCTGTAAGTATATACTCTTTTTTTAAATTTATCAGTGTGTGTAATGTATGCATATTTATTTCATACACTGGTGGTTAAATATATATATGTATAAATATGTATTTTACTCTAGATATTATCATTTCCATTACAGGATTATGAGATAATTTTCATGATGTAATAATGTTGTTGTTGTTTTTAATTAATTATGTTTTTATTAATGTTTACAATTCTATTGTAAACTACAAGAATACTATTTTGTTTTACTTATTTGTTTTATCATTCTCTTTCAAGTTTTCTCGGGTTGGCCCCAACACAACTCCAGTCCCCTCCCTCTATTGTTGAACCATCTCTTCTCCATAGCTCTCTTAGCATTGCATCTTTTATGAAATTCTTTTGTAACTGAATCCATCTATTTCATTCTTGGTTTGCCCCTTGATTTTTTTTCCTCCATCTCCAAGTACTACACATTTTTGGTAGTCTATCTCCTTCCATCCTACTGACGTGATCCATTATAACTTTATCTATCAAAACTCTTCTTTCCAGGCCCAATCTATATAATTTCTCACTGTATACAGCTATAGATGCTGAGTCACAAAAATACCTTTTGCTTATGGATGGGCTGTGAGAAAAGGAAGAGAAAATCTTACAGCGCTTCCAACCTCAATAGTGAGACACTGTATTTTAGCACCATGCAATTGCACTGTTAGTTAACCACAAGTTGACTTTCAATTAATGTACTTTGTTGTGACACTTTTTTCACTAAAACCCCATTTCCTTAACAATTTTTTTAAACGTACAAGGTTTCCAACCAAAATTTACTCTTTCTTTTAAAATCCGTAATAAATTTTCACATATCAGCACCACTTTCTTGTTGATGTAAACATCATCCATAATTTTGACAACCATACATCTGTAAATTTTTTGTTTTTTTTTTTTTTTTTGGTTTAACGTCCGACTTTTTTGCAAATTGCTGCTAATGCAGACGGTGAAGAATGAAATGAATTTTTTGTAATGTATGAAAAAATGCCATGCTTGTGTGGGATTCGAACCCAAGACCGCGTGATGAGAGGCGAGCACGTTACCAACATCGCCAACGCGGCCGGCTATACATCTGTCAAAACCGTCCAATGAGGCATTCCTATATTCTGGTTGTTTCCTTTTTTTACCAAGTGTCAACAAAACTGTTGATGAAAAATTTATCTTCTTCGCTATTATTAACTTCCTCCTTTATATTTTGAATTGTGGAAAACATAACATTGCATAGTTAGCTGCTTACTCATGGCTTTTCTTAAAAGGCGCAGAAAGGTATTTTTGTTTAGCTTCAACTTCACAACATTTTATTACATTGCTTATAGATTTCTTTCAGCATTGTGAATAGTTTGACCACCTTTTTGAGAAACCAACATTTTTGTTTACTGTAACAAACAGTTATATTTGTACAGTTAATGTACAAAAGGTTCAGCGATATACTGTGAATGTCCTCTGGGTATAGTTTACGTTGTTGTATTGGCAAACTGATAACAAAGCAGTTGCGCATGCACACTGGTGCTTTCCTTCTTTACCCCTCATTAAAACCAAAAGCAACTCATGATGCAAGTACTATACAATGGGTATGCTCCGGACTAGACTGCGCATACCCCTAAAACACTGGTGCAGCTGCCATAAACTCACCTTGCCACGAGGCACTCAGGGTGGATGGATGCACCATTCGTACAATTGTATTTTTCTGAAACTGCCATATGACACTTGTTCAAAGTAGTGGCACTACAATCTCAGTAATGACTCATCAAACTAGCAGAAGGACTCAGCTGTCATGGGTACAAAGCCGAATATTACCAATAATACTGATATTGTCTCTTAACCCGTTTCAAAGTCAATGATCGGTTGATTAAAATTTAAGGAGACCTATAACCAGAAATTTTAATAAAATTATTACTTTTGAACATACAATTTACTTTTGAACATACTTTTGAATACACATAAATACAGGTAAAAAGAGACTTGAGGAGATGACAATTAACCAAGGAGTACGACAAGGGTGCAGCTTATCACCCACTTTATTCAACATTTATATAGACCACATTTTCAGGAAATGGAAATGCAGAGTAGACTTAGGTATCAAGTTGAATAATGAAAAATACCTGAACGCATTACTATTTGCAGATGACTTGTGGATTATTCAAGAAAACGAAGATAGCCTCCAAAAATCAATCCATGTCCTGAACAATTTATGTAAAGAGTATAATTTTAGAATCTCTAAAGAAAAAACAAAAATAATGGCATTCACTGGCAAGTTTCCCACTAGATCAAAAATTGTGGTGGATGACAAAGTGTTGGAACAAGTATCACAATACTGCTACCTCGGCTGCAATATCAGTTTTAAAGATGATTTAGATATTGAGAAGAAGATAGGGAAATTCCAATCAATATGTGGTAATATCAGCAGAACCCTGGGGAAAAAAGCGAGAAAAGAAACTACCATGAAGTTTTATAAAGTGATGGCTGCTCCGGTCCTCCTCTACGGAAGTGAATCATGGGTCACTACAAAACCACTAGAGAGTAGAGTGCAGGCGGCAGAAATGAGATTCCTACGCAGGATAAAGGGCTGTGACAGACGGGACCACATAAGGAACGATGATATTCGGAAAGAGCTGAATGTGTACAGCCTGAATGAAAGAGTGTTACAATACCGCAATCAGTGGAAGGAGCATGTTAAACGGATGCCAGCAGAAAGATTCCCTCTAAATATCTTAAATTACCACCCCGTAGGTAAAAGGGATGTTGGTAGACCGCGGAAAAGATGGCAGTAATAAAGGGAAATAAAATAAGACTCAATGCAAGTTGAATGATACAATATAGTAATTTAAATGATATAAATGTTAATAAGCTGATGTGAGTCGGAACAGGCAAAAGCCTAATCCTTGAGTGTAAGAAGAAGAAGAAGACTTTTGAACATGAAAAAGCGTTTAACTTCTTACACAACATTACACATTGAAATCCAAATCACAACTATACCAATATTTTACCTGACTGCGTAAATAATATATATGGTACAATACTGATTGGCAAAAGAACTAATACTTTTTAAACAACCTTACACCAATTAAATTAAATAAACAAAGTTGACTTCATTTTACCAATTTTAATTTTTTTCAGAATTAACAAATTATGTAATGCTATAATTAGTCAGGAAGCTCTAATCTTTCCAATAAAGAAAACATTTTGAAATTGGTTGTATCATTTCAAAGATAACCTTGTACAAATAAACAAATATCACCTCTTTATTGATAATATAGATTAAAAATATTTCAAAAGTTCAAAAATTATGAATAAATTTTTATTTTTACATTAGTATGTTAGGAATTATGATTATGTTTATCTAACAATTAATGATGTAAGCTTTCAGAATAACGTCAGATCGCCTACGCCACATCAAATTAACATTTTAAAATTAAATTATACAGCTGAGAATAATTAATGTAATACTAAACTAAAATTTAAGTCTTAGTACTAAAATAAAATTAAGTACCGTACATATAACTGCAGAAAGTTAAGCTGTCATTTAAGAGAACTTAAATAACATGGTTTCATTAATATCTTCATCTAACATTTATAGAGAATGGATGTTATTTTAAAATTGAAAGATGTAATATTTTACGACCATCTACAAATTTTTATATTTTAAAAATTGTTTATATAATATAGTTTTTAAACATTTTATCTCACAGTGCTATTATCCATTCATTAATTTTTGGTACAGTAATTTTAAATACCGTATTTTTGGTATTAGCAAAAAATTCAAGTTAAAACAATGAAAGAGCATAATTTCTATAGGACTGTAAAGCTCATGGGCTTATTTCCTAGCTAAAATCTCAAAATTTTTAACATGTTCAAACTCATTTTTTTAATCTTTGGTGATGCAATGTTTAATAAAAATTGAATAAATAAGGCAGTATTAATTCTTGAAGTATGGTATAATTTTATGTTGAATGTTTAATCAAGTATTGATGTCCAAATCAAATAAAAATTTTACCCATAATTAATTAAATGTACAAAAACATAAAAGTTAAAAGAAAGTCAAAAACATAATTAAATATACAAAAGAAAAGTAACCAACTGGCTGATTAATTTAGGGAGAGGGCAAACTGAGGATTTAATTAGTTCTATGTATTTAAATTAATTGCTCTTCCGCTTGTGTCAGCTAAATATTTGGTTAACATTGTCATTGAAAGTCTGCTTCATCCTTTGCCATTACATGACATTTTATTTTTATTTTTTAAATTTATTTTTTATACTATTAACTTTTTTTGTATATTTACATTAGGAAATTTTGTTGTATAGTTTTTTTGTAAATTTTTGTTTCTTTTCTTTTATGTAAATTAAGTGTAGATATAAAAATCTATTATTATAATAGAATAAATATAAAAACCAACTCATACCTGCGCACAGGCTAGACCTATGCAGGTATTAGGAAATAAGATAGGATAAGATTCATTGCACTTGTTTTTAACATTAATAAATAAAAAATTTAATAATTAACAGAATTGATGGTACATTCTTACTAGTCTTCTTACAGTCTTACTAGTTTAGTTTAATAAAAATCTCTGAAACTTAAAATCTATCTTAAACCACATGACTTTTAAATATATTATAGCCGGCCGCATTGGCGCAGTTGGTAAAGTGCTCGCCTCTCATCATGCGGTCTTGGGTTCGAATCCCATTCAGGCACGGCATCTTTTCATACGTTACAAAAATCATTTCATCCTTCACCGTCTGCATTAGCAGTAATTGCAGAACAGTCGGACGTTAAACAAAAAAAAAAAAATAAATAAATATATTATAATAGATATTATTCCATTCCCTCACACTCATAGAGTAGACGCCCAACTCAATAATACCATGAGAATGATCACTGGCGCTATCAGATCAACACCTACTGAATGGCTTCCAGTATTGAGCCACATACCACCCCCAAACCTGCGCCGCAAGAATGCCCTCATTAGAGAGTATGATAAGATTGTCGACAATCAAGACCTGAGAATTCATGAGGATATTGAAAACGCAAATAAAACTCGTCTGCGATCAAGAAAGCCACCTACAAAAACTGCAATTACTGCCAAAGAGGAAGCATTTAACATACCCAGTGCATGGCAGCAAGAATGGGCATCAAAGCAGCAAGAACAAATCCCATGGTTTTCACAAAAACCGCCAGGTTTTGGACTACCTCGTAGAAAATGGTCAGCTCTAAATAGAATAAGAACAAAACACGGTAGGTGTGCTGATTTATTGTTTAAATGGGGCAAAATACCATCGCCTTTATGTGAGTGTGGTCAAAGACAAACTATTGATCACATAGTGAAAGAGTGCAGAATAACTGCCTTTAGAGGAGGGACAAGAGCGGATTTCCTGATGGCAACTCCAGAATCAATAGCCTACTTGGACAGACTGGATGTCTGTATATAGACTTAAGCATGTTTTTAGAATTACGTACTGTATGTACATATTTAGACAGATAGATTAGACAGAGGGTCATATTTGATCCCAATATATAACAATTATGATGCTGATTTTTTAAATGTCTTGAAAAGCCATACGCTAAATAAATAATAAATTATTCCATTGGTGTTTATATTGTTAACACCTATGCCTATATTCATTTAGGATCTGGGTATAATATAAAATAATAAGCAGACTTCCTTAACCCTTTCAGTGCTAAAACCATATTTAAAAATTTGATCTTAAGTGCCATTGGAATAATTGTGTACAAAAAGTGCCAGCCCTTATTTCAAAAACTTGCAGGCGTAAGCCTGCCATTGCCAAACAATATTTCAACACTACAGAAAAATAAAATTTCCTGTTAAAAATTAATTTTTATTATGTTCATAAAAAAACAAAATCATTTTAACACTAAAACACTATTCAAAATAGTTTTTTTAGTTTATTAAAGTTACATCGATAGCTTGGTCATTAGCAACTACTGAGGGTTTTGGTACCTTAACGGTGGTTTTAACATGTTAAAATTTCCAGACCCTAGCTGGGAATCGAACCCGAGACCTTTCACTTTGCAGGTTAGCACGCCAGTCACTACGCCACGGAGGAGGTTTCATAATAA
Organism: Catonia carolina; assembly: GCA_035578175.1. Classification (NCBI taxonomy): domain Eukaryota; kingdom Metazoa; phylum Arthropoda; class Insecta; order Hemiptera; family Achilidae; genus Catonia; species Catonia carolina. Next base: position 14,566,381 of record JAQMRL010000006.1, on the reverse strand, counting down.
ATTATTCCATTAATTTTTGTTCATAAATTTTTTGTAAAAGTTCGGTTATCCAGACGTTGGCCCTTTATGCACAACTTAAGGACGTCCGGTAAACCGGATGTTGTCTATATCGACGTCCTGTTTCCCGATGTTGGTACTGAAAGGGTTAAACTTATAACAATTTATTTATTGTCACAATTTATAAGTTACAATTCATTAAACTTAGATTACTAACAAATTACAATGGAGTTACTTAAATTAAATTCATTACAAAAATGTAAAGCTTGAACTAAATTAAATAACAATAACAATAATATTACATTTAACAATATTACCTTTTACCTGCATCCAAATATAATGTCCAACATGCAATAATTTTCTAAACGTAATAAAACTCCATATGAAAACTTGAATGACTAAATTTAACTGGCTCACTGACAAAAGGATCTAACTCTTTACACTCTTTTAATTTTCTAGAAAAAAATAGAAAGATGAGGTAGTAAACAAATTATGGAACTACAATAAATAGGGAGATTGTTCCAGAAGAGAAATATAAAAAGAGTCTCAGAAAAATGTTGTAAATAAATCATAAAAGTGTATACTCAATGACATGTTTAGTTCAGAATTCTGAACACATTACTGTGAAATTTTCATGGCAATTCTCTCCTTCCTCACTCTCTTTTCTTATCTTTACTTTTATACTATTTCTATTGATGTTATTTACAAAAAATCATTTCAACCTTCACTGTCTGCATTAGCAGTAACTGCAGACGTTAAATCTAAAAAAAAAAAAATTGATGTCAAAGTTCTATTGCTTGGTATAAAAACAGTATGATATAATATTCTAAATTTAGACATAATCTATTATTATAATTATACTCAAACTTATCTGTTTAATAATATTCGTAATAACATTGCTGGTTAGTTTCCGCTGATGTATTGATGTATAAGATTATGGTATAACAATAATAATCACAAAATAAATATAGTAAATATATAATACACAATTTACTTCTGTTCGCAAAGGCAAAAGTACATTAGCTAAATGTTTTCATCATGAATAGTAGTTTCAAACTGCCATAAGAAATTTATGGCCAATACTACTCAATAGTCTCAACTAACTGTCATCAAGTATACATATACAGTAGGACTTTGATTATTCGTCAGTCACGGGACCGAAGCCCTGACGGATAACCAAAAAGATGGTTAATGGAGAAAGAGCGAAAAACATAGAAAAAATACATTGTAATGTGTCAAAATGTTAATTTAAAGTTGACTAATGTACTACCAGACAGTACACTATAAATCCATACAAGCTGCAAACATTACAATACAAAATACACTAGGTACAGTGCAGCAGAACTATTGTTTAAAAAAGTCTGTTAATTTCTTTTGTTTCAACACATTTCGGGCTTTATGGCTGCTATATCTCTTACTCTTCGAAGCAGCAACAGCTGAGTGGAATCTGCTTCAGTCTGCTGTTCAAACCAATCAATACATTTAGAAAACATTGATTCTGCTTCAGCATGGGTGATTGTTTTAGTAGTAGCGTCTTCTACCTCATGGTCGCTTTCATGATTTTCTGCAGGATCATTAGGCTCCAAAACTTGCTGAATGAGTTCATCATCAGAGACAAATTCAAAACCTCCATCTTGTTGGTCCATGTCCATTCATTCGCCAACATCGTTTATTTCAATATTTTCTCTCCCAGGTAGAGCCTCAAAAAAGTGTAAAATTGCCTCATTGTCAATGTTGTGAGTCGCTGTGTTATTGGTCTCTACATATTCAGAATAGGTTCAACCGCACAGACTAACACGCATTGGGTGAATCACGCAATAGTAGTGCTGCTGGCTGAATTTACAGGACCTTCACGGGCGCAAAGTCGGCTAAAAAGGCTGACGGTTAAGTGAGAAACTCGGTAAATTGGTAGACGGATAATCGAAGTCCTACTGTACATACAAAAATGTGAATCCACTAGAAATCAAATAGTGCTAAATCAAAAAAGAATACAAGAAATGACAATAAGGTACACCACTGCACCCTTTCCAGGTAGTAATGAAAGTCATGTAATAATATATTACATGACTCACCTTAACCATTTCTAGCCTAATGTTACAATATTTATAATTTTTTTAATTTTTTTTTACAGGTTGATGAACAAGGTATGCCAACTGTACCAGGATTAGTAAGATTATACTCAGAAGGTGTTGAAGATAGAAATTACTATGTAGCCACAGTACAAGCTGTTCAACAATGTGTATCTGCTTCCCAACATTATCGTTATTACAACCCACAAGTTGCTAAAGGTATTGTATCAATTTTCTAATATCTTATTAATACATAGGCCTTCGGGCCAACCCAGTCTGTCATTTGGTAGTGAGCCGGAATTAATTGTTAAGTAGCACCAGTTGGGTAAAAAACTCTGTCTAGTGACTAACTAAGATCTACTCCTCAACAAACTCCACTGGGGTTTCCTGTTTAAAATCATGTTTAATCTACATTGAAATACATTAAAAAGCAGTGATAAAATTGGATAGTTGACAAAAATGAACAATTCCAGATAAAAAAGTTAAAAAAGTACAAAAAATAATTTGTTATTATCATTTATCCCACCGGGGTGGTCTAGAGGTAAATTCGTCGCCAAAATCAGCTGTTTAACAGCTGATTTTGATACATAATTTAGAATATGAGCTGACAAATTTATAGGTATAAAGGAATATATTATACAGAGAGAAAAAAAAGTGAAACTAAATTATCTGAAAAGAGTTAAACTCATTTTGAAAAAGTAAGTTTTAAAGAAGGAATAGATAAATTACCTCAGTGCAATGAAAAAACAACAATGAATTTAAATGACTTCCTTTTAAAAAAAGAAATTCAAATATAATATAAAATACATATCAAATGATTGAACAAGATTGACTAATACATTGTTTCCCATGAATGGTAATATAATGAAATAAATTACATAATAATTCAAGTCTTACTATTTTAGTCCCTTGTGTAATTCTTAATAGATCCATCTTTCTTCTCTAGTCATCAATCAAGGGTTGGTTGACAGCAGCATGTCACTCATTCATTAGCTTCATTCATCTATTTCTGATAACTCACATTCTACATCATCCATAAATGGTTGCAAATACTGCTGTCAAGATTTTGTCTGATCCCATCCACTCTAACTTATATTATTATTCCATCATATGTCTCAAAATATGTATTTTTCAAATCAGTTCATCATAAACTGATAAATTTTCATAATATTCTCAATTCTCCTGAGTACTTTATTTTTATAACTTTCTCAGTTCATTTGGTTTAAGGATTTTCTTTTTATCTACAGTTTTAACTGTCCCAATTTTTCAAACATCAAATGTCACATACCATTTAAATTCTTTCAAAACCTTTCCCTAATTTCCAAGTTAATTTTCTTTTTTATCCGAGCAGGCAAGTGTTGGGCTCAATTGAGGCATCCTCGTCCAGTCCCAAGGAGGCCGCAACCGCCTACCAACCAAAAACCCACCACCTGGCCACTTGATCTGGCATCAACAAAGAACCCTCCACCTCCCTCGGAACTGTTTATATAATACTACAAGGGAAATGTTGGGTTAAAAAAAAGTTTCATATACTGTCAGCGGGGCGTGGAAGGGAACTGTAGCCTAAGTCCCCTCTCGCTGTCACCGACTAACACTCACTCTCTCACTTTCATTCATCTCTTTCATCACCAGCTCAAGAAATTAGTGTGCCTACCTTACCTACTGAGATCGGGACAGGATTTATTCACTGTGGGAGAGGGCGAATATATCCAAATTCCTAGAAATAAGTTATGAATAAAGCTTGTTGACATGGCTTTGAGTTGGAAGAGGTTTAGTTTTTCATATGAAGGAAGCTGCTCACTTCCCCAAAATGTTATTTTAATGGGTGATGCTTTCAGATACTTATTTATTATGTTTTTCTGTTTTCCACGTCATCCTACAGCCCATTCCAGGGTAACTACGAGGCCCTCTGTCCTCCCAATCACCCTCCTTGAGATTCCTTGCTTAGCCTCTTGAACTCTCTATATTCATGTTTTCCAAAATCAACCTCTTCTACTTTTATTTTCTGGATAGAAAAGGGTTAAATTTTTTGAGTCAACTGTTTGCTGCCATTCTTTTGACTTGCCCGTACTATACCAGCTGTCTTGTCTGTATTCTATCTAATATAGTATCCTGGTGTAACGGTCTTTTACCATATGTCTTCATTTCCCACATAATCCACTTCGAGGACCCTACCATGATCTTCATAACTAGTCCATCTCTAAAACATCCATACTTTATTTAATCCTGGAGCGTGTTTGCACTAAGCTTCATATGTAGTTACGAGCTACAGTACAGATGTAGCCACAAATCTCTTCATCGTCATTTTATGCGGTTCTATATATTCTGCATACCTGTTCCCTGAGATAAAAAAATTTGTCTGAATTTCAGATATAATTTCTAACTAAACTATTGTTGTTGTTTAGGTTATCAGCCAAAAGGCTGGTTTAAATCTCTAGAGGCTTTACTAAGTAAAACCAGGAGTGAGGTTGTTTACTATGGCTTTCTTCACTGAAGGAAAAGTAGCCTATGCTTATCAGCATACCAGGTCCTCCGAAAAGCATCTACTTTCCACTATGAAAATGACACCATCATTTCATTCACCACTGGGTCTTGCTGTATAATGAAATTCATTACTCTCAGAGGAGATAACTCTGACTCGTGTCTTTTACACCTCTACCTTTTCTGTTCTTAAACATTTCGGTCTTATAATTGGCTGACCCTGCAATAAGAAACAGAACTATTTATTGTAGCCCTGGAACTCGCAGATTGAGTGCAAATAATTTAACGCTCCACCTGGCTGTTATGGGCAGGCTAATTAAATTAAACTTCTAGAAAAACTTATTATGCAAACTTATTTAACTTTTAGCTATAAAAGATAATATTTATTTCATTGATTTCAATGACCCTTGACTATCAAACCCATCAGTTTAAGTTATTTTCAAGTTAAGAGCACTGCACCATGAAAATCTTTTTTTAGTTCGCGACTGCTGTCTTTGAATTTCCTACATTCGGTACAGTAACAGTGGGTTTTAACGTGTTAAAATTTCCAGATCCTAGCTGGGAATTGAATTCGAGAACTTCAGCTTTATATACCAGCACACTAGTCGATACACCAAGGAAGTGGCCACATACAATTTTAATTTTTTTATAAAAATGACAAATATTTATGATAAAAATAATCTATTTTCTTTCATAATTTTAAATGAAATATTTAGATTCATTTGCCGAGGGCAAATTTGTTTCAAT